>LPNX010795144.1:625808-636286 GCA_001517045.1 Pseudotsuga menziesii | reverse complement strand
GGCTATGTTTTGGAGACCCTCAGTGAAAGAAATCGGTGATTGGATTGAAGAGACTTATCTGAACTTTGTTGTACAAGAGAACAAAGATCCGCGTTGTAGTGCAAAAGACTTTTTACAAAGGTATGTTTTTTCTGATGTTTATGAAATTTTCTTTGGTAGTATCCACATAGAGTTGCACCAGTGGTTATCTAGGTTAACAGAGAGAAGGATGAACTTCCAAAAAGGTCAGTTTCCTGATTGGACCCCCGCAAGAATTAATATATTGAAAAGGGTGAACAACAAGATATCCCGCGCTGTTGATTTCTGGACAACGCGAACCCTTGAAGCATTTGTGACGGAGTTCGCCATTGACACAAGTACGTCCTTCAATGAAGCCGAATGGTAGTTCTTCAAAGGACCAAGGGGTAAGTACTTGAATTCATTTAGTTTGAGAATTAAAATGCTATTGGCTAAAAAAGGTATATTGCTCATTGAATCAGACTGTTAGATTTAGTATTACTAACCTATGTTTGCAAGTGAAAGTACCTTCGACGAGCAAAGTGGTTTGCTGCGAAGTGGCAAAAGGTACAAGATAAATTTTGAGTCCTATACCATAGGTTAGAATACCGAGGCTAACCCTGTAAGTCCAGCAACCTCAGAGCCCGAAGAAAACCCTTCTATTGGAAACCCTCCGGTAACCCCGCAGCGAAGACCTATTATCCCTGAGAACCCTTCGCAGTCTAAAAGTAACCCTAGCTCGAGTATTCCAGTCGTAGGTCAGTCTACCCCAGCAAGTTCCCCCCTGCCTACTACTAGTTCCCCTCCCTCACCCCCTAGATCCGCGATGGCCCATATGAATGATGACATTAAGCTCCCTATTTTCAAAGGAACTGGATCAGAGGATCCAGAACAGTTCTGGTTCTTATGTGAAGCAGTGTGGACTGCTAAGAACATTACGGATCAAGATACAAAAAGAGCGTAGATGGTTACTTCTTTTAGAGACCGCGCTTTGACCTAGTTCATGAAGTTTTCCAGCACTCAGAACCATGTCTTGGCTGATATAAAAGCAGTAATGATAAAGGAATTTAAGAAGCCGAAATCAGAGTCACAGTGTATCACTGACCTAAAGGAAATCCAGCAGAGGTGAGGAGAATCAGTGTGGGACTTTGGTCAGAGGTTCAAAGTTCTGCTAGATCAAGTCATTTTCACTATTGGACCAGTGCAACATAAGGAATGGTTCATCGCAGCTCTGTTACCGCACATCAGGACTCCACTCATGCAACAGAAGGTTGCGGATCAGTAGGAGGCTTTGGAAATCGCTATGAAGCTTGAAACAGCCCCTGTCGAAGATAATTCTGATATTGCTCAAATACAAGCGTAGTTGGCAGTGATGGATCTGGAGCTTCACGATATGAAAAAAGGGAAAGCTAGTCACGAAGAGGTCTGGTGTACATGATGTCGGATAGAGGGTCACGACAAGGAACAATGTCCTGCGGTAAGAAATTTCCTGAATTCGGTTGCACCAAACCCATTCAACCCTAGTGTTCTATATTGTGAGCTTTGTAGGACAATTGGCCAGCATCGACCTGAAGACTGCTATCTTCTACAGAGGTATGTGCAAGTCCCTAAGAACCCTTATTGTAAGTTTTGTAAATCAGTGGGGCACAATGAAGATGAGTGTCACAGCTTTGACCTCATGAGAGAACGAACTTACGATGCTTATTGGGTACAAAATGATGGCCAAGGCAATGATGGATATGGTTACCATGGTAGTACATCAGGTCGCGAAGCTTTTGGAGGTCATGGTCATGGTGGTATGGCTGGTAGAGGCCAGGGCTAGGTTGTGTGCTATAACTGTAACCAGGTAGGACATCTAGCTAGAGACTATCGGAACCCAACTACGACATGTCGATATTGCAGAGCTATCGACCATGTGATTGAGCAATTCCCACAGCTGATAGCGAAGATTCAAGAAAGAAATAGTGCCCCTACTCAAAATATTCAGCTAATTGCTGTGGAGCAACGACCTGTCCCAGCCATTAATGTTGTTACCAGGACTAGAGCTACGACGAAAGTGCAGAACAAGGAGAAACAGTCTACCGAGGCTTGGGTTCGTAAGGCCCCAGAAAAAATCCCAGCATTTGATGTCAAAAGAGAAAAAGAGACATTTATGAAAGCCAAGAGAGACTTTGCTGAGCCCAACACATCAGTAGTACCTGCGCAACAGCCTCAGCAGCAGTCGCAGCCGCAAGAAGCTTCGATGGATAAAGTAAGTACACTGTCCTCCTTTTAATAGAGTTGTATGAAGCTCTTGAGAAATCAGAATGCTTTAAATGAGTTACAGAAAGTTATTGCTTCTTGCAAACCTCAGCAAAGTTCTGGTAAGGAAAAAACTGTTCATACAGTCAGAAGAACTGGTAGGGAAATGAGATTGAATACTCAGATAGGAGAATATGACATGACTGATGTCATCCTGGACGTAGGATTAGAAGTACATGTCTTAACTAAGTATACATGGGAACAAATGGGAAAACCTACTATGGAATGGTCCCTTATACATTTGAGATTAGCCAATCAGTAGAAGATTATGCCCCTAGGAAGAATCCCTAGTATATCAGTAGATATTGATGGAGTCAGTACCTTAGCAGACTTCGAGGTAACTGAAATAATCGATTACAGTAACCCCTATCCAGCACTACTAGGAATTGAATGGGAAATAGATAATGATGCAGTAATCAACCTGAAGAAGAGATAGACGAATTTCGAAGGGAAAGGAGTGAGAGTCATAGTCCCATTGGATCCTTCTCAAGGAGAGAGATACACAGAGCCAGTGAGAGATGAAGACCAGGATGTTTTGGACCATATCTACAATATCACAGCGAAGGAAGAAGATTATGTTGATCCTACTGCTAAAGGTATCATGGATTGGCAGTGTGACAGCTCCTGCATGACAAATTCAGATGACGGCCTAGAGAATTGGAAGAATAGACTGTATGAGCTACATGGACATCGATGTGCTAGAATTACCAAGTCTCTCAAATGGCTTGGCTCATAGACAAGAAACTTACCTATTTTTGATGGTTCAACAGACCTAGAAGAGTTTATTGTGCAATTCTTAGAGCAAGTACCAGACTCACAAAAAATGGAGACTCTAGATTCAACATTCAGAGCCACAGCAGCCAGATGGTGGAATGGTCACAAAAAGTACATTCATAGTTGGAAAGTGTGCCAGAAGTCCCTTTGCTTAAGATTCAGGGACCAACCTCAGGAGGTGCGAAGCAGGTTTAATGGTAAGACTAGTCCTCAGGGACATTTGGAGCAATGCTACGAAGCATGGAAGCATGTACCTCGTGAAGAATGGGTACATAGGTTTGTGGACACCTTGTAACCTATAGCAAAGAACTAGTATGCAGAGGTCGAGCTTCGCCACGGTACTGTAAGTTGGGATAGTCTTGTTGATAGTTTTGTGCTGATATTTTCTATTAATGAGGTTTCTCCTGCTTTGGATGCAGCTGTTAGGTTGATCCATACTAAAGTATTTGATGATAAAAAAATAGCAGAATACCAACCTGATTGGAAGGAACAAGAAGCCAATGCAGTAGAATGTTATAACCTCGCAATTGACGAGGATGAAGATCTGCGCAAAATTAACATTCCTGAGTCATAAGGACACTGTGAAGTATATGGCCTAGCAGTTGAAGCACCTGAAGTGACTCAGCCCTTGAAGACATGGACCGCAAACATTGGGTCAGAAGAAAACCCTAAGTATGCTACCATTGAAGATTATTGGGATGACGAAATGGTGAGCAAGGTGACCCAACTTCTCCATGAATATCAAGACCTATCTCTAACAGGGTTCTCAACAATGAAAATAATTATTGAGGTGGTGGACGACATTCTTTCATGGGTTGAAGTTCGAAGCCAAGTTGAAGCTGGTATCAGGAAATGTCAAATGTCCTTATTTTGGCGTAGCCAGAGTCACTACTTGTGCCGAAGAAGGAAAGATGTGTCGAAGCTTAAAATACGACCGTTGGAAGAAATAAAAATTGGCGGTGCCGATACGCTACCTGTATTAATGAGATCTTGGAAAATCTACCATCGCTTGGACAATATCTCTGTCAGATTTGGTATCATCAACGCACAGTTATGACAGAAGCCATGGATGGATTCTATAAGAAGACACCCACACCCGCGACATTCGCATTCTAAAATTTCTTGAGTTTTACAATTGCATCCATGTCAGCTGATAGCGAGGTTCAGAAGTTAGTGAGAGAATTTGAACATGAGGGTCTACTGCACCTTTTTAGCCACCCACTTGCGTCTGCACCTCGCGAAGAGACTCCCCTAGCACCAACCTATCCATTGCAGACATGCTCTACCCAAAAAAAATTTAAACCTGAAGTTCGTTCGAAGTGGAACGAAGACAGACACCAGTAATCAGGGAAAACATCGGAGGATCCCGAGATGAATCCATACGGCTCAGCAGAGGCCCCGCTTGAAGAGGATGAGAACATTGCACCACAACATCCACCGTATCTTCTGCCATTTCGACCAGGAGTTCAACTCCCTCGGCGGACGAAGAAGTTCACATTACGCACTCCTTCGGTACCACTGGGTGTGCAGCTGGTCGGGACAATGACAGGGAAAATAGACCGGCTCAAGTACACCGACCACGATACAAATGATCAGGGGGAATTTCCACAGTTCACACCTGGGACATACTTACACTCTGTTTGCTATCAGGAGACTGGAGAGACACTATTAGAAGTGAAACAATGGGCTGCTGGCTTGGACAAAGATGGTTTGTTGAAGATGCTTGATGTGCCCCACTTCAGTTGCAGCACACAGGTAATTATGGTGGTCAAACAATTATTGGCATTGGTACATGATGGGTACCTATGGATCGGAAACTAGAAAATTGCTATCAATGGAGAACTCATTCACCATATTACGGGCCTGGCGAAGGAAGGACCTGACCCTAGCATTGAGTTTTTGGGAAAGCATGAAGATGTGAAGCTAGCACATAGCATGAAGGAACGTTTCGGGCTGATGAAAGGGAAGTGAGGGTATCAAACCTCAGCCATTCAGCATCACAACATTTGCTTTGCAGCTGAACTCTTAGCCTGCAAATTGATGAGAAAGTGCAGACCATATGAAGTGCCTGCCCCGATTGTAAGTATTGCTGTGAACTGTGCGAAAGGATACATTTACAACTGGGCAACATACATCGCTAAGGAATTTCTTGAAGACACCCGCGACGTGCAGGAAAAAGGTATAGACTTTCACTATTCATGGTTGATCATACTTATTACCCTGATCAGGTGGTAAGAGCCCATCGAGGTGCAGTTTATTGATGTACCTCCAAGCATGTCAGGTGCCACGAGGTACGCATCACTCTGGGAGTCGCAGGACAAAGCATCCCAGTAGATGACGAACACTGTGTTCACCTTTTACGCCATGAGTATCTCATATGAGATTGTCAAGACCCCGCAGCTGAATAATGAGCTATTCTCTCAATATGATGGAGTGGCCAACTTCAGGGCCGACATGCACAATGTCTTTATCCAGGCCCACGCAGATCAGACATTAGAGAAAATTTCAACTCAAAATGGGCCTTTTAAATTTTATTCAAATTCCATGTCATCATGTGTTAGCCAATGAAATTGCTTTAAATTTGAAATACTGTATAGGTCGTAAACACTTTTTTAATATAAATTTGGGGATAGGTATCATAAAAAAAACTACTTTTTTGTTTGTATTTTTGACATATCTCCTCGTGTTTTTACTCAAATTTTGATCAAGAGAGCTCATTGGATGCAGAATTAAATTCTGCATCCAACAAGTACCCACTTGGCATACTTTTGATGGACCCCGCTACCCCAAAAACAAGAAATACCTGAAAAAATGGAATGATGATGTCATCATTCCATTTTTTTTCAGGTATTTCTTGTTTTTGGGGTAGCGAGGTCCATCAAAAGTATGCCAAGTGGGTACTCGTTGGATGCGAAATTTAAGTCCACATCCAACGAGCTCTCCCGATCGAAATTTGAGTAAAAACACAGGGAGATATGTCAAAAATACAAACAAAAAAGTAGTTTTTTTCTTTTCTTCCTCCAAAATTAATAAATATTATTTTATTATTTTAACTATTATTTTATTAGTTCATTTTAGGAGGCCCATTTTGAGTTGAAATTTCCTCTAATGAGAAGGCATGCTGGAAGTTGCCATATGTGGTGACCAAAGAAGACATCCTTGCGGTAATTCAGCAGTGGCCGGCTGAATGGCTGAAGGACGCAGGAACAAAGCCCAACATTCCAATCCCTTCGGTCACCAATGTGGGCGCTAGCCCTAGTCAGACGCAGCAGCAAGACCCCCCAGAGGACAGCAAAGAGCAAACTGAGTTATAGCAGAGTGAAAGTGACCAGGGTGGAGATGAAGGAGATGAAGGAGAAGAAGAAGAGTCGGTCAAAACGATCTCAGACCCTAATCGGCCAGACAAGTGCAAGTCACCAGAGGCCGAAGAAGTGACCAAACTTCAGTCTCGAAAGAAAACGAAAGCGTCGAAAGACAAGAATATCGACGAAGAGCCCACCCTGATAAGTGAAGAGCTTAATCAGGCTCTGTCGAAATCCACAGAAGTTCTCACTAAGAAATGGTCAGAGTTTGCAGACATGCATCTTGATGCCATCACCGGCGCAACGAAGCAAATCTCAAAGCTAAAGGAGATAGCAGAAAAATCAGCGAAGGGAGGTGTAGCAAGTAGTTCCCCAGTACCTATGCATCCAGACACAAGAAAATGGCCGGTTAGAGAACACTGGGGACAAGTGTCAAGTGCCGCGCTCATCATAACCGACGCAACATCTCGCGCGGAGATGAGCATGATAGTTGAAATAGATTACACTAAGATTTCCATGATGGAATTACATCTTTGTTAGTCAGCTATCGCGAAGGAAATCCAAGCCCGAGACCACCACTCACAAATACTATTGGAAAATACCAAGAAGCAAAACGATAGCCTCACAGCACAGTTGGAGGAAGCGGAGCAGAGAAAGAGTGACACAGAACGCAAGCAAGTCACATTGGCGTGAGTATTGGAGGAGGCGTGTCGAATTCTTCCTGACTTCGACATCTAGAATGACGAAGAACTGGAGCAAAGAATCACCAAACTAAAAGACTACGCACAATAGTCTCGCAGTGAAATAGAAAAGCTTAAAGCAGAGCATGAGGCTCAAATTGCGGAGCTTCAACTTTGCATTATCCTGGAAATCCCACCAGAGGTCAGAGAGCAGCGCCATGCAGACATTCAGGCCTCAGCAGCAAAAATATCAGATATCATTAGCAGTGCAACCAAGCTGCTAGAGGAAAGTGTCGACGCTTGGACAACACTATAGGAAAACCCTAAAGTACAGAAGCTGCAGGAAACCATCAAGCAGCGACAAGCAGATTTGGAAGCAGTAAAAGTGGAAATTAAGACCCTGCCCCCTACGCAAAAAATGCTCAAGGTAAAACAAAGCAAGGAACTCCAGTAGGAGATTGAGTCGTACAGAACAAAAGCAACACTGATGGAAAATGATATGCAGCCCCTTGTCAACGAGGCCTTGGAATTGAGTACTGTTGTGGACAGCCAGCTCATAGTTCTCAAGGAGTACGATGAATTTGCATGAGAAAAGGCTAGCGAAGCCTCAATGACAGCATTGTAGGAGTTGGTGGAGAAGGAGAAAGGAGCTGACAATATCATGCGCGGCCTCAACAAGAAATTCACTATCTTCACCAACAAAGTTCTCCCACCAGACCAATAACAGCGTGTCCCGGGACGGAACACTGGTGAGTCTTAGGGGCCTGTTGGGGTGCGCACCTTAATGGTCCCTAATTTTGGTAACTCCGCGGTTTTTGTGGAAGTTTGTAAGCGGAGTTGCGATTCAAAATAGTCTTAGGGGTGTCAGGGTTGAGTAAAAACCTTCTTTTTTTTGTAATAAACCCATGGTTTAAGTCCAGGTTTTAGGGTTCGGGGTGCCCATGGTTTAAGCCCATGGTTTTGTAATAAGTGCACTATAAATAAGCACTGTTGTAAAGAACTAAGTTTAGGATTTTGATGTAAGATGAATTGATGTGAAGCTAAGGCTTGTTTGTAATAAAGGTTAAGTCCCAGCTGTGTGAGTGGACGACCTCTGCAACTGTGTGCGCAAACGGTTTTTGGGTGATTAATAAGATCTGCGACTGTGTGCACAGAGGCCTGCAGCTATGTGCGTGGCTTTGAGGACTTGAAGGGATTTGCAGCTGAGTGCGCAGATTAGAACTGTGGTTTTTGTAAAGAGTTGAATAAAACACAGTTCTGTGGATGTAACCCCTAAACTGGGGGTGAACCACGTTATATCGTATGTTGTGGTTTTGTTGTGTTGTTGTTCTGTTCTTTTATGCATTGATAAATATATAACTGATAAGTAAGATCACTGCAAAATACTAACTTTGCTGTGAATTCCCAGTAAAGGGTTAAGCAAGGCACTGCTTTTTTATCTAATCGCGAAGCTAAATAAGTAATATCAAAGCTCTATATTTAATAATTATCATTTGTTAGAAGCTAAAGGTACAGTAATATCCCTCTTCTGCTTCCAGAAACCTGATTCTGCAACACCCCATATCTATTTCGGGTGAGACTGCAACCTGTTCGCAGGTTGTTGCCGAAAGTGCCAACACTGTGGGTCTTTTGTTGGTGCGAAGTTAATGGTATAAAGCTCGGGTCTGCCCTATAACTCAACACTACTTCTGCATGACTTTCTCTTTGACAACCATGTTGTTGCACCACATTCCTTTCATTGATGTGTGCGTTAAATCTGTGCAACATTTGTAACTATATTTACATGTGAGAGTGTGTGTAGGGGTCAAAATATCACATGTTTGTGCATTTTTTCTTTCTTTTCATTAGTTTCATGATAAAGGAATTTCTCAAGGGTTTCTCAATGAATAGGAAATCAATAAACAACTCAAAGAGGTTTTTATTTCTCTAGTAATTAACCATAATTCAAAATATGGAGTATAAGAATATTTTTACATGCTATTACGCTAAAGGATTTTAGGTTTTCAAGGGACCTCTTTGTTCTCACTAGGAGTTTATTACATCATCATATGATTTTTGATCATAGAACTTAACAGTCTAGGAATATGGAATAAATTACATCAATTTAATTATCATTGCTTCTTGCATATTTCTTGATTTCAAGCAAAATTATATTAGATCACTTCTTCACACTAACAATGGACCAAAAGACTCATCTTTCTCCAAGTATTCTCTTTTCCTTGCACTCATAAGTGATCTTGGAAAATTGGAATGGGGTGAAAGGTTTGAAATACCTCCCTTTTTACATTTTTTATTTCATATTCTTGTATTAGTTGTATTTTGCAAACACAAATTATAACTCATATTTTAACTAGGAGGAGTAATGGAATGTTCACATCTCTTTGCTTTATTATGCTCTTACGTTAGTTGCCAATTTAAATTTACTTTTCTGTCAAACACATGTTTGTATCTCCCACTTGAAGAACAAACAAAGGAACATAAATGCTCTTTCTAATAAATTATGATCTTCATGTCTCACTCATTGGTAATATGGATGAATAAATAAATTGGAAGGTTTGAAAGAACTCCCTTGTCACACCAATAATTCAAATTTGGACCATCATAAAATCGACATCACATAGTAATCCTCAACCAACTAAAATCCTTTATTAAAGTAGGTCACAAAACAATATTTTATTATTTTAGGATTAACTAGGATAAGCATCCTAATAATGTCCACCAATCTTCTACATTTTCTAAACAGAGTGGTTGTTTACTTTTAGAGGACTTAGCAAATCCTTCTATAAACAAGTGTGTTTAAAATCAAATAAAGAGGCATGGTTCCCAAGGATTCAGAATATAAGGTATTCTTTTTACAACCTCCAACCACCTATCTCTTTCTATAAGTGATACTTTACTAGTCAAGCATGAACCCCTTATCCACACTTGATGTAATTATCTTAGAGGACAAAACCAAGTATTATCATTGAGTAGTGTTAGTGGGATACATTTGAAATTTACTAATATTTTCTTTTATATCGAAAATGTTGTTAGTCTTTCTAGAATGTATCCTCAATACATCTCACTATAAAATAGTATTTCATACCTTCACTAGTCGTCTTCTATGGGTTCATAAACATTGAAAAATGAGCTATTGGAAGACTGTTACCACCTAAGTTGTACTTAGTCAGTTCTATCAAGTGATCCTGGTGAACCGGACAAAGATGATTTCTTCGGACTTTAGAACACCTTCAGAATTACTTCTGGCAAGTGCGTGTTGTACTATATCACATGTTCATACCCCGTAGGGGAGTTGTAATAAAATGTTATAGCATGGTAGTGTCTGTAAAAGACTCAGTCTCTTGGACTTTATTTATCAATCCGATCAACCCAGAGTGTTTTTTCCCTTGGTTTTTATTGGTTGTTGAATAAATGATTGATAATA
>LPNX010795144.1:603595-625776 GCA_001517045.1 Pseudotsuga menziesii | reverse complement strand
CCTCCAAAGTTGGGGTGGTCGGCTTGGAATTTAGGCCTATTGAGGTTATTAGAGTCTATGTGTCAATGTATAAACATGCTAGGCATTATGGTCGAGTCATATCAACATGTCTAAGTCCCCCTAGATTTTTTTTATTTTTTATTTTTTAAGTTTTTTAAAAGGTTTAATTTTTCCAAAACTTAGGCTATGTAGAAGGAGCAAGTCGATAAGTCGAATTGAACAATAGATGACTTAGTCGATCAGCTGACTAAGTTGATGGGCCGACTAAGTCGGTCATCCGATTAAACTAGAGATTAGGTCGGCCACCTAAAGGTTGTGTCGGTTCACCAAACCAACAGGTAGTTATTCTGTAACTGTTTTGTAAATCATATATATTAGGTTGTTGAGCTAGATGAGAACTCAGTTTAGTTCTTTGTGTTGTATGGACTCATTCATGTAATATAATCTGTTATTTCACCTACTTGTTCTTATCTCTTGTCTCTGTTTTATATGTATGTTTTAGTATGTATTATTGGTAACGTTATGTGATCTGTGAGATTACAACATTGGTTCTATTGTCGGTAGTACATGTCTAAAATGTATACAAACAGATGATACCAGAGCAGGAGATTAAGGACTGGTGGGAACGTAAAGTTCCAAACTATTTACAGAATTACGCACAAAGGAACAGATTAACAATCGCACAAGCAAAAGAAAGATTCTTCACAGAAACACATGAGAAGTTTGTAGAATAAATGCCCCAACTTCTGAAGAAACTCCTGGATGAGAAATCCAGAAGGGACTAAAGAACAACAGTTGCTGGAAAAATTGATTCAAGGAGGTAGAACAAACTTGTCGGAGTGGTTTGAGAAAATCGCTAATGACTTCTGTGAGGATCAAGCAGTCGAATATAGAACTTCGGTGGAAACCGTCAAGGAGAAATTTTACACATACCTCACCGATCAATTTCTGTGTTCCTTACCAACTTTGCTATTCAAATTTCTAATCGAGAACAGATTAGGACATATTGTTGAACCTCATCCATCACTTCACGAATTGCCATGAAACTCTAATTGGGTGGAAAATCAAAAGAAGTGGGAAAAATTCATTGCAGAAAGGGAGTGGGAATAATTCTTAAGCAAGTAGACCGAACTATCTGGTATTTCTAGAAAGCGTTGGGTAGGCTATGGGCGGGTAGCTGGTCATATGTCGAGATAAAGTAGAGTGGATTCTAGTTGAATAGAAGATACCATTCACTAGTAATGAGAATTTGACCAAAAGGGAAATCAAGAGAATAGTATCACATAACGGTATGTCGGACATTCAGAAAATAGAGAGGGAAGAGAGACAACAAAGGAGGGAAGCAAGAAGAGAGAGAGCCTTAGTGCTGCATAGAGAAAGGAGTCCTAGGGCCACTGACCAGGAAGGGAATCTGCCAAAGTTAGGTCATAACCGACATGACTATGGAGTGGAAGAAGAGGCATCCCCTAAGGAGGAATAATTATGGATAGAGTAGCCAAAATCTATCCAATTAAGATCTCCCCATGAAGGAACAACTCTCTCTCTGATAAATTCGTGTACCCGCATACAAACTATTATCGAAGAGGACCTCTAACTATGAGCTGGTGACTTTGGTATATGGAGTCGACTAGACGATGAGACATACACTGGATGACACCTCATTATCCATCGACTAGAGGAAGGAAATTGGGTTACCTTTTAAGCGATACCCTTCGACCAAAGTATCTAGTTACTCTTACCAACACATGAAGGAGCACCCACCCTACCAAATATAGCTTTAGAAGACATAGAACATTCAGAACTGTGGACAAATAGTTGCAATGGGCCATCGATAGTAGAATTCGACATCAAACGACTATTGGTCGAAGAAGAATCTACAACCGACGGAAACAAAATTTTCGTCGACCATAGTCCTGCAGAGACGAATAAAACAATAACCCCACTACCGCAACCCCAAGCTCCACCTCTGCCACCTCTTGAGAGCAGTGACAGTGATTCTGACATGGGTCACGGATCAACTCACATTCCTCTATATGAGGGGGATGAGGACCCCAAATGACACTGGTTCGTCTGTGAGTTGACTTGGGAGGCCAACCAAGTTATAGACGAAGATAGACAAATGGAACAGTTCACTGGTGCCTTGAGGAAAAGGGAATTGACCTGGTATATGACATTTTTAGAAAAACAACCTAGAGAAACCAAAGCCGAGATAAAGGCACAATTTTTATCATTTTTCAAAACTCTAGATGCCAAACACCTGGCAGTGAAAAAACTAAAAACAACATCACAGAAGCCAGGGGAAACTGTCCATGACTATGATAAGCGATGGAAATACCTTCTGAGCCAGCTGGACTATGTTATATATGAAAAATTACTAATCCATTGGTTTCTTGCAGGGTTATCTCAGAAATTCCACCAACACATCAATCTGGAAACATTCAAATCCTACGAAGATGCGCTCACAAAAGCTCTCCAAGTGGAGATGGATGAGGACATACCCGCTTACTCCACTGACCACAGAATGGAAGAACAGCTGGAGAGTGTACAGAAGTCTTTAAAGGAGTTAAACCTCAAGAATCAGGAGATATGGTGCACCAAATGCTCGACGACCGACCACTCCAAAGACAACTATCGACAGGAATATAGCTGACAGGACGTTCGATTCGTGTAGACGAAATATTTTTGCGACATTTTCCAGGAACATGGGGACCACTCGACAAAAGACTTCCCATTCAACATGAAGAACAACAAGGCATCATGGTGTGCAATCTGTGAAACCAAAAATCATAATATAACCGACCGCCATTTGAACCTAAAGAATCAATAGAACTACCATGCAGTCTACCAAACCGCTGCAGCTGCACAAAAAGAGAAAAACAATATACCAAATGATCAAAATGGTCAGAGATATGACGGTTGATGATACAAGCGTCAATATGAAAATCGACGTGGAGGCTATGGAGGAAGAGGTCGATTCCCCGGGAATCATGACAACTGACCACGTCGACCCATCCAGTGCTTTACATGTTATAACGAGGGACATCAGTATGTAGACTGTCTATATAAAGACAGAACTGATCTCAAATTTTGTACTCATTGTGGAGTAGGTGATCACTCACTAAAGGATTTCCCTACTATGTTGGAAAAAATTAATACGCATTAGAGGAAATTTGGGGTCTAAAATGGGCCTTATAAGAATACGTGCCAACAACAAATTTTGTGAGTTGGAATTCAAGAACCAATAGAATTTCAATAAAATGAGTCAACCATAATGGTTGAATTGACATATTTGTCATAAAAGAAAACTACTTTTTTTGTTCATATTTTCGACATATCTCCATGTCTTTTTACTCAAATTTCAAGCAGGAGAGCTCGTTGGATGTGAAATTTAATTTCGAATCCAACGAGTACCCACACTACATACTTTTGATAGACCCCACTACCCCAAAAACAATAAATACCTGAGAAAACGTGATGATGACATCATCATCACGTTTTCTCAGGTATTTCTTATTTTTGGGGTAGCGGGATCTATCAAAATTATGCAGTGTGGGTACTCGTTGGATGCATAATTAAATTCTACATCCAACGAGCTCTCCCACTCAGAATTTGAGTAAATACATAGGGAGATATGTCGAAAATACGAACACAAAAAGTAGTTTTTTTCATTCTTCCTCCAAAATTAATAAGTATTATTTTATTATTTTAACTATTATTTTATTATTTTAACTATTATTTTATTATTTTCCTTAGGAGGCCCATTTTAGACCCCAAATTTTTCTCTAATGAAGAAAAATGTTGATGTCTTGTCCTCTGTGCAAAAAAATGATGTAATAAACACAAAAAATTTCCATATTGTAACTCGACAAGGAACGAAAATAGGAAGTGATAACCCAAGGATCAACAAAATAAAAGAGAAAAACGTCTATCCTGATCTACTAAAAGAAAAACAAACATACAAAGAAGCAACCAATGTATTCAAAGAAATTGCACGACAAGAACAAGCTAACGAAACTCGACATAACCCCATAATGAATTAATACAGCTTGTACAAAAAGACAACTCAGTCTCTTAGTTCATCGATTTGTTATATGAAATAAAATGTAACAACTCTAAAAAAAAAAACAAAGAACATCTACAACTTAAATAAAAAAGACAAAGGTGATGCTGACCCACTTGTCAACCTGGAAATCAATGGATACCATGTCCGACAAGTAGTCCTCGACTTTGGATCACAAGTAAACATCATGACTTGTGACATTTGGGAACAAATGGGCAGACCTTGACTACATGAGTCAGGATTATACTTGAAACTAGCTAACCAAGGCCTAATTGAACCTATTGGAGTCTAGAAAAGCATCGACATGACTATAAAAGGAATCTTGACCAAATTCGACTTTGAAATCATTGACCCTAAGGAAGGATCCAGTTCCTTCCCAGCGTTAGTAGGTCGACCTTGGGGTAGAAAGATGAAAGCATCGATATCCCTGGACAAAGATAGAATTAAATTGAAAGGAAATGGACAAAATTTCATTGTACCTATTCACCCATCTCAAGGAGAACCTTGGACTAAACCTATCGATGAAGAAGTCGATGTCCGACAACTCTACCAGATCCAAAACAACGCAGATTATACAGAACCTAACATCTACGAAGAACTTCATCTAGGCAACCATGACTCAGTTGGTTATAATTCAGATGCAGAATTATATGATTGGGAGATCGAGAACTACGAAACACAAACAAGAGGGTGTTAGACTATTCAAAAAGTGTAGAAAAATCCTACCCAATAGTTCTTCATAGTGTCCATCGTCCCAAAAATATTTGAGAAGAAAATTAGGGAATACCCTTCCTTACAACCTACCAATGTAAATACTACACATATACCAAGATACAAGGAAAAGGAATCACCAGTCATGCATGTAGAGCAATTTTCCAAAACTATTGGTGAACATGGACGACTTCAAAGCCTAGTCGAAACTTTTATAGGACAAGTTGCTCGATGGTGGGATACCCATCAGACAAGACTGCAGACCTGGACAATAGCTTCAAGTTACTTTGTCAAAAGGTTTGGAGGAAAGAAGTTGAACCAACAAGCTCAAATACCCATATTCACTCAAGGATAGAACCCAACAGATCATATTAAGACATGTGAAAAGGATTGGAGAAGACTTGGATACAAGGATGAACGAGCATGGCCACACCTATTCCTATCAACCCTCACTGACTTACCAAACAAATGGTGTAAAATGGAAGAAGCTAGAGGTGAAACATTCTTATGGCATGAACTCAAGGAAAATTTCATTAAATATTTCAATTTTATACCACAAAATTAAAATTTGGTTGAAACAACAAAACAAATTAAATAATTTATCCAGCTGACTGAAAACAAACCCTTAAAAGATAACCGACAGAGAAGGAAATGCAACAATATACAAATGAGGACAAAGTCTCAGTCGACGAGACTACAGTTAGAAAATGAAAATACAAAAGGGAAAATATTCAAATGGAAATCAAACCATGTCGAAATGACCAAACCTATCTATACAATCCTTAAAGTGGAAACCATCGACAAAGACAGAGATTTACAGGCATTCATTGAGAAGTTGACTGAGATATTTACGTTGGTCCAGAAGATATCCACAAAAGCACCTCTCTTTGAGACCGGTGGATACCAACCAGGGCATGAAGACCAGTCCAGAACCTTTGCAACCATCACGTCGACTTTCGAGAGAAATATCGACAAGGAAGATGAAGTGGTTGCATGTCGGACCTCAACTATCACTCCGACCGTACCCCAAGCCAACCTACCAGCCATTGTACTGACTGAAGGAGAATAAAATGAGGAGGAAATAGCTCAACAAATTAACCAAATGTTCTTCAACTTAGACTCACCTCCCCGACCCAACAACCCACAACTCACCCACACTTCCCCCAACCCAATAACCCCTGACCATTCACCAACTCCATCACCACCACCACCACCACTCGACTCAGAGCAAGCCCCAACACAACCATTAGTACCAATTACAACCACTTCTGCACCCCTTGCATCTAACCAACCAGAGGCAACAGTCATCCCACCACCCCAACCAGAGACACCATCAACTACTACCCCACAAACCAAAGATCCCGACTCAACTTTTGCAGGTACACAGGTGTTGACACAAGAAGAGAAGGAAAAGCACAAGAAGAGGAAAGAGAAACATAAGAAGGAGCATCATGGATAACCATCAAAGTTCCATATCAAATTAAAATATGCAACTTTTCTAACCAACGTAGAGCTAGCACAACTCCTCAAGACCCTATCAGGCGAAGAAAAGATGAGGAGCGAGCAGAGGAATAAGGAACTCAACGAAAAGAATGTAGAACAGGTCGAGTTCCTAAACAAATGCAAGAAACTAGCCCATTCAATACTCTTGAGCCCCATAGAGGTCGATACAGACAAACCTATCGAAAGGGCTTATCAACTATTTGAGAGCATGGTGTCGATCCTCAAAGCACAAATTCAGGAAACAAAGTAAGAACAAAAAGAAGAAACTGCTTGACTCCTAATGGCATAGCACACTGCCTTTTCTGAAGCTTATAAAGTGCTACAAGATCACATGGAGGAGTCTATCATAACTGAAGAAATACTGAGAGACTGGCCTGCATACTACAGGCAAGTCTATTAGCAAACTCGGCAGATTTGACAAGGGATACAGGCCTTAGAAAGCAGGAAAACCACTGAGGAAGCACTAAGAACCACAATAGAAGAAGAAATAGTGCTTGAAATAGCCAAGATGCAAAGACTAGAGAGGGAAGCACATCAATGGGTGCAACAAACTATCCCAAATATGGAAAAATTCAACATCATCTACCCACAGATGAAACGACTTATCGAGACTACAGAGGAGAAGGACCAGTTTATGGGTCCCGACATGGAGAAAATAGCCGAAGTTTCCATTTCAAAAAATTGTCCATCCTATCAAGCCTGACCACACTTACCATCGACATCCAGAAGATTTTGTAAAGTTGGACAGATTTCCAACATCACCTCGCACTAACAGCACCAACCATTGTCAAAGTTTGTCTATAGAAGTGACCAACCACCAAACTTCACATCCCATGAAGACCAGACAAATCACAGTAACTACTAAGACCAGAAGTATTTTTTGTACCTCCCTGTTTCTTCGGGACGAAGAAATGTTTTGTTTGTGGGGAGATGTAAAAGGAGAAATTTGATAAGTCGACTTGAATGATAGCCGACTTAGTCGATAAACCGACTAAGTCAATGCGCTAACTTAGTTGATCATCCGACTAAACTAGAGATTAGGTCGGCCACCTAAAGGTCATGTCGGTTCACCGAACCGATAGGTAGTTATTCTGTAACTGTTTTGTAAATCATATATATTAGGCTGTTGAGCCAGATGAGAACTCAGTTCAGTTCTCAGTGTTGTATGGACTCATTCATGTAATATAATCTATTATTTCACCTACTTGTTCTTATATCTTGTCTCTGTTTTATATGTATGTTTTAGTATGTATTATTGGTAACCTTATGTGATCTGTGAGATTACAACAGGCTATTTTTTAATAGTCTAATTGGAAAAATGGTCTTGTAATGAAAGTGGGCTCAAAAATCAATTTCAGTCATGGGCATGCTCATTTTCTAACTCATAGCACCTGATAAACCCATATACCCAATTTTCCTAAGTTTTGAGTGATTTTCCCATCACTCAGGTCAGAAAACCCTAAAAATCAAATATTGATTATTTTAATTGTTAAATTAATTAAATAACGGAGAAAATCCAAATTCCTAAATCAGTGGCATTTGCTCTATTTTGACAGAAATCAGTCTCATCGGCTTTGGATTGACTAGAGTTGACCATGCCTTCATTGAAGGAGTTGATGTAGGCTGAAGAGGGAGTGCACCACAACATGCATCCTTGGGATTTGCGCCCTCTCTCTCTCCTCCACACGTGTGGGCTCATTTGGATGTGGGCTGGTTGATGTTTCAGTTAACCAGTTGATGTGTCAGTCCAATCAGCACTTCAATTGTTAGTTACACTCAGTCAGACTCATATTGGACTCAATCAGAAACTGATGAAGCTTATCTTGACTCCTCATGCAGCTCCAGTCCCTCTCTTCTTGGGAATTGCGCCCTATCTGGGCTAGGGTTTCAGTTTTTGCTATAAATAAAGCACAGTTTCCCCCTTTCCAAGCTATTTAGAGTTGGATTGAAGAGTTATTTCCATTGTAATACTGCTATATTTTCATTGCGAATAAAGAAGCTTTGGAGGCTATACCATGTAGTGCATGTGATTGTGTGGATTCCCAGCGTCATGCTGCTAATGTGATAATTGGTCATTTTTTCCAATTTTTGTTTTGCTTTGTATTATGGCTTCAAGGATTCAGTTGAATCAAGTAAGGGTGTAAAATAGGCAAGTAATATTACCTTCTCTTGTTTATTCATATTATGTATTCTCAAGAATCTAAGTTATATGTTTAAATAAGATTATTTTTGCATGATCTTTCATTTTTTGTTTCATACATATATATATCAAGATCTCACGAGGAGTTGTGCAGGCTTGTGTGATATAGTTGCAGGTTCCCAATAAAATGAAGGTTTGGATCAATATTGACACCATTCCTTATCCAATAAGCTCAAGACTCTATCCCTTAGCACTCCACAAAAGGGCCTCCTTTCAGCTTGTTCTATTCAAGCAACGAACCAACCTTCTCTCCTCTTCTTCTCCTTTTAAAAAAATAAATATTCTTGGTTACTTTGTTTATGCATGAGATTATAATTTATCATATGCAAAATATATGATTATATATAATACATAAGAATTCAAAAATCTAGATCTCTGTTTCTCAAAAGTTTTCCATAAGCATCATAGATCTGGCATAAAGAAATCATCCTTCGCATGGCATTTTAAAGAAAATTTGTATGTTGCATGCATTAGATTTATATTTAATAATTAAAAAAAAAATCCAGCAATTAGTGCACATAATATTGGCTGCCCAAAAGGAAAGCCAAGATCCCAAGGAAATCTTGCTTTCCTTGGTTCTTTTTTCACCTTTTTTTAAACTAGTTTTAACTTAGCTGTTTTCGGTTAAAAGTGTGTTGACCCAAAGGTACTTTCAAAGATATTTTGGAAATATTTAATTTTAATAATATTTCTGTTTTATAAGGTATAACATAAAATAGGAGGATATGTTTTCCAAAAAGTGACTTTTGGGCCATCTGGAACCCCAGGGATCTCCCCATTTCCCGAAATCATTAGCTTTTGCACTTTGTAAGCTCTTGGGTTCATTCTGTATAAGAACCAAGAGGAATTATATCATTTTTCTGATATTGTAACTGCTTTTAATCAAAAATAATTTTGAATAGGCTCTTTCAAACCCATTCCCCACCCCCCCTGGGGGGATTCGCGTCATTTTTTCCCTTTTTCCCTTTTTCCTATTTTTTGCTCTATATTAGTTTTATTTATGAAAAGTAGTGTAATTTGATTACTTTCATCATATATTCCATATTCTAAAGACAAATTAACTTTAATACTTACCCCATGAATCCCGATTGAACCGAAAGGCGAAAGAGGATCGTGGTAGATTTAATTAGAGAACCTGTGGTTTGTTTTATTTTTGTTAATTCACTATTCACTATTAATTTTTGAAAGCAATCAATTTAAAATCAACCCTCTCCTTGATTCCTCGATTGAGGTCCACTTGGACCAAAAGAGGTTCCTAGAGGGTTTTTCTTTATAATAAAAACACATCGATTAAAATTTACTAAAAAATACAAAGAATTTGGTGTATATGCTATGCATTTTGGTTGTGGTTAATCTGATCATTTAAGCTACACCAAAAGCAACATGAGTGACTAGATTAATTAGGTTTCACTTTCCCCAATTAACCACCATCAGGAGAAAATCCAATGCCTCGAACAAACCGTAAGCGGTGTTAAAATACCCAAAAGAGTGGGAACAACTGGAAAGTGACCTCGAGGTGCCGATCTCTGTTACACCCTAATGGGTGTATTATGAACAAAGTCTCCGAGACTCCATCCAACCCACAAACACCTTGCGGGTAGCCGTGAAGGTTTTATTTTTGGACATACTCGAAGTACCCCTCGCGTATATCTGGAGTCCGCTCTCTCCTAACTTAATCCACTCATTTTTCATATTAACTTAAAATGTACCATGTGACAATTGCAAAACATTCACTCTAAGCACATGCAAGCACAGTTAATCATTTTGCGACTCCATTTTAAGGAACTGGTTATTTGTTTACTTCTTTCGATATATATATATATATTGTGTGTGTCAGTATTGTGCTTACTTGTGTTTATCTTTCATCTTGTTATCTGTGGTTCTCAATTGTTAATTTCAAACTCCTAAGAAACTTATTCAATTTAATATCATCATACTAAAGCAATTAGCCTTAGTAACTTAATGGGGTCTACCCCGCTTGGCTTCGTTAGGAGTTGATCCTAAATGGAGGATTCAAGAACAAGGTGACAACCTTGACTAGAGACTTGCCCCCAAGGACACACTCAGTGGCTTGAATATTTCTGCCACATTCCCCCTAGGTGTGTGAAATGCAGCAACACTTTTTGGTGCCGTTGTCGGGTATAAATATTTTTTATTCCTGGAGTACGACTTTTGTTTTATTATTTTTTGTTTTTGCTTTGTTTGATGAATGCTTAGAGTAGATATTTAATTTCATCTAGTGACCCCACTGATATTTTTTTTAGTTTTTTATTTTAACAAAGAAAAGAAAAAAATATTTTTGTGAGAGTTCATAAATGTATATTTGTATTCTCACATGGCAACTCCATTGAAGGGATAAAACCCTTGTTTCTCACAATTTTGTTTTTGAGATTGATTGTGTGTAGGTGAGCCCACGTAACAATGAAATTTAAAGCTCAACTCCATTTTTTAGTTCCATACATTCTCCATGATCACTTATTATTGATATGGATATTAAAAGAATAGAAATTGCTGCTCGACTTTCCTGTGATTGTCCTCCTATTGATTTCTCTAGGATCCATGGCTTTCCTAATCGTCTCGTTAGTGAAATGACATCTACTTCCCTTACAACATTCCAGGGAGATGGTAATGATCACTCAGCCAGATTCCATGTTATGATTTTTCTGTCAGATATGAGTAAAAATAACATTCAACATGAGGATCATATGATGGCGATGTTCGCTCATTATCTACAAGGGGACGCTTCATGTTGGCTTCATGAGTGTTTTCCTGAGAAATGTATTACTTCCCTTGCAAAATTCTTCAAAATATTTTTGAAGCAGTAGCATTATGATGTGAATGATATTGAATCATTTGATGTAAATCATTCATTGAGACCAATTTGAGGTACTTATTTCCTTGGAAAAAGTTTCATATGGAATATCCTAAGATATGTAGTATCAACATGGTGTACAACACCCAACATTCAGAAATCCATTAAGATCCCATTGAGTTAGAGCATGAAAAGTGCATGAAAAGCCATTAGTTGAAAAAATTGTTGAAGACCCTCCTCATGTAACGTCAATAGAGAATAGTGATGATTGGGAATGCTTTCATGATTATTTTAGTGATGATCATCACATTTGTACAATAGATCTACTCAAGGATGAAACCATTGCAGAATATTATAGTGAAACTTATGATGAAAACCATAATGTGCATGATGGGATTCCTACCTATTCTCCATATAATGATGATAGCATGGAAGGTTTTCTACCTTATTCCCATTTTTCTGAAGAATATGAGTATGAAAATGAGGAAAAGTATAACTTGGAGCATGATATACATGACGAAGACTCCCTTATGTCTGACAAAGATGTTGAAGAGGAGTCCTAGACATTCATGGAAAATCCAGTCTACGAGGAAAATAATGAGCCAAAACATTTTGATGGTTTTGTTTATTCTCCTGTCTATGGCATATCTAAAGGAGAGATCATGGACCTTCTAGCCTTGGGAAATTTTTGTATGGAAGAGGAGCATGCAGTTTATCCATATGATCAGTCTGAGCCGTATATCAGTATCATTAATGAAGACAAAGAGAACTTGATATCAGAACATGATATCAACAATGGAGAATCCATCACATCTGACATAGATGGTGGTGATGACTATTGGAATTTTTGTGAATATCTTATTGAGAATCCCATCTATGTTATATCCAGCAAGGGGAGTGTCTATTTAGAAATTTGTGGAAGTCCAATCTACTATACTTCCATAGAGGGAAGCGTGGATCTAGAGACTTGGGAAAATCCTAGTATGGAATAGGAGTATTCAAAACTCTTACATGATCATTCAGAGTCATATCATTTAAAGCCATACAAAGGTATCAATAATGAAGAAATTGAGAAGCAGTGTTGTGAAAAGACATATGTGATGTAGTTAGTGGAATATCAGTCTCAAATATCATATTCACATATAGATTTTCCTTATGATTTGGAGCCGCTCGGGGCTTATACAATGAGTTATCACCTGATAATCCTTGATGATTAGTATGATGGTGTAGTCAATCTGCCTCATCATTCTGATTTGTCTATCAACCCTATCTAGTCATGGATAGAAGAAGCTTGCACAAGCACCTACCAGTTTGGGAAGAAGTTTGATGACATTATTCATGCCTATGATTCCCATCTAGCCCGCCCATTCCGGATCATCACACAGGTTTTTATTTTCTGAATAAAGTATCCTTACTTTGGCTGGTAACCAAAGACAAGGAAAAAAAAATTATGTTAATAAAATTCTTACGTGTTTACATTGGATTTTTTATTACACTTAACCTTTTTATATCATTCGTAGAGTAGGCAAAATAAGCTCCTTAAAAGAGAGCATTTACTTTCTCCATTTCCATTTTGTACGTGGCTATAATAAAACTTTTCTTTCACTAATTAGCTACATTTATTTTGTTTAAATAAATCAGCTTAATGCTTCATTTGGATTTTATATAAAGCTTCTGCTACTAAGGTTTTCTTGTCAAGTTGAGATGTTTTTACAGGGTGTATAAGCCAGAGATTTTGGTGTTCTTGTATGCTCTCCTTGCCCTATGTCCAGATCAAGCACACATCCCATAGTTGGAGCCAGATGTTACCATCTAAGTTGTACATAGTTAGTGTTATCAAGTGATCCTGGTGAACTAGACAAAGATTATTTGTTCAGACTTTAGAAGACCTTCATAATTTCTTCTGGGAAGTGCTTGTTGTACTATATCACATGTTCATACCCCGTAGGGGAGTGGTATAACAACATTATAGCATGGTAGTGTTTGTAAAAGACTTGTTCTCTTGGAATTTATTTATCAATCCAATCAGCCTAGAGTGTTTTTCCCTTGGTTATTATTGGTTGTTGAATAAACGACTGATAATTTCTGAGTTTTTCACTCAATACCTCCAAAGTTGGGGTGGTCAGCTTGGTATTTAGGCCTATTGAGGTTATTAGAGTCTATGTGTGAATGGATAAACATGATAGGCATTATGGTCAAGTCATATGAACATGTCTAAGTCCCCCTAGGTTTTAATTTTTTAAGTTTTTTTAAGTTTTTAATTTTTCCAAAACATAGGCTATTTTTTAATAATCTAATTGGAAAAATTGACCTTGTAATAAAAGTGGGCTCAGAAATCAGTTTCAACCATGGGGGTGCTCATTTTCTAACTCAAAGCACCCAGTAAACCCATAAACCCACTTTTCCTAAGTTTTGAGTGATTTTCCCATCACTCAGGTTAGAATCAAATATTGATTATTTTAATTGATAAATTAATTAAATAATGGAGAAAATCCAAATTCCTAAATCAGTGAAATTTTCTCCGATTTGACTAAAATCAGTCTCATCGGCTTTGGATTGACTAGATCTGACCATGCCTTGATTGAAGGAGTTGATCTGGGCTAAAGATGGAGTGCACAACAGCATGCATCCTTGGGATTTGCACCCTCTCTCTCTCCTGCACACGTGTGGGCTCATCTGGATGTGGTTTGGTTGAAGTTTCAGTTAACCAGTTGATGTGTCAGTTCAATCAGCACTCATGTTACACTTTGTTAGACTCAGACCAGACTCATTTAGACTTATATCAAGCTCAGCTTGACTCCTCATGCAGCTACAGTCCCTCTTTCCTTGGGAATTGCGCCCCCTGTGGGGTAGGGTTTTAGTTTTTGGTATAAATAAAGTGCGGTTTCCTCCTTTCCAAGCTAGTTAGAGTTGGATTGAAGAGTTGTTGCCATTGTAATACTGCTATATTTTCATTGTGAATAAAAAATCTTTAGAGGCTATACCGTGTAGTGCATGTGATTGTGTGGATTCCCAGCGTCATGCTGTTAATGTGGTAATTGCAAGAATTTTCCAATTTTTGTGTTGTTTTGTATTCTGGCTTCAAGGATTCGGTTGAATCAAGTAAGGGAGTAAACTAGGAAAGTAATATTACTTGTTCTTGTTTATTCATATTATGTATGCTCAAGAATCTAAGTGATATGCTTAAATAAGATTATTTTTGCATGATCTTTCATTTTTTGTTTCATACATATATATTCAGATCTCACGAGGTTTTGTGCAGGCTTGTGTGATCTAGTTGTAGGTTCCTGATAGGATGAAGGTGTGGATAAATATTGACACCATTCCTTATCCAATAATCTCAAGACTCTATCCCCCAGTGCTCCACAAAAGGGCCTCCTTTCAGCTTGTTCCATTCAATCAACGAACCAACCTTTCTCCTCTTATTCTCCTTTTAAAAAATTAAATATTCTTGGTTAGTTTATTTATGAATGAGATTCTAATTTATCATATGAAAAATATCTCATTGTATCTCATACATAAGCATTGAAAAATATAGATCTCTGTTTTTCAAAAGTTTTCCATAAGCATCATAGATCTGGCATAAAGAAATCGTCCTTTGCATGGCATTTTAAAGAAAATTTGTAGCTTGCATGAATTATATTTCTATTTCATAATTTAAAACATAAATCCAGAAATCAGTGCACATCATATTGGCTTCCCAAAATGCAACCCAAGATTCTAAGGAAATCTTGCTTTCCTTGGTTCCTTTTTCACCTTTTTCTTTAACTAGTTTTAACATAGCTATTTTTGGTTAAAAGTGTGTTGAACCAAAGGTACTTTCAAAGTGATTTTGGGCATATTAAATTTTAATAATATTTCTGGTTTTTAGCAGGTATAACAGAAAATAGGAGGAGGTGCTGTTCAAAAAGTGACTTTTGGGCCATCCGAAACCCCCCACGGGTCTCCCCATTTCCTGAAATCTTTAGCTTTTGCACTTTGTAAGTTCTTGGGTTTGTTCTGTATAATAAAAAAGAGGAATTATATCAGTTTTATGATATTGTAACCACTGGTAATAAAAAATAATTTTGAATAGGCTCTTTCAAGCCCATTCCCCATCCCCCCTAGGGGGATTCGTGTCATTTTTCCCCTTTTTCCCTTTTTCCTATTTTTTCCTCTAGATTAGATTTATCTATGGAAATTAGTGTACTTTGATTAATTGCATCATATATTCCATATTATAAATTCAAATTAACTTTAATACTTACCCCACGAATCTCAATTGAACCAAAAGGTGAAAGAGGATCGTGGCAGATTTAATTAGAGGACCTGTGATTTGTTTTATTTTTCTTGCTTCATTATTCACTATTAATTTTTTCAACAATCAATTTAAAATCAACCCCCTCCTTGATTCCCCGATTGAGTTCCACTTGGACCTAAATAGGTTCCTGGAGGGTTTTTATTTCTAATCAAAACACATCAATTAAAATTTATTAAAAATTACAAAGACTCCAGTGTGTATGCTCTGCATTTTGGCTGCGGTTAGTCCGATAATTCAAGCTGCATCAAAAGCAATGTGAGTTACTAGATTAATTAGGCTTCACTTTCCCCAACTAACCACCATTAGGTGGAAATCCAACACCTCGAACAAACCGTAAGCGGTGGAAAAACACGCAAACGAGTGGGAACAACTAGAAAGTGACCTCAAGGCGTCAATATCTATTACACCCTAATGGGTGTATTATGAACACAGTCTCCGAGACTCCATCTAGTCCACAAACACCTGACGGGTAGTCGTGAAGGTTTTATTTTTGGACATACTCCAAGTACCCCTCGGTTATATCTCGAGTCCCCCCTCGCATAATTTAATCCATTCATTTTTCATATTAACTTAAAACATACTAAGTGACAATTGCAAAACATTCACTCCAAGAACATGCGAGCACATTTAATCATTTTGTGACTCCATTTTAAGGCACTGGTTATTGATTTACTTCTTTCGATATATATATTGTGTGTCAGAATTGTGCTTACTTGTGTTTATCTTTCATCTTGTTATCTGTGGTTCTCAATTGTTAATTTCAAACTCCTAAGCAACTTATTCAATTTAATACCATCATAATAAAGTAATTAGACTTAGTAACTTAATAGGGTCTACCCCGCTTGGCTTCATTAGGAGTTGAGCCTAAGCGGAGGAGTCAAGAACAAGGTGACAACCTTGAATCAAGACTTGCCCCCAAGGACACACTGAGTGGCTTGAATATTTCTTCCATGTACCCCTCAGGTGTGTGAAAGGTAGCAACAAAGACCAAGTGACTCTTTAAGAGGAAGGACGTTAAGTCAATAATGGAATATAAGTTTTATTATTTTTTATTACATAATATCATCGAAATGTAATTAAAAATAAGAAACTTGTTAGGCCTAAGTATATGAAAGCGAAATTCATTGAGAATTCTTCCTAAGTATGGAGAAGTACTAAGGAAGAAGATAAAGGAGTTGCGAAAGAGGTAGTTAGAGAAGAAGGATGAAGAGAAAGAGAAGAAGGAAGAGTCGCGACAGAATGTAGAGCCACGACAGAAGGACGAGCCACGACAGAAGGAAGATGCACGATAGAAGGAAGGGATGCAAAATATAAGGTTATTTTTTTACAACATCCAACCACCTATCTCTTTCTATAAGCGATACTTTACTGGTCAAGAATCAACCCCTTATCCACACTTTATGGAAGTCACTTAGAGGCCAAAACCTAGGATTATCATTGAGTAGTGTTTGTGGGATGTATTTGAAATTGAGTAAGATTATTTTGGATATTGGAAATGTTATTAGTCCTTCCAGAATGTATCCTCAATACCTCTCATTATAACACATTATTTCATACCTTCACTATTTGTCTTAGATGTGCTCATAACCATTGAAAAGAGAGATATTGGAAGACCAAGTGACTATTTAAGAGGAAGGATGTTAAGTCAATTATGAATTATAAATTTTATTAATTTTTTTTACATAATATCATCAAAATGTAATTAAAAATAAGAAACTTGTTGGGTCTAAGGATAGGAAAGTAGAGTTCATTCAGAATTCTGCCAAAGTATGGAGAAGAACTAATGAAGAATAGAAAGGAGCTGTGACAGAGGTAGCACCAGAAGAAGGATGAAGATAAAGAGAAGAAGGAAGAGCCGTGACAAAATGAAGAGCCATGACAGGAGGAAGGGATGCAACAAGGAGAGATGTGATGGAAGAACAATAGAAAAAGGAGTGCTAATGACATAACGATTGGAATATGGCAGTAAAACAAAAAAAACTAGAAAGGGAGAGGCCCTAAAGATCGTTGGTACGAGTTCCGATAGAGGCGGTGGAAACCACACATATGAAGATATTGTTTTAAGTCAGATTGTTAGTGCCTATTATTAGGTGTCACTAGAATAGGAAAGGCAACCTATTGGTTAAGTATAGGAATTCAGCTGAGTAAATGACAGTCAACAAGTCTATAACACATCTGTAATAAATATGTAAACACATCTATAAAGAGAAGAAGCCAAGCTCTATGCGGGTTAGAATCTCAGTAGACCAGTGTTAGCTCTCTATGGTTACCCTCTAGACTGTTAGTTCCTAATTTTTGTTGAGTTCTCCATGGTTATTGTCTATTAGAGGTAGATGAATGTATGTTGAGTTGAAGAATCTACAACTAAGTGCACATAAGTGTAGGAGAGTTTGAGTCAATCCAGGTTGTGTGCGGATCATTAGTAGAGTTGAGTAGGAAGAGAGAAAAGGAGAAGATCAGAGAGCATGATGGGAAGAAAGAGTCTATAAGTAGAAGAAGAATATATAGGGAAGAGTTTGCAGCTTAGTGCGCAGATGAAAGGTGCATACATTTTTTTGGCAGGGGTTTTGGGACACATTAGTTGTGTAGCATCATGGATGTTGCGCAAGTGGATAATAGCTCACAAGAAAAGAATATAATATTTTGTATATTTTATGTCACCTTTTTATACTTTGGAATATATTTTGCGGATATTGGTCATGATTTTGTAGATTTAGTTAATAATTGGTTAAGAGTTAGTTAGAAGTGGACCTTGAATTGAAAGGAGCAAGCTTATAAATAGAAGTAGAAGATCAAGATCAAGAGGAGAATATCAATATAGATATGGGTAGGGAGAGCACTTGTTGAATTATGAACTATTTTGAATATGTGGATCATTGCACAAAAGTAATATCACAAGGAAGAAGTTGATCTGAATTACAATTTCCTTTTATCTTTTTTTGTCTTATTTTTTCTACCATCCAATGATGAATGTTGAGTGAAATTGCGACATGGATCTATGATGCGATGTTTCTTGCTTTTGAATGAGGTTATCTTTCTAGATCTGTTTACACCACAAAATGTTTATGTTAATTGTGAATGAATGATGTGATATGTTACAAGCAATGATGAATGGTCATGTTAATGATTAAGTAGTCGATCATATATGTTGAATAAATTGATAAGATGTTGGTGCACATAGTCGTCTTCTATTCTATAGAAACTTGGTTTTGAAAGATTTCCCTCAAACAGCTTGGGTGAAAATTCATCCGCTTCGCGAGTGTTGCTGGGTAGGGTAAAACCTATCTGGGCCAGTGCTTAGGGAGACCGTGGTGAGTTGAATATCGACACACTGGGAACCGCTGTCAAATGGTTTTGTTGGCTAGGTTTGAGCCAACAAATAGTTCCATTGTCGTGACCTTGTTACGACTAACATGAGGATATGTGGCATCCGAAAAGACTAGAAATTCAATATTCATTCGATCAGAAGCTATGAGAATTTGCTAAGATAGAAAATCATAAACCTTGACTAATGATGGATAAGTGGTCGTTGAGGTACATATATGATGGTCTATGCAATTAGTTTTTTCTCTAAATTCCCCATCATTCTATACAAGTGGTTGGCGTGATTCACCTATCGCAAGACAAATTTCCAAGGAGACGAGCCAACGTCCTAGACCCCTTAACTGATCTAGGAGTTGTAGGATACTGACAACAAGGCATCATGGGCTATTGAAGTCTTGCTGGATAGTATCTGGAAGGATATATCA
This sequence comes from Pseudotsuga menziesii, assembly GCA_001517045.1. Classification (NCBI taxonomy): domain Eukaryota; kingdom Viridiplantae; phylum Streptophyta; class Pinopsida; order Pinales; family Pinaceae; genus Pseudotsuga; species Pseudotsuga menziesii. The sequence continues at coordinate 606,441 of LPNX010795144.1, read as the reverse complement.
CGGATTTTGTGGTTGACACTACCAAATCCTACATCGAAGAAGAAAGGGAACTTTTCAATGGACCCAAAGGTAGGTTCTTCTTGTCTCTACAATTGTCAATTAAGATTATTTTATGTGAAAAAGGCATACTAAAGATGAACCTCGAGTAGTAAAACTTTGTTGTGTGGAGGTTGCAAATACCATGATAGAAGGGGGGAGATGAATGGAAATATAAGGGGTATATGGGTGTAAGTTTTGATGAGACTATGAGGAAAGCTGAGGAATAAAGTGGTCTTACGAGGGGAGGAGCAAGGTTTCAACAAGGGAAGAGGTAGAGGACAGGGGAAGGTCCTGCTGCGATTGAAACTCAAGACCATGAAAGAAGACCACATGGGATGAAGTGACCCTATATTGATGAAGAGGATGACCAGGCTACACCCAATATAGCAGTAAGATCAAACCATAACAACAACATACCCATGCCTCCATGCACTAATCCACATTCATGGTGAAGCACAAGTTCAACACCAACTTTCCCAATGTGCCAACACCATTCTAGTACTAGATCAATGTCTGTAGGAAAAAGGCTCAGGATAGTGGGAGATGATACAAAGTTACCTTTCTTCCATGGGAACGAGATTGACGATCCCTAGTGGTACTGGTTTTTATGTGAGGCAGTATGGACTGTCAAATAGACTACTGATGATGAAGTTAAGAAGGGCCTATTTGCAACCACTCTTTGGGGTTGTGCAATGGATTGGTTGATGAAATTTATACAAGTTCCTATGGGGAATCCTACAAAGACATTGGATGAATTCAAGAAAGGACTAATTGAAGAATTCTGGAAGCTAAAGTTTGAAGCGCAATACATCATAGAGTTAAAAGAGATTAAACAATTTCCTAATGAAACTATTTGGGACTTTGACCAAAGATTTAAGACACTAGAGGAAAGAGTCAGTTTCCAAATGAGTGATGTTAAACATAAATAATTGTTCATCATGGCACTGGTATCCCATATCCGGCAACCGTTGATGCATCAGAATATCACGACATAGAGTGAGGCTCTAGAGATCACAATGAAGTTAGAGGCTTCAACCATTGGAGAAAGTACAACTAGTATGAACTAAATTCAGGAGCAGCTAGAAAACTTAATGCTTCAGCTACAAGATATCAAGAAGGAGAAAGAACATCGTGAAGATCTTTCATGCACTCGATGTCGCACAGATGGACACTCCAAAGATACTTACCCTAACTTGCGAAATTATCTGTTATTTGGAGGACCGAACCCATTGAGCTATGGTAGTCTACCATGGTGCCACATATGCCAAGTATATGGGAATCAACTTGAAGAATGTGGGTACATGCATAAGATGGTGACAAAGCTGACATATCTATACTGCTCATTTCTTCGATCTGTGGGGCATGAAGATAAATATTGCCATGCATATGACCTACTCCGGGAAAGGATGTATGACTCATACTATGTGAAGGGTGAATGTCATCGAGTAGTACAGAAATTGTAGCTGTGGCCTCAGGTGGTACAACCTCTACTTCAACCACAGTATACACCACAACCGTAGATGCAGTTTATACCACTGCAACTGCACTTTGTTCCACAAACACAAATTGCACCGCAACCATAATATAATCAGATGTCGATGGATCAATAGAAGCTATAGTATGTTCAGGAAACACACTATGTTTAGCAGCAGTCGAATCCCCCATCATAGTAATTGGATCAACCGTAGTACTAGGAGCATGGAGGATTCCATGGAGGATTCTGAGGAAGAGGAGGAGGCTTTGGTCAAGGAGGAGGGAGAGGTTGCAGACCTATCTAATGTTACAATTGTGGGTTATTGAAACATTATCAGAGATATTTCCCACAATTATAGTGCTTTTGTACATACTTTACTGCAATTGATCACACTATCAAGAACTTTCCATAACTAATTACAAGATGGAAAGAAGGAAATGTTCCTTAGTTGCAGAATCAGAACCAGTTATAGAATCAAAATAAACTACAGATCTAGAATCAGTTACAGAAATAGGATCACAACCAAATTCCACTTCAGAATCAGACTGTGAATCAACCTTTGAACCTGTCATCAAATTAGAATCCACCGATGAACGAGACTCCATCAATGCACCACACTTAGGGGTCGACAATTGCGGTGATATCAGCAAAGCCTAAAATAGAGGAGGTTGATGTTTCTTTTGTCACCCATGGTGGTGCAATGACTGGGGAGGATGGCCCCCACCCGCATGTTCAACTCACTGGAAATAAGAAGGCACCATTTAACATTGTTTCCGAGAGAGATGTATTCTTCGAAGCGCAAGATGCGATCGAAAGAAATCCTGGTAAGTCACCTATTTATGAAATTCCCTCTCCTTTTGATTCATCGTTAGAAGTAGGACCATCGCGATAGCATGGTAACTTGCATAACTTCCTTGAGATTTTATTATCGCTAGAAAGCGGTACCAATGCTCTTAATGAGATTGAGAACATGTTGCATCGACTGGGCAAAGAGCAAAAGGAATCTCCAGTGAACTCTTTGCATAAGAAAAAGACAGGAAAAGAGATGCACATGAACATTCATATTAGGGACTATGAAGTAGATTAAGTCATTATGTATCTAGGATCAGATGTGAATATCTTGACAAAGAATACATGGCATAAAATGGGGAGGTTGACATTGGGTTGGTCCCCTATGCAGCTGCAATTGGCTAATCAGGCCAAAGTACAACCAATTGAATGGGTGTCAAACCTCATTGTGGATGTTGAAGGTATGAAGACCTATGTTGATATCGATGTGATTGAAGTTGTTGATGGTGGAGGCTACTATCCTGTGTTGCTGGGGATCAGATGG
>LPNX010795144.1:568371-603224 GCA_001517045.1 Pseudotsuga menziesii | reverse complement strand
GATGACATCATCATCACATTTTTTCAGGTATTTCTTGTTTTTGGGGTAGCGGGGTCCATCAAAAGTATGTAGTGTGGGTACTCGTTGGATGCGGAATCAAATTATACATCCAACGAGCTCTCCTGATCGAAATTTGAGTAAAAAAAAAATGAGATATGTCAAAAATACGAACAAAAAAAGTAGTTTAATTTAATGACAAATATGTCAATTCAACCATTATGGTTGACTTATTTTATTGAAATTCTATTGGTTCTTGAATTCCAACTCACAAAAACTTATTTTGGCACGTTTTATTATAAGGCCCATTTTAGACCCCAAATTTCCTCTAATGATTATAGTATGGCAGTAATTAACTTCAAGAAGCGAATGATGACATTTGATAATCAGGACATCAGAGTCATCGCTCTAATGGATCCTAACGAAGGGAGGAGGTATATTGAGCCAATGTAGGATGAATTTGTCAAGGTATGGGATCATTCTTACAACGTTTGAGAAGATTAAATCCACCCAACTACTGATCGAGAACTTGTTTGGCACAACACTAGTTCTATGTCTTCTGATTCTAAGGTGTCGTTCAGGAAGTGTAGTATGATCACGTAGTCATTGTTCCATGTCATGACTGGGACTATTGAATTTCCAATAAATGTTGGGATTCCTGAGATGTCTGCATTCATAATGGATTTTGAAGAGAAGGTATCAGAACCTCAGTGATTGTTGGCACTGGAGGAAGCAATAAAGGATACCCCAGCATGTGTGTGGGAAACCCTTAAGAAGATGATTAATGGATGGGTGCAGTGTCAACGACTAATGATAGTTCCCTTTGGCTATAAATAATTATATCACATTGGGAGGTACAATGGGTGGAATGAATCCAACCGTCATCTAATGGAATTTTATACTCTATGGGAATCATGACCAAAGGATGAATGGGTCTATTCCTTTGTCCACACTTTGGATGAAATTCCAAGATCATGGTACCTAGTAGTGGAGTTACACATAGAAATAACCACTTTGGAAGAGATGATTGTTTTCCTTGCCCATACCTTCCATTTCCAAATGCCAGTACCGATGTCCATAATGCGCTTTAGTTCATCCGCAATGTGGTGTTGAAGGTAGTGCCATTTTCATATCCAGTAGATCTACATGCACATTGCCACATTCAGTCAATGATGGAATGTTATAATGTGTCTAGTAGATCTGAGAATGATGATGAGCTATGGAATATAAATATTCTAGAAACAGAAGGGAGTAGGGATGTCGCATAACTAGATATACCGACCAATCCCATGAACCATCCACTAAATATTAGAAAAATAAACATTGGGACAGGGGAGAAGCCAGAATTTGCAATTTTTGGGGACTATTGGGACAAAGAAACCATGGCTAAGATCACGGATCTGCTTCATGAATTTCAAGATCTGTTTCCAACCAAATTCTCTAAAATTAAAGGGATCCTGGATGATTTGGGAGAGATGAAGATTATTTTAAATCTAGACATGAAACTGGTAAGGCTGAGGTTGTATCACTTGAATCCATGATACAAAGAGAGGGTTAGAGCCGAGATTGATAGGATGTTAGATGATGGAATAATTGAGCTAGTTGAAGAATCAGAATGGATCAGTCCTATGGTTGTCCAAGAAAATAAAATAGGTGAAGTTTGGATATGTGTCGATCTAAGAAAATTTAATGATGCATGTATGCATTATTTATTTCTGACATCATTCACAGATGAAGTGCTAGAGGGAGTAGGTGGTCAAGAGATGTACTTGTTCATAGATGGATTCTTTGGTTATCACCAGATTAGGATCACAAAGGAGGATCAACATAAAACTGCATTTGTTACTGAATGGGGTTGTTTTCAGTACACAATGATGCCTTTCAGATTGATGAATGCACCTGCGATATTTTCCTGGGTTGTTGTTGCTACATTCAAATATTTTATTCAAAAGTCCCTGCAAGTTTATATGGATGATTGGATGGCATATGGCCTAATTAGAGATCATCTAGAAAACCTATGACTAATGTTGGAAAGATGTCTACAACATCAGATCACACTGAACTCAAAGAAGTGTATTTTTTGTGCACCTTTTGGGCTATTGCTGGGTCACATTTTTTGCTAGCAAGTATTGGTGGCTGACCCTGCAAAGATAGTTCTCATTTTGAGCTTGCCACTGCTGATGAATGTGAGTATGCTTAAGGAAACATTGGGGCAGACTGGATACTTTCACAAATTCATTAGAAGTTATGCAGTGATTACCACCCCTATGGAGAAGATATTGAAAAAAGACGTTGCATTTGTATGGAGTCAAGATGTCAAGGAAGCTTCGACACAATGAAGGCGAAGATGGCTGCTACACTAATACTAGTTTTCCCATATTGGAACAAGGAGTTCCATGTCCATGTGGATGCCTCATCTGTTGCGCTGGGAGTGGTACTTGCACAACTAGGAGAAGGTAACCTAGATCACCCGATCGCTTTCACTAGTCGAAAGTTGTCACTTGTTGAGAAAATATATACAACCACAGAGAGAGAAAGTTTGGTGATGTTGTATACGGTATAGAAGTTTAGGAATCACCTTTTAGGTGTTCATTTCAAGATGTTTACATACCATTCTTCTTTGAAGTACCTAGTCAATAAGCCTGTGTTGGGGGGGAATATATACCACTGACTACTTCTCTTTAAGGAGTTTGATTTTGAGATAATTGTGAAGTCGGGTCCCTTGAATGTTGGCCTCGATTATTTATCTTGGATTGAGATAGGAGAAGAGCAAACAAATATTGAAGATGGACTGTCGGATGCTTAGTTGTTCAGAGTCAACATGGAAAATGATTATTTTGATCAAATAATTCAATTCTTGATGATGGGAGTCACAATAGAGGAATTTTCAACAAGTCAGAAGAAGCAGTTGGTGGTTAAGGCTTCAGATTTGCAGTTGATTGTTGGACAACTATATAAACTAGTTTTGACGATATTTTGTGGCGATGTGTCTGACCACATGAACAAGGGCATATTTTAGAGGAGGCCCATGCGGGATTTGCTGGTGGACACTATGGAGGATGAGATATTGTGAGAAAGGTGCTTCACATAGGGATTTGGTGATCCACTTTATATAATGATGCGACAAATTATGCATGGAGTTGCGATATCTATCAATGCACTAGAAAACCATCATGGAGGGATGAGATTCCACTAGTACCACTAGTAACATTGTAGCCATTTGATAAATGATCTATGGACTTTGTGGGTCCAATCAACCCACCTCGGAAGAGAACTAGTGCATGGTGCATAATCACAGCGACCGATTATTTGACGCTATGGGTGGACGCCACATCAGTCGTGGATTACACCGCTGCTACAACAACAACATTCATGTTTGGCAACATTGTGACACAATTTGGATTTCCAAGGATATTGATGAGTGACTAGGGTAATCACTTCATCAACCACACAATAAGTGCACTAATGGAGGAATTGTAAATACAACACAAGAAAATTACCCCATATCATCCACAAGAGAATGGAACAGTAGAATCTTCCAACAAGATATTGGAGAATGTAGTTACAATGGTATATAATGCTAACCATGATGACTGAGACTTGAATATTCCAACGGTGTTGTGGGAATATCGCACCACTTGAAAGAGACTAATGGGGCAGACACTGTTCAAATTGGTATACCGGAAAGAGGTAGTCATGCCTATGGAGTACATTGTTTCAATTCGGTGTATTGCAATAGCAATGGGTATGGACGATGAAGCAGCGCTCGAGGATCACGTGGAGAAGTTAGGAAATCTTGAAGAGGATCTCTTTATTGCATGATTCCACTAGCACATCAAGAAGGATCAAAATAAGTCTTGGTATGATTGCCACATAAAGAACACATAGTTAAAGTAGGTTACTGAAGCATCCAACTAAGTTACAGATGCATTGGTTAGGTCCATATATTGTTAATTGTATTACTTCTGGAGGTGCAGTTCAACTACAACAGTTAGATGGAGAAATGCTATAAAATCTTGTGAAAGGTAGCCAACTGAAGCCCTATATGGCAGGGCCCAAACAGTGCAATGCTTAAGGCATTGTGCAATGAAAAAAAAAATAGTAGATAGGATGATGCATGAATGGAAGGTGCACCAAGAGAACGTGGTTGTGCAAGAGTAGGAGTTAGTAGCGCAGTTATGAGGTCATGCTACAACAGCTGTAGACCTATGAGAAGACATCAAATCAGTAATAAATGAAGACAGTTAAAAGTAGTTAACCAGTGTCACTTGTGGAAGCGACTTGTAACTATTGTGGATCTGATCATTGGGTTGGCAGAATCAATGATGGATTCAGTTATTTAATGCATGATTTTGTCATGATGATCCCATTAATGTGTGTTGGGTGTGTTTTACTACCTTAAATACACTAAATAATTAATTATCGACCGGGGTTGGTAGGCTTAGAGTTGATACAAAATATATGCAAAGGTAAAAAGTCTGCTAGGGTATCATGGAGATATTTTAATGATCAGACTGGACTAGAGTATCAAATTTTAAACAACTACTAAAAGAAAGATATAAACAATAATACTTATAACTTCAAACACTAACTCATACATAGAAGAACTATAACAACTAAACTGGCAAATAACCAACTAACTACTCCTTAAGCGGAAGGCTGGGGTAAAAAGACAACTTATCTTACAAAGAATAGAGAATTGAAAAAGCAAGTAGAAAACTTAATAAAGATATTTAAAACTCTACTCTTCAATAAATACATAAAAAAAAGAATGATTCATATGATTACAAACAATCTAACTTTCTCTTAAAAATAATACATCTAACCCTAAACTCTATATGCAAACAAAGATAACCATGACGTAAAACAACAGTAAAATGAAATGAGTGTTTAATATTCAAAAATAAAAACAACTTAATCTATATTTAATTTAAGGTGAAAAGAAAATAAAAGAAGAATAATAAAACCTTAATCAAAACCTAAAACAATCAAACTTTAATTAAAATGCTTAAATAAAACTAACAACTACAAACAGAATCCAAATATTGGAAAAACAAAACTAGAAACAATCTGAAAATACATAAAAAAAATGGTAAAAATAGAACTCAGGGTTAAATGACAGACTGAACAACAGGTCTGTAAAGGGTGGCTGAATGGCAGACTGGACAGACGGTCTGAATGGCAGTATGTATAGTTAAAAATGATAAAAACTAACCTAAATGAACTAATTCTTCAGCTGAAGTTATGCAGTTCTAAACCTAATGCATGGAATCAATAAACAAACCTATTTAATCAACAAATTAACTTCAAACTAACTCTTAAACAAAAAGAAAGCATTGCATATTAAACTAATTATTAAACTGGAAATTAATTTAAACAAATTGGAAATTAACTTAAGCAAATTCATGGCAAGAAATAAATAAGCAGAACTGAATTTAAATGAAAGCAAACTATTCTATATAAGCAAATTCATAATAGAAAATAAATAAACAAGACTAAATTTTAATCGAAGCAAACTATTCTATATGTTTGGAAATAAAAACTGAAAACAATACTGGAATGAAATGACTGTAAATAAACTAACTGAAAGCAAATAACTGAAACAATTGACTGAAAGAAAAACTATGCGCGCATCTACTTATTTAATTGCTGAAATAAAACTAAGCTAATGCATTATAGGAAATAAAATAGCATTTACTATTATCTAATGAAAACAAACTAGAAATTAAAGTAGACTAGCTAAAACAGAAAAGAAAGAACTAAATTAAACAAAGAAATGAACCCACAATCAGGGGTGTTGTCTACTAACTCCTACTCAAATACAATCTTCAACAACGACGCATACATCTCTTTATTCAACTTCAGAAACAAAATTACAGTGTTTAACAAAATACTTCTCTAACTCTCCTGACTAATTGACTAACTCTGACTAACTATGCTATGTATTCAGAAGCTAATATATATAGTTTACGTGAGAGATGAGAAAGTCGACCTGCAAAGGTCGACTACTCTCTAATTTTAGTCAATCTTTAAAGGCACATAATTGATTCAAGATAGCGCATGGACGTCTTCCTTCTTTAGCGCGATCGTGGCATAATGTGGCGAGTCTGCTCCTTCTTTAGCGTGAAAAAACCTCCCTCGGCGTGCTTGATGTGGAGACGATCCCTTCCTTAGCGTGGAGGATGGACTGGTGGTGAATGTAGGTTGTTTCATGTTTAAATTCCCAAAACCGGTTATGGACACTGCGCAAGCTCATGAGAAAGTTGTTCGACAAGCTAAACGGAATAGTGAGTCGTGAGCTAGATATGTTGGTTTCGATCTAGGGAAAACATGGCATCACGGTGAACAAGGAAGAGCACACACGATAGGTTTCTAGAATGAGGGCGCTTATTTAATTGAACACATGGGCTAGTAAGCAACAGCATCGTGACATCGACTATCCTCTGGAATGTTCCCTCCTTTGAATGCGTGAGCAACAAAAACAGGATGGAGAAATCAATGCACCAGGGATCCTTCTAGCTTGTTGATTATGTTATCACTTGGGCACATGGTCAACAAAATGGTTTGCAGACACATTCAATGTTTAATGTCTAATATTGGATGTTAACAGCGTGTAGGTTGATGGGAGAATTGAATGCGAAGTTGGATCGTGAGCTGGACATATGGTGCGATAGGAAGGATGGATGCATTTTGGTGTTAATTTTTCCCAAATGAACCATTAAATATGCAAAAAAATATACATATCAAATAATATATTAAATATACTTTAAATAATACAATTTTGAGTTAGTAAAAACATAAAAATGATATTAATAACCAAAGCTATAATAACATCAAATTTGTTCTTACCTTTTGTTGAAACAACGATCTATGTGACATAAAACATACTAAAGATAATAAAATATGTGTTTAAATGTGTTATTTAATTACCAAGAATGATAAAAAAAATGAGGCTCAACATTCCCCCAAACAAGAGAAATGCCATGTCCCACTGAGAAAAAAGAAAATGATTAAGGAAGAAGGCAAAGTTGCGCTAGTAATTGCCTTCTACTTGGTGAATGAAGGGAATAATTTAAACTGTAATCTTATAAAAGAATATTTATTTTGTGTCAAAATAGAAAATATTTTACCAGTAATAAAAAATGATAGAATAGTAAAAGATTTGGATTTCTTAGGAGACCATACTATTATAGCAAAATTCAAGATGTGTGTCATTTAACAAGCATATGCATTCGATAAATAAATTTAGAAAGTTTATAATTAGTTCAACCATGTCCAAAGTAAAACTTTGAACAGCTTGAACATATATCACCAATGCATAAATAACATTCTTAGTTAACAAAAAAAATAGTTTTCATGTGTATTTAAATAAAAAGATGCTAACAGTAAAATGATAACAAAAGAAATTTTAAGGTCTAAGCATCCAAACAAAAATAAAACTATTTTCAAAAACAAAATTTGGCTGACAGATTTTAATCATTCATGCTATAATACCATAATATCGCATTTAGACCATTATCTGAACCATTATTCAAATCCTTCGTAAATTCTTCCATAAATTCTTTATATTGATTGATTGATTTGTAAAAACATGCTTAATGCTATTACCTGAAAACACTTTAACATTTGTCAAAGATAAGCAATTTTGTCATAATAATAATAAAAGATAAAAGATAACAAATATTTTGTTCGGAATCTTCCTAATGCTCCCCCAAACACTAGTAGAAAATGAGAAATTAATGACTAAAATTAGGCTATAAAAGACTATTTTTGAGTCGGTGACTAATAGTAACTAATTTCCACTATCTTATAGCTAGTTGTATTTCACTAGTCATTAATAGCTTAACTTAGTAGTCATTGATTTAGTCATTGATAGACAATGATTTATTCATTGATATACAATGCTTTAGTCATGGATAGTCAATGATTTAGTCATTGTTTTAGTCATTGATAGTGAATGATTTAGTCATTGATTTAGTCACTGATTTAGTCATTGATGTAGTCACTGAGTTAGTCATTATTTTAATCACTCATTTACTCACTGATTGTAATCATTAATGACCAAATATATGACTAAATAAACTACTAGATGTTAACATATTAATGACTAAGCTAAATACGACTAAGATATGGGAAATTAGCTACTAATAGTCATATATATGCGAATTTAGTCATTTTTGTAGTCACAAATTTATGATAGGGCACAGAGGAATCGAACCACCAACCTCCTACCTATAATTAGGCAGGCGCTCTACCATTGAGATAGAACCCTTTAAGAAGTTGTTATTGCTTGACAATGATGATATTCAAACAAATTTATGATAGATATCAATCTATAAACTACATAATTATTACTATTACAACTTACCAGTAACTAGTATTTATGATAAACTAATTCCTAAGAGATATGTACAATTTCCCCTGTAACTAAAGCTAATAAAAATACTACAAATACGCTTGCAAAAGAGATTTAGTGATGAGTACCTCTTCCCATTCTTCATCACTATCATTCTCATACTCCAAAGAAGAGTCCTTCCTGAAAGGATTTCGAATCCCAATTCCATCACTGCATCAAAAACAAAGATTCAGAAACAAAAATTTCCCTCTTGTCTATTGCAATATTAAGAATCAATGAGCTTCAAGGTGTTTCAGATGTTCCTCATCATGGGATATCAAAATTAAAACATAACCTGTTGCTTTGATAATTAATAAACTTAAAATTATGGAAAGTATATTCACATTTTCTTTGAGAAGGTTCCATAATAAGCAAGTCTATGGTTGTGATCAAACTGCAAAAGCCTTTCTTCTCTTATTGTGAATCCTATTTTAGCTTTAAATCAAGTGATAAACGTTCTAAGAGCTTGGCAGATTCATAAAATTATTGCTAACGGAGATTCGACTATTATCATTTGCAAAATTAGAGACTTGACTCCCTATGCACCGTAATGTCTTGCATAAATGATCTCTAGACCTAGAATTCAAAGAACTGCAAGTATTGCAAGTATTTAGCATTGAATCATTTATTGTTTCAAAGGTACAATTTTGTATGGATGAGTTATGCTTTGTGAATCATTATTCCTTCGCTATAAGGGCACCTAATAGTGGATTCAATAATTAAAGAGTCATGTTGCAAATATAAAATGAAATACCCTGCTCCTACAACATTGCATCTTTAGAGAAACCTTTAAAGGGTTGTATATTTGGCTTCTAGGTGATGATACCAGTTATTTGAAAGGCAGGACAACTGGTTAAGCATGAATTAAACTTGAAAAAATTGCAAACTATTAGGTATAACAAAATATATATTAGCTCTATGTTGAGATGTATAGGATCTGAAACAACTTCCATGATCATTGGAAAACAGTTACCAAAGAGAAATAACCATTGATAAGAACTGAACTTTCCTTAGAATGTATGGTCACCTAAAATAAGACTACACTAAAATTTAGATTGTAGTAAGCTTTTGAGATTGAATAAACCTATCGAAAAGTTTGGAGAGACTGTTATTCTACAATGTTCTTATAATGCATAGTTACATAAAGGCATATTCTTATCAAGATTTATGACTTTCAAAATGAAGGAATTTACTTGACCATGAAAAGCACATTTATGATGAAGCAAAGGATAGAGAAAATCATGATGAGGTTCATATTCCCCATTTGAACTGCCTACAAGAAACTATTTCTTCGTAAGGGTAATAAATCATGTCTCGATCCTGCTTGAGTGGAATGCGAAAGTGCCCTATCCTGATTATCTCATTATGAATTAGTTTTAAGTTCCAATTCCCTTCAGGCCCTATGGCATATTTACGCCTTCCAATCTGACTCCCCATGTGGGATGTGTTGCTTATTCAATGTAATATAAGAGCCTCACTAAGACCTGGGTCTCGTATTTTTGTGTGGATTTATGTTTACAATTACAAAGTTCAAGGTTCATGAAGAATTTTTCAAAACCTACCATTAGTACAGAATTATAACATAGGGTATGTTTCTACGGGAGGATAGAGGCAGGGCAAAGCAGACGGTAAGAGTAAGAGAGGGTCTGACCTCCCCAATTGCGTTTTTTACTTGCCAAGTCGAAGAAGTTTAGTGTAGAAGTCAAATTCGGCACTATGGACATTGAAGAATTAAGAGAAAGGACTATGGATTCCATTCCCAATAAGAAGAGGAAGAGAAAGCAGTTGCTGCCGCACCCACTCTCATTTGGGAAATTTATTTCCATAAATAATTTGTTTGACAAAAATGGGACACAACTACAAGTTTCTAGCACACTATCAATTCCATTATGTGTCCATATGGAAAATGATGTCTTCTTATCCAGTTCACAAGATATACATCCTTCTATTAGATCTCTTGTAGCAAAAGAGAAAGATGATAACATTGTGATTATATTCTCTGGTGGAGATAGTGACAGTGAGGGTGAAGAACAGAGCTGGAGAGTGGATCAAAGTGAGAAAGATGGATCATCAAGGGAAAATACAAGTGGGACTTCTGGAAGCCAATCACTTGCAACTTCTTCTCAGATGGCTACAACAATATCGCAACAAACCCCAGGGATGCGAAAGCAAATGGATATGGTGGAGAATTACTTAGATGCATTTTGTACAACCATGTCAAGTGCAGTGCAAGTACATGGGGTGACTTCTATGGGGTCTGGAGAGGGTCCACCTTGGCAGTCATCCTGTAATAAAAAGCCTATTGTTGGCCACAATAGTTCAATTGTCCAGAAACATGCCTTCAAGTCTGGCTCATCTCTAATAAACCTAGTGGCACTGACTCGAAGAACTTGAGAAAGAAAATTGAAACAAAAGAAAATTAATTGAAGCTCCAGAGGCATATTCAATCAGGAAAGGGACAGGATACAAGATCAATTCCAAGTGGAACATTCCATATAGTTGGTATCGCAGAATCAACAACTATGAGTAGAAAGGGGAAAAATTCTATCAGTCCAACATTTTCTAAGTTAACAGAAGGTGCACCTATTAAAGAAATTAATGAAGAAAAACAAAAAATACCAAATGATATATTGCAAGAACTTCAACCCAGTTTTAAGGTTAGTACGAGTATCTTCAACAGCAAAGGTGGAGAATTCCAAATGTTGATATTGATCATAGTTGTACAAAGGATGGTTCCAAAAATTGTTTTTACAAGGGAATAGCATGCTACATGTTCCAAAATATCAGTTGCAAAAGTTAACCCTTCAGGGCAGAAACATCTAAAATCTACTGTGAGTATCAATGAAGAACACATAAGAGCTACTCCTTCACTTCTTGATTCGATTCAGGAACATTGTACAAGGGTGGAAAATAATAGGAGCCCTACTGAATTCAGCATGAGTATGCCTGCAGAAATATTAATACCATACAACCCTTCAAAGCATGTAATTTCTGAGGATTTTGATCATACAAATAACTATAATTCCTTAAAAGGGGAAGGAAGTAAGAAATGTAAGTTGGAGGATGTTAGTCCAACAAGGGGTCAGTCTTTTTTTGGAGATGCATCTCAGGTGCATCAAAAACATAGTTTAGTTGAAGGTTTTGAACAAAAGGCTGATATTAGAAATTTGTAGTCCATCTTAGTAGAAAGTGAATATTTTTGCTTTGGAAAAGCAGGCATGCAATTTCAAGAGAATGGGAAATAGACTTTGAATAAAACAGTTAAGGTTGCACATATTGAAGATGGTATTCACAATTCTAAGTCAGGTGTTGAGTGAACAGTTGGGAGTGACTTGATGGATGCTAAAGAATGCATGGATGGAACTAGTGGCCATCCATCACTCAAAAGGTTAGCTTCAATATCTCTCATCACATGCAGTTAACTCCCACAGAACCTATTTCTCAAAATAAAAATGTTGTGGAAACCTCTGTTGATGTTGTGGAATCCTTTGCTATTGTTCCTAGTCAAATGGTATCTTAGCTAGGGATATTGTGTTGATGCAAGCAAGGAATTAGGGTTGGGGTTTTCCCTAAGAAGACAATGGAAGCTAGGATTTCAAAGAAACCATAGAGGAGCAAAGGGAGCACTTGTTCCAATCCTATTTTTATCAAATTATAAGCATTTTTATTATCTTATTTGTTTTTTATTGATTCATGGGGAGTTATCCAATACAACACCAAATGCATGGTCACTTTAAGATGAGGAAAGAAAACCCAACACAACTATTTCTATTATGATCAAGTATTAGGAATGCCTTTAATGGAATAATCCCCACCACAATTGTTTTCTGTTAAGATTGATCAAAATTAACATTTGGTGAAGCTTTCTTGAAGTTCCTATCCTAATTTTGATCATGTTTCGACCATTTAATACGAGTATCAGGAATGCAGCCATTCATCTAGATGTTTGGCTGCTACAACAATATAGAAAACAAGGGAACACTAGGATTGACGTAGTTATCCTTAAGGAAAATGTGGAAATTAAACATAGAATTTGAAATATTTTAAACCAAACCATCAGTTACCTCTACATGCCAATGTCCTCTATTTTAATTTTCCATTATTTACTCTTCTAAATTGCTCTTTTGGGTGGGGGAACATTAAATATTTAACCTAACTTAGATACAAATACTAGTACACATAGTGTTGGAACTTAAATACAAATACTGATACACATACTGCTAGAACTTAAATACAAATAATGCTACTACACATACTACTGGAAATAACTATAGAAACCTACAGTAAACACAATTCAATTTCTCGCAGCACAACATTCTAAAATAATACTACAATTTATAACACTCCCATCTATTAGGTCCAGTAAAAAAATAGTTTAAAACACAGCTAGGAATTTTTGAAGGAAGGATAAACATGGACAGGTTCAAAATTAAACCAGTCTAACAGTTTTATGGAAAATGAAGAAACAACTCCAATGATTTAAAAATTAAGCATAATGATTTATTCTCTTGATGGAAATGCATGACACATAAAAGAACAAAAGCTTGAATGAAAATATAACAAGTGCAGCATATTATAGACAAATAGAAAATCGAAAGGATTTGTAGAGACATACCTTTATCAGAAGTATTTAGTTTTGGCTTCCATTTTTCTTGCTGTTTGGACTTGTGTATTCCCACTACAACATCATTCCCCTTCATTGCTTGATGTAATATGCTTGTTCCTGCTTGAATTTTTTCTAGGGAGTGTTGACCTACATCATTTAAACTCTTGTTGTTGACAGAGCTCTATTTACTCTTTTTTGCATGATTCCTCAATGTCAAAACTAAATATCCATTTAGTTGATTCTATGACCCATCTTGCTCCAAACCAAGCCAGGATTACTACTTATCAGCACTATGTACATCCATCAATTACAATTACCTAGGATATGTATGAACATAATTAGTGAAGCACATGCAAAAATATTATAAATGGACAAATAGAAGAAAACAATATGGTTTGGACCTTACTTAATTTCTATACTCAGATATATAATACGATCACACTTTGTCTCTCAGGAGACAAGTCACTAACGAAACAATGGACATAATTGAGAGAGAGATAGATAGGTACTTGTAGGGCAGAGTGAGAAAAATACAGACCATAAGGTCATGGATCAATACTGTTAACTTCAAAACATATATAAAATATATATATATTTGCATTTACAGCAGTTGTCGACCCAACAGCTCTCCACCCACAAAAATCAAAATCCCTAATCGAGGTTCTACACCCAGCTTGATGAGATTCAAACCAGATTCAGTTAATTGTTTTAGGCCTTTCTGGCCACAAACAACTGCACCTAACTGGACTAAATTTTTACCAGCTACACTTATTACCTCATGGCTTGAGGCTTGAGGTCCAAACTCCACTCAGCGTAGACATGATTTATTCTCTTAGATTTTCCTTACCTTAGATATTGTCATTGTCTGCTTTAGGAGGACATCATGTATAGTCCTAACTTGTGCCCATAATTGCCTCACATCCACAAAAATGGCCCAAATTGAATTCTGAGGCTGCTAGAAGGTGAAACACACCCAATAATGTTCAAAACAATACCCATATTGGCTTAATTATTGTTGTAACTTACTGTTATAGGGCCCAAAACTGCCCAGATATGAGGTACATGGGATGTTCATTTCCTTTCATTGTCCACAGGTGTCATGGATTTCCCAGAATTCATTTTACAATTAAGAAAAATACAACATCATACTTTAGACTTTCCCAGAAAACTCAGAAACCAACCCATAAACCCTCATGAAAAATTAAGTGAACACCTTATGGGAAACAATGTGCATGATTCCTCAATGTCAAAACTAAATATCCATTCAGTTGATGCTATGACCCATTTAGGGTAGAGTGAGACAAATATAGTCCACAAGGTCACGGATCAATACTGTCAACCTCAAAAATTATATAAATAAACAAAAAAATCTATTTGCATTTGTAGTAGCTATCAACCCAACTCTCGACCCAACAATTCTCGACCCACAAAACTCAAAATCTCAAAGAAAGACAGAAAAAGCATTACCACAGGGAGAACAGAATGAGCCTAGAGAAGTTATCCAGGAGGCCTCTTGGGTGGAACAAACACACCCCAAGGGAATCAAAACAAGAATATATCCCTAGCTAATACAAGAGGACAGGATAAAGAGTCCCATACTCGAAAAGGGAAAAACATGAGTATACCACAAATAGTGAAAAAAAATCTTAAAAGAGTTGTATCAAGATTTCCTCAATAATTTCTCCTTCCCAGAGTTCTGAGAAGGAGAGAATACCAGCCTTCATATCAAGTGCTTCCTTGGATAAGCGGTCTGCACTCATATTGTTCTCCCTTTAGCCATGCCTAAAGCCAAGGGATAAGAAATCTTGTTTGATAGACAAGACCCACAAGATCGACACACAATACCCACAAGAAAATACCCACATGACCGATGTGTACAATCAATGTGGGGAAACAACCATTTTACCCACAAGACGAAGGGTAAATTTTTTATCTCCTCTCTCAAGGTATAGTCCATATGTGTTCTGTACAATAATTCTAAGTTTTATCATCATCGTATAACGAAGGTAATTTATTTCAACTTAACACTCCCAGAGGTCCCTGTGTTAAAGTTGAAGCATCTAAGGACAATCAATAACAGTAGTAGTAATAAATTAACGAAGAATTTAAAATAGCATGCGTAAAGGAAAAAACAACATGGTAACATACATAACATAATTTTCATTTCTTTCAACTTAACACTCCCAAAGGTCCCTGTGTTAAAGTTGAAGCATCCAAGGACAATCAATAACAACAATAGTAATAAATTAACAAACAAGTTATTGCTAATGGAAACTCGACGATTATCATTTGCAAAATTAGAGACTTGACTCCCTATGCACCATAACGTCTTGCAAAAACGATCTCTAGACCTAGAATTCAAAGAATTGCAAGTATTTTGACTTGGGGAATTGCAAGTATTGCAAGTATTTAGCATTGAATCATTTACTATTTCAAAGGTACCATTTTGTATGTAGGAGTTATGCTTTTTGAATCATTATTCCTTGGCTATAAGGGCACCTAATAGTGGATTCAATAATTAAAGAGTCATGTTGCAAATATAAAGAGAAATACCCTGCTCCTACAACGTTGCGTCTTTAGAGAAAGCTTTAAAGGGTTGTTTATTTGGCTTCTAGGTGATGACTAAGTCACCTGGTTCGAGTTCATGTTCGAATTCGGTGACCTTGAAATTCGAGAAAAAATCGGCACTTGAAATTTTGGTGATAAAAATCGACATAAAATTCAGCATTAAGTTCGAATCACAAAAAATATGGAAATTCTTGATAAAATTTATTATACTCATTAAACTATGAGTATGAACATTAAACACGTCAACAATGAACATAATAGTCCTAGAATCATAGAAATAATGAACACATCAAAATTGAATGAAGTATGAACAAGATAATTATTAAATCATATAAATAAAAATATGGCAACATAAGTTATTAAAACATTAGAGTTGAAATTTAAAAACATGTTCATATGACATAAAGTGATAAAACATAATATTAAAATGTCATCAATATTTATGCTACCTACTATTAATAGAACTTAGTTTCTTTTTAGAACTTTTTGTATGACAAGTGTAGTATTAAGATTGAAGTAATTATTCTGTTGAGAATGGTTCTAAGTCACTGTTTTGTTCAGAATGGTTACATTTGGTGGTTATTGTTACTTTTAATCCAGATTATTCCTACAAGCTCCATACATTTCGAAATGCATTCTATGATGTAATTGCATGCTTTTTTTAATGAAAATAGTTTTATATTGATTTTCCAAAGGTGAAATCAAAATATACATCCGCTAGCCATTACGGCTCAAAAATAAAAGACAGAGTTTTTGTTGTACAAATAGTAATTAACAAAGTCTTTTGAATATGAAAGTCCTCCATGATTTCATAACACCCATCCCGTACACAATATAAATTTATCGGACAGAGACAATCAGAAAAAATTAAAACCTGCTCGGCAGCAATAGTTGGACAATGGATCTCTGCACTTTGCCATCGGGCCTCATGGGGACTCGAAGACTGGTCACTGAATTGGAGTCTAAAGTGACTACTGTAACATCCCCAACCCTCTGACTGGTGAAGAGGACACTATTATAACCAAACATACTGGCAAATAGCCCCATGAATATGAACATGCATATAGTGCTAAAATAAAAACTTAAAACATAAAACATGCTAAGATGCATAAACCTTCACATGCATAGTGGAAGAAAACATACATTCATTCAAGCATACCACATATTCATCATATTCGTTATTCAGTAAATATAAATGCAGAGACAAAATAGTTAAGAATACTCATCTTAAAAAGGACTCGTCTCGCAACCAGCTACGCCGCTGCAACGTTCCACCCAACCATAGGCTATCATGCTCATCAATCTCTTCATAACACTACTACCTATGAGATGGGAATGATTCCTCAAGGAGTAAGGGTCAAAGCAGGCTTGCACGTAGCCAAGGTACAGAAATCATCCAATCCCACACAGTAGGGTTGATCAAGCTGTCAAGGAGCTAGGAAAGGCTAAATGCTAAGCTGGTGGTCTCAATAGAGAGTTAAAGACACTTACCCCAAAGCTAATCCTGACTTCTAAGACATCCACACACCAAATACCAGGAATCAGTCCTTTCTTTGCTTCACAGTCCCTTAGGCCCTGACTTCCCCTTCCAATACTCTTCAAGGGTTTTGGAGAAGAAAGCTAGCAGTCTAACTCTGTCTGAGTGGTTCCAAACACTAGTTTTCTCAAGCATACCCTACCTCTAATCCTACTCTGAATATTTTGAAGACCAACCACTGCACGCTGTAGCAAAACAAATAGTTCACGGCTCTATGAAGAAGATGAAGATAACAGGGTGACAACCCCCCAAAAAAAGGTGAACACAGCTCAATTCCACAAGGCAACTCAGAGTTGTTCTTGGCCCTAGTGTGCTAAAAACAAATCAACAGCAACCTGAAGAGGTGCTTGCATACACAGGAACCCAAAGAGGTACTTGCATACAAAGCAACCCAAAACGAGGGGAAGACAATATACAGTCCACAAATGGGAAAGAAGCAAAACTCCCAGCATGGACAGGGGAAAACTTGGCCAACGAATGTGGAAATCAAAAGCCGTCCAACATCCATGAGCCCACAACACACAATTCTTCAATGCAATTGCTGAATAAAGTTACACAGAGAGTAAATGGGAAAAAAACCGGTTCTCAATCTGTGCGTGAGGGGAAAGGAAGTGGCCAATAAAACTGTGGAAGAGAATGCCACCACGATCCAATGATGGAAAACATAGCATTATGCAGTCTAACAGTGGTGGAAAAAGACACCGACTCTTTGCATGAACATGAGGCTGAACACAACTGCAGACTAGCAACTTCATGAGAGGAGGGAAGAACAAACCCCCCAACAAGGAAATGTAATCCATTTTAACTTTGCCCTGTGTGAGGAAAATGAACAGTTGACGGTGGGGAGAGTGGACAGAATGATTGGCCATCATGTCATGGAGGAAGTGCAGGCATGAGCATAGTGGTTTCCTTCCATCCCATAGCTACCCCCACTAACAACAGAAACTAAGGTGGTCGACACATGGAAAACTCCCAATGGCCCCCATTGGTTAGACAACCCCCCCTTAACCTTAGGAATCATTCCCTTTCCATTTAACATTCCACCGTCATATATGGTTATAGGTTTATTTTAAATTGATGTGCATACTTAGATGATGCCAAAACTATAGTGTGTTAGATAGCACGATTTACCATCGGCAAAGATCCCTATTGTCGAAACATAACACACCCAAATTGATGGTGGGGATTTTGGATTTAGCTTCACACCACAATTTATTACAATGTATACATCATGTACCTTTTAATGCAAACAGGGTCAAAACTGGGCCATTGCAATCCCCTCCCCCTTGGAATAACACCATCCTTTGTGTTCCAATACATAGGAATACATATACAATTTGCACACCAAATTTTCAAAATTTTGCAGATCTGTCCCATGTTCAGTTATTTACTTTGAACGTTCAGGACCAAGCCCCTCGGCTTCCACATACTTCTCTTGTTGGTTCTCAGCTCTTGGATTATCCCGAAGTCTAGGAACTTTGTAGCTGCTGCCCTCTTTATGTTCCCTCATTGGGCAGTCCCGTCGTAAGTGATGTCCTCTGCCTTCCCAGCATTTTGTTGGCTACCTCATCTTTCCCTGCTCAATTTCCTTTGAGTCTTCATGCCTGGACCATTTCTTAATGAATCACTTGGATGAATGTTACATCATTGGTCCCCTTTCCTTGCCTTTATGAATTGCTCCGAGAAGGCTTTTGAGCTCCTTTTGCAAACCAATAGAGTCTTGAAAAATATGGTGGTTCATACATTCTTACTTTTCTGGAAATCATTTGGAGGAGACTTCCAGCCAAGTCTAGCAACTTTTGGTTTTCTGCCATGATCAATGTACACCATTGGATTTCACCTTTCTCACCTGTGAAATGCATCATTGAAATTCTATTAGACCAAGCATAATATAGGCATTAATATCAGTCAATTAATTGCCCAATTGGCATGACAGTACAAGTCTCATCAAGGAGACTTTCATATTTTTCATGCCTTCCCAATAGGCGCACGAGCTCATTCATGTCCATTCTTGGGTAGGGAATTAACTATTCCAACATTCGCAATTTACTTTAAACAAATACACACATTCCATTTTCAGTCATACATGCATTCAACAATATTTTGTTTTCACAATGCATAAATATATATGTATATATAATCAAAAGGAAAGAGAGAGCAGCAAGAGTTTTTCCCCTCTTTGTTTTGCTCCATCCTGGAACCCACGCCACTGCTATGGATTTTCATTCTCTCAGCCTCTTTCACTTCACCGTGAATGCTGGACCAATCCCTCTTCGTCATGACACTTAGTGTCTCCGGTCTATTTCAGACCTCTCAACCATGGAGCCTCCCCACATGGTTTGTCTCAGCTGCTAGGAACTTCACAGTCTCACTAGCACCTTTTTAATTACTGCTCATTCTGGGCTCTTCAAGATAGTCACATGTCCACATGCACCCCTAGGATGCTCTCATAGCCCTCGCTTCTAGCGATACCTATATTCAAACATTGAATAAATTCACATGTTTAGTTTATTCTCATCAGTTTTTATCTCTTGAAAAAGAGCTGAAAACATCATAACCAAATCATATACACATGCATATTCATAAGTAATAATTGCAAAATAATCAAACACTTATCTGTATTGTGCGTTTCCTCATTGGTCCACAGGATCCTGCTTCACTTTGCAAGCCTTAGGATCGCCTATGGACTTGGATGTTAGGTCAACACGTAGGCTGCTTCACAACATCCTTTTAGCTATATATCAGGAAAAGTCAATCCAACCTTCAGTTAGGTTTATTAGACCGTCAACAAATCACCTGTACTTATATCAACAATACACTTATATCAACAACCAATCATCATCCAAGCCAACACCGTTGGGTTTATCAAGCCATCAACAATAACATAGGCACTTATATCGACCATTTCCAGGTTTCATTTCTAGTAGTGATCTCTAATGCCACTACCCCATATCACATAAGAGACCATTCCCTTCTCTAAGTTGACAATCCCTCAGAAATGTCTCATTTTTCGGTGCCCTTTAGAGAGACCACTCCCTTCTCTGAGTTGAGAGTCCCTTAGGAATGTCTCCTTCTTCGTGCTCTTTAGAGAGACCACTCCCTTCTCTGAGTTGACAGTCCCTCAAGAATGTCTCCTTCTTTGTGCTCTTTAGTAGAGGGTAGGATGAGCTCAAGCCTTTGTCCATTTTGTGTATAGTACCAAGATACATCTGTTTATCCTGACAACACAAGAAATGTAAGCATATTCGTTAGCATTATTGCTCCAAAATTTCAAATCATTCACTTTCAAGTATTGAGACACCAGGAGTGCGTCCACTCCCTAGGGTGTAATCAATATTTAAAAACCCTTCCATGATCCGACATCGGGAAAGTGTGCACCCTTTTCCAGTGTGTTTCATGTAGGCCCTATGCATACTCAATCAATCTGCCATAACAGAAACAAAATAAAAACATGCTCTGCATATTGAATTTAACAATTTGATATGCGTATTCTTAGCTAGGGTCACAAAAGACTTATCCATTTGCCAAAGCAATTTTCCTTCGTTAAGGAGGAATGGGGGCTCCCTTCTTTGACTTGACAGTCCCTTGGTTTTCCATCCCAAATCCTCGTTTCATGTCATATCCACACATGTCTTACTAACATCATCTATACCATCTCACTCATGTTTCTTACCAAACATGTAGTGCAGATGAGACATTTTCAAAATGTCCAATGGAGTTTCACCTGAAACCCATTCCATGATAAGGGAAAACCTTCCCATGAATTTTGGCTCCTACAGGCTAGCACACATGATCTTCCTGCAGTGTGGACCCCTGGAACCTTCATCAAATAGCAAAACAGTCAGTCATTATCTAATAATACAATCCAAATTTGATTGTTCCATAACCAAGCAATAACATTATTAATTAAATTCAATGAGAATTTGCAACTCTGTTTACGACAGAAATTGATTTGCTTGGAAATGAGGTGATCCTCATTTATGGGTCTCTTGTAAGCAACACCACTATGCCCATTATAATTAT
The DNA here is from genome assembly GCA_001517045.1 of Pseudotsuga menziesii. Classification (NCBI taxonomy): domain Eukaryota; kingdom Viridiplantae; phylum Streptophyta; class Pinopsida; order Pinales; family Pinaceae; genus Pseudotsuga; species Pseudotsuga menziesii. The sequence goes on along the minus strand of LPNX010795144.1, from coordinate 582,098 downwards.
ATGCTTCATAACATGAACACCCACTTTAATTGCACCCTCTTGACACAATTCTATGCAAGCCAATAGTGATTAGTAGTTGTCAGCAATTTCTCAAACCCGAAATTCACAAATTCAAATTTGACAACTCATTATGCACATAAACTAGTTTCACGGACATGAGACTCTTCTCATGAGGTTTGGCTCTTTCACATGGTAGATTTATAGAATTTGTCATGGTCTTACTCTCATTTCCATGCTCCAGAAAATCTACCTGAAACATGAACTTCAATAAGCCAAACACTTGGTAACTATTGATGCATATAACCTTTTCATTGCTGCAACAATCACTAAAGTATTTTCAGAATTTATAAAATTCCAATAATTCCAGCTATTAATCGCATCAATATTACCAAAACTCATTTACTTCACACAATCATTATCATACTTTAGATTGCAGGGTACAGTCACATCATTCATGTAATTTAAATGAAACATTTAGATACTCCTTACTTCACAAGCGTATCATTTGTACCACCTTTCCCTTCCATACATCATTTCTGGTATCTAGTCAATCATGGCTACCTTCGTCATGCACTTACTATCCTACATTCATAACAGCTCTTGAAATGGTTCCAGAATTGTCATCAATTCATCATTTCAGCCATTAGTTATTCATAATATCACATGTGTTATCTTAATGCATTCATGCAATGCATCACAACATTTGCACCCATACTTAGGTAATCATTTACTCGCACCCTTCATATGCATCCATTCAATGCATAACTACAAGATTTATGAAATCTTTTAATGCATATCCACTCAATGCTACCTTGCATTGATTCAGGAATACTATGCATTCAAACATACCATGCATGGCCTAACCATGACTACTTCATATAGGATGCATTACTATAATCAATATCATCAATGCTTACTTTATTCGGGCCACTAAGCTCATAGCAACATAATACATGCATAACATATTTCTGTATGAAGGTAGTATAACATTCAAATATCCACATGGTATGAGATCTCTTACCTTTACCACTCCAGGCAATTTTCATAATTAAACTCTTACCTTCATGGGTCCTACTTACACCCTTGACATTACCAGTTTGGTTGGTCCTTTGCAGGAGATTGAAGAATTTGCTCACCAAATTTTGATTCTGGACTTGTTGCCTTATGCCTTTCTCCATGGGGTTTCTAGTCACACTTGTCAGCATCAGAAACATATTCAGCCATGTTCATGTTGACATTGGTTTTTCCACTAATTCCAACATCAATACAATAATCATCATTAGTGGTTCATTATAAACGTATAATTCTCACTATTTTTACCAGCATGTAATATCCTATGCATGGAAGGAATATCCTCATACATTTCATGTATAAAACTTATAAAATGTAGTTATAATCAGCAAGGAAACTTCCCTTTTTATGTCCCTTATCCTTGCATGGAACACCTCTTCCACACAATAGCTGATTTAACTGCATGGTCTTGCTACCTCTAGGCATGCAATTTCTCAGATTTGTTCATTTGACAACAACACCTTTCTCTTTTAGGCAATCACTTAGCACTTTCCTACTCCTTCCTATCCATATGCTTCATTCTGACGCAGGGTGTGAAAACCACATCATTTCAAAAATGATGGCAAAACACACCACTGAATGTTGGGTCTGAAATGCGAACTCCAGCCACCCAGGGTTTTCTTCCCTTTTCAGTTTTGAAACTACTAGGAACCCCAATGAGAAATTCACTTCAAAGCACACTAGAGAACTAGCTAGAACTCCTAAAATTCCACTAGAAAACCCAAATTTCATTCTCCCTATTGGGTCCCTTCCCAACTAAGTTTCCGATGCTTTGGTGGTCAAAACACCTAGCTCATCGGTGGTCTATTCCTTTATTTTTCTCTAGCGTTTTGGTGGGAAAAATGACTAGGCTTTAGATTTTCATCGGAGAGAAAACCAACTATTCATCGGGTCCTATCCTTACTAATATTTTGTCGTTTCGGCGACTGAAACCTCTAATTTCTTCCACTGTATCGTTGAGCTGCTCGTCTACTATTCTGAGTTTCATCAACGATTCCTTGCTCTATTTTCATCCACAGTATCGGATCCGTAATAATCTATTTCTCTGAACTTCATCGATGATAGCATAGACTAACCTATTTCATCGGCAACCGGGTGGCCTATGCATCGGATGGTTAGTCCCTTCATCTTCCACAATGGTAGCCCACAATCGAACTATATCTTCTGCAGCTCACAACTTGGTTGGCAGTCAGAGCGACTAGGATTTTGCGGTATCGACACTCAGAGAACATCGGGTGATTAGTTCTTTATGTGGCCGCAATGATGGCCCATGATCTCTCTATGCCTTCCGAAGCCACAAGTCTTTCAGCGGTAGAAACAATGTCCATTAGTGGAATAGTCTACTAATCAGCCACAATAGTGGACATTCGATTAACTAACTTTATCCAACGTAGCTCATTGGCAACTGAATCACCTAATCATCGGTGACGTGATCAACTAACCATCATCGATGACCGATGATTCTATGACTTAGAAAAAATTTCAAATTTTTTCTCTTTAGTCTTCTTTTCCGCTGCTTTATCGTCTCAACTGTCTCTTATTCTCCGCCAATGCGAAAACTTCCTCTACCTTCCGCCGATTCCGTCGGCTCCATCTCCCCTATCCTTCGCCAATCAAAGAAGTTGTCTGTCGCCGTCGTAGTTATAGGAACCATAATTCACTAACACCTCGGCATCGGTGAGTGGAAGACTAATGCATCAGCAGAATAGTTCACTCAGCAGCTGCAACAGCGGCTCATCATCTTATATCTCTTTTTCGATCGGTGAACTGAAGCATAACCTGATAGGCATTGGTAGTCAAAACTTTTCCTGTCGGAAGACTAGTGCTCTAGGATTCTGCAATGGTAGGCGCACAAGCCACTATTGTCTTTTGATGGGCAATGATTCTGTAAAGAAAATTTTGAACTTTCTTTACTGGGTCAGCTATCGAAATGTCTTCCTCTATGGCGTCAATGATCGCAGGCTCTATCCATTGGAAGGATAGTCCTCTATCTATCTGCAATGATGGTGCAAGATCATCTAATTCCTTTTGATTTTCATCGATGATCTGCACAACTAACATGCTCCGATGGCCAACAAAGTCAACAATTAGAAAAAATTTGAAAATTATGCGCCATCCGTGGTCAGAGGATCTATTCATCAGAAGGATAGTGGTCTAGCCATCTACAATGGAGGTGCTCAACCAGCTAAGCATCAATGATCCATCTGTCTAAGTGTTCTGATGTGCCAACTGCCAAAATACTTAGGAAATTTTCTAAATTTTCCTCCTCTGTCTCCCGCCGCATCGGCCATCATATCAACTATCCATCGGGTGGCCTTCCCACTAAGTGCTCCACTACTTCAGAGGAACTTGTCACCAAGTTTCTTGATGAGCCGACATTTTGGAACTTAAAAATTTTTGTGAAATTTTCTTGTCTTCACCCATTTTTCCTGGTTTCTTCTAGGTAGTAAGCAACCTGCCTCTATTAACTGTTTATCATGGCCCTCTGAGGCCCAAGTGCTGCAACATAATCTCTTTCACTACATCTTCACAGCCCATTTAGGCCCATGTTGCAACCTTTAGCTCTGATACCATACTGTAATGTCCCCGACCCTCCGACCGGCGAAGAGGATGCTACTATCACCAAACATACGGGAAAATAGCCCCATGAAGATGAATAGGCATATAGTGCTGAAATAAAAAATTAAAACATAAAACATGCTAAGACACATAAACCTTCACATGCATAGAGGAAGCAACCATACATTCATTCAAGCATACCACATGTTCATCATATTCATTATTCAGTAAATATAAATGCAGAGACAAAATAGTTAAGAATACTCATTTAAAAAGGCCTCATCCCACAACCAACTACATCACTGCAACGTTCTACCCAACCATAGGCCAGTGTGCTCATCAATCTCTCATCAACACTGCCACCCCCAAGCTGGGCATGATTCCTCAAGGAGTAAGGGTCAAAGTAGGATTACACATAGCCAAGGTACACAAATCAGCGAATCCCACATAGTAGGGTTTATCGGGCCATCAAGGAGCTAGGAAAGGCTAAATTCTAAGTTTGTGGTCTCAATAAAGAGTTAAAGACGCTTACCCCAGAGCTAATCCTGACTTCTAAGACATCCGCACACCCAATACCAAGAATCAGTCTTTTCTCTGCTTCGCAGTCCCTTAGGCCCTGACTTCCCCTTCCAATACTCTTCAAGGGTTGTGGAGAAGAAAGCCAGTAGTATAACTCTATCTGAGTGGCTCCAAACACTAGTTTTCTCAAGGATAACCCACCTCTAATCCTACTCTCAACATTCCAAAGACCAACAACTACACACCGCAGCAAAACAAACAGTTCACAACTCTATGAAGAAGATGAAGACAACACGGTGACAACCCCAAACAAAAAGGTGAACATAGCTCAAGTCCACAAGACAACTCAGAGTTGTTCTTGGCCCTAGCATGGCCAAAAAAACTCAGCAGAAACCCCAAGAGGTACTTGCATACACAACAACCCAAAGAGGTACTTGCATACATAGCAACCCAAAACCAGGGGAAGACAATACACAATCCGCAAATGGGAAAGAAGCAAAACTCCTAGAATTGACAAGGGAAAAATCATCCAATGAATGTGGAAATAAAAATCCATCCAACATCCATGAGCCCACAGCACACAATTCCTCAATGCAATCACTGAAGAAAGTTACATAGACAAAAAATGGGAAAATAACCGATTCTCAATCTGTGCGTGAGGGGAAAGGACGTGAACAACAAAACTGTGGAAGAGAATGCCACCATGATCCAACGATGGAAAATAGAACATTATGCAATCTAACAATGGTGGAAAAAGACACCAACTCTCTGCATGAACATGAGGGTGAACACAACCAAATACTAGCAACTTCGTGAGAGGAGGGAATAACGAACCCCCCAACAAGGAAATGTAATCCATTTTAACTCCGCCCTGTGTGAGGAAAACAAACAGTCGGTGGTGGGGAGAGTGGACAGAATGATCGACCATCATGTCATGGAGGGAGTGCAGGCGTGAGTGTAGTCGTTTCCTGCTAGCCCAAAGTTTCCCCCACTAACAACATAAACTAAGGTGGTCGACACATGGAAAAATCCCAATGGCCCCCATGGGTTAGACAGCCTCCCCTTAACCTTAGGAATCATGCCCTTTTCATTTAACATTGCACCATCGTAGCTGGTTGTAGGTTTATTTTAAATTGATGTGCATACTTACATGATGCCAAAACTATAGTGTGTCGGATAACATGATGTACCATCGGCAACGATCCCTATTGTCGAAACATAACACAGCCGAATCGATGGTGGGGCTTTTGCCTTTAGCTCCACACCATGATTTATTACAATGTATACATCATGTACCTTTTAATGCAAATGGGGTCAAAACTGGGGCATTACAGCTATGAATCATGATCCATGGGCATCAGGTGATGATGTTGAATGTTGAAACATTAATGAACTTCTTGAAAGCATTAAGACAAATTATTGTGGAATATCACCTTCACCTACATTCTATATTCTATATGTTTTAAGCCCATTTATATCACCTTTCACTTTGCTTGAATTCATGAATTGGTTGTTTTCCAGTAACATCTCTGAGCATTAAGAAGCATAAGCCTTTGCCCCTGATCCAAAGCTCCCCTATGCCCATATCGGGCTCTATTTTACAATAGTAGCAATTAAAAGGTTCCTTTCCTACCTAAAACAAGCTAAGGAAGATATTGTTGTTCATCAGTTCTTTTGGGATATGGATGGTCAAAGGTTTGATGCAAATGTGGTTGGAGAAGTGTATAAGAAAGTGATCTTAATGTTCACTCAAACATATGGAAAATGAAGTTTTGCTTTCAGGATTGGTAATTCAAGTGATTGATGGCTATGATGTATTATATGATATAATGGTGAGGCTAATCTATGGGTGAAGGAAACTAACTAAGAAAAACTAGTCAACAAAAAAATGATCTACTTTCAAGAGGTGTGAATTTATGCATTGCAGACTCCTTTTGATTTACCAAAGTAGGTTGAGTTCCATCTGATGCAAAAATTGCAAAGGTAGTTTTGATCTAGGATATAGAGAATAAGAAAGTCATAGAGTTGGTGTATTACTCAAATTTGATCATAGTAGGTTCTTCTCATCAAGCAAACAATCTTGGAACAAGTAAAGAACAAAACTCAACAGACAAATATGCCAGATCAAGGGTTGTTGCAAAGAGATTTAAGGATGGTAGAGTGTTCAACAGAGGATTTGGATTAGTTCAAATCCCTCCAAATCAGGCATTAAATTTGGATGTGAACAAGTGCATTTCAAGTACATTTACAACATGAGAATCCTATTGATAGAGATTGTAGCCATCACCAGTTGATTAAAACACAAGCACCGACAACAAATGCCAAGTACCTAGTCATGAGGAGACATATTCCTCTAAATCTGAGTTTTATAATAGTTTGTACTATTTCTTAGCCTCCAACATATCAAATCATCATTGAATCTTATTTATAGTTGATTTTGATGAAAACAATACAAGAATTGAAGCCATGAAATTAGCAGTCAACCACTAGTTTCAGATTTAGTGGGTTTTATCCAATATCTTCATGGATCAAACAACAATCAAGTGTTGAAATATTGTAACTTCGAAGAATATTCTATATGTATCTTTTTGTGGTCCCCGATGGTCCTACCAGGAGAACCACTTGTATTACATTGTACCTCAATGCTCCTAATCGGAAGAACTAATAAGAGTCATGAGGTAGTCCCCTGTAATTGTAAAGGTGGGTCGTTAGCACCCTAGTGTGGTTACTTGATCCTACATGCGTAACTCTATCCTACATGATTTAACTTGAGCCTACTGTTGAGGCCTGGAAATTTGCAGGCGGAAACAGTAAGGGATTCTCCCCAATCAACGTTCCCAACTAGCCCGTTGACTGTTTGGTGTAGGGAATCCGTCCGGCTTACGGTCCGGCTACCATAGGTCAAAGAAACAAAAAAAAGGGGGGTTTACCGGTTGCGGCCCGGTCCACCGGAATTTGTATTTTGACTTAGTATGCAATGCATATGCCTATTTAAACCAATGCAGGGTGATAAGGATGTCGGGAACCACACAATGTGCTGCGCAGGTTCTTACCTCTCGTCTTATGTTCGCAACATCTGAACCACATATGCAACCAGGAAACAAACAACTAAACTATTTAAACACTAACTACCTATCTTCGGGGAACCGACATGATTATGATTTAGTAATGCATTAACTACAAGTATGATAAACACAATTACAAGTAGCTGATACTTGTATTTACAACACATGAAAGAGAAACTATTCCGACAATTAGATAGCTAACTGTTATGTGAAGCACCAACATTACTATAAGTGAATTTTCCACAAAATAAACCAGGAATCATTCAACAAGACATAAGTCATAGAGTTAGAACGATCTCACAATTCATGGACATATGCTGAAAAACAAAATAGTTCATTTTCCTGCCATCCATTGCACACCATTTGGAAAATTCCACAGCACTTTCTCCAACAGGCAAAATACAATCTTTATTGCAAAAAGGAAATAGTTCTTCTTTACAATAGGTCATCCAGTGTTACTGGGAAAAAGCCCTTTCTCTGGTCTCTCTTCCCTAGTTTTATACAAAATCAAAAATGGTTGGGCTGCCCAAAGTGGCCTTTGGGCTTCCCAACGCTTCATTTTCCTAAAGCCTTTTACAAAATAATAATTTATACAAAATTGACCGGTCCTTCTCATGGGGAGGGTCCCACTTGGTCTTCCAGAAATTTCCTCCACGCTACAGCCTCAGCAACGAGTCCTTCAAATGAGTGGGGTTCCAAGAATTGTATATTCAGCTCGAACTTATCTGCTTGGTTCCGAATAGCCTCTATCCTGGCCGTGTTCAGACACACCTGCTCCTCCAAGAGCTGTACACTAATGGCCATGTGTTCAATTTCATTTCTCAGGATCGGCTCATCAAGGGCTTTGATATATTGGACCTTGGCTTCTTCTTCCTGCTTCCTTGTCTACAAAATCCCTGCAAGTGTATCATGATCAGGGAATTCGTGTAGCCTATGTTCAGCTTCCACTTGACAGTGGTTATAGGTGACAAGGGCTCTTCTAAAGAACTCTGTGCATGCTCCCTTCGTTTTCTTCACTGTCTTCTGAAAGTCCTCTGCAGTAATAACAACAAACTCGATCAGATCATGGTCCCACTTCAAATCTTGCTTATCTTTGACTGGTAGCTCAGCTGGGACTTCTTGATCATCTTCTCCTCTGGTTATCCTTGAATTTAGCACCTCCATGATGCCTTGCGATCTATCCACAAAATAAGATGCTGTATTTAATATTTAATCCAGCCTGCCATCAATCTGCAGGACTTGACACCTTTCTTCCTCCAGGGCCGTCTGCAGTTGCAGCATCCTAGCCTTCTGAGCCAAGATGTGATCTTTGACTGGCTGCAGATCTACTTGCTGCTCCTTGGCTGCTTCTAGCTGCTCTTTTAGCTCTCTAACATATAAGGTATTAGATTCGTAGATGTCCTTCTGCTGCTTTATCAGTTCTTCTATCTGTGTCTTCATTCGTTCCCTTTCGCTTTTCAAATCCTGAATTTCTTGATGTGCCTTATCCAAAGCTTCTTGTGTTGTCTCTTTTGCTTGGGCTTCCTGCTGGATAGCATGAATTTCATGTTTTGTGACCTCCATATCCTTAAGTACATGCTCGTATTTTCCTTTTAGTTTGTTTCCCTCTTCTCTTTCCCTTCTCAAGGTGTCCTTGAGCTGAGAAGTGGTCTTCTTGGAGGATTCTATATCTGCCAGCATGCGATCTATGTTATCTTCCGTAGCATTTATGGCTGCCTTCCCAGCCCTGATGACAAACCTTGGATCTTTGTCTGTTCCGACCATCATAGCTTTGTCGGTTATCATGGTACTGGCCATCCCTTCTGCCCCTATTTTCATCTCAGTTCTTCTCATGATCCTTTTGGTGGCCCTGTCATAGTACACTGTACTGAAATTAGGCACCTCTTCCCCTTTCTTCTGTGTAAAGGGTACTAACTGGAGTGTGGGAGTTGTAGGGGTGACGGGAGAAGGTACTTGGAGGGTTTGTATCTCAGGGTTTTCCTCACCCTGTCTTTGCTCTGCTTGTGATCTAGAAGCCTGCTATTGTGCCAACTCTGTCTTCTCGGCTTCCTGTTGTCGAATTTCTTCATCCAGTTTCCTCTGAGCTTCTCCAGCTGCTTGCTTAGCAGCCTCCTCTGCCTCTCTGGCTGTTTCTTTTACCTTTTCGGCTGCTTCCTGGGTAGCTTTCCCCTTTTCTTCTTTTCCTTTCTGGAGCCATTATGCAGCTTCTTGCTCTAGTCTCTGGGCCTCTTCCCTTATTCTTTTGGCTGTTTCTTCAGCCTTATCCCGCTCAGCCTTCTCCTGCTCAGATCCACCTTTTGGCTTGAACCTCTTACCGAGCGCTGTCATGTTAGGGGCCCTCCTGAAAACAGATTCATCCTTGTCAACGTGATGAGTGTACTCATAAAATACTTTGTGTTTCCTGCAGTGCTCAGCCATTCTCTCGTGAGTATCATTTCATCTAAAGATCATCTCCCCAAAACAGAACCTTTCTAGTTCCTGTATAAATTCAGGAGCTTGCTTCACATTTGCAAAGCTGCAACTACCTAACTTGAATGGCAGGGGAGGGTAGGCAGACTTCTTCTTCTGGAATAGGAAATGACCAACTCCATCTATGTACACCTGTCTGACAGCTTCCTTTTGTATGATATAATCTGTTGCGTATTTGGGTAACAGATAAGGGGTCTTTGACCCACCAAACATCCTCAAATACATCCCATTTTCCGTCAAGAAGTAATCACCAAACTCCTCTATGACCTACATGGCCTCTTCTGACATGCAGTTGGATTCCTTTCGGAATATGAGAGTGTGCATAGGCATGATAAACTGTTCACAGATCTCTCTATAGTAAGTATGGTATTGATGAGCTCCCAGTAGTCTATATGCTGCATATATGGGCATCCTATATTTATCCCAAACACATTTGAGCCCGGGGAAAGGCTGGCAATAGAGTATGCAGTCAATTAAAATGGAGCTCATGTAAAATTCAAATCTTCTCCGTTCTTTTCCTTCCAAAGCTGCAGCTACACAGGAGGAGAGGTTGCTGGATACTATGCTTGCCCAATTGAAGATAGTTCCTTCTGTTGCTATAAAAAACATTAGAGGTACCCATTCAAGCTTGAACAATTTGCCATTTGCCCTCCCTAAGATTCTATTTAGCATTAACGCTATGAATCTGTAGGTAGGCCTGAGACTGGCGGTGTCATACTCTTCAGTCGCTCTATGTCGGAAGATCTTTCCAGGTAAAAGAATTCTTTTCAGAGTCTCTTCAAGGTCCATTCGGAGGTCGTCCAGCCATTCATTTGTAAGGAAAAGCTGAGGCTCCGGCAGGTGATAAGCTAAAGCTACATATCCAGGGCTAAATGCAGCATAGCCCTGGCCCTCAGTGTTACAGGTGAGCATTGAATCATGGTTTGTATGCGGTAGCACCCATCTCATTAACTCGGAGCACGGGAATAGCTCTGGTCTGGTGGCGACCTTCATAATAGCTGATTTCTCTATATTGGCGTAGATGGGTGCTTACTCAAGCCCCATATCTGGGACTTCCCTGCGGGAGATCATCCTGTAAACATCTCCCCATTTGTACTCAGGCTCCACCCCTGTGACACATTGGGTGTCCTCATAAATGTATTCAATTCTTGTTTCTACTTCTGCTGCAGGAACCTCCTCTACTGCTAGGGCCTTCTTTCTCTATCTCTTAGACATTTTAAGATCTTCCTGCAATATACAACATCATAGTATTAAGTAATCCAAATTTGTGAACTTTGTGTGGCGGTTCATTCCCTTTTAGGTGTATCAGTATTATATCAGTGCATGCAAACAAAGCTTAAGCTTTCGTACTGAATAATTTACTAACATGAAGTGCTGTGCAATATGTTGTTAGCATGATAATGTTTACTGTAGCACATCTTCACCAGGTCTTATGAATGAGTTGCCTTATGATTTATTCCACATGCATCAAAATAATCAGTCATATTAATGTTGGCATGCAACCTATACTCTTATGAGGTTTGTCACTTCTTATGAAAGTGATATATCGAAGCACTATGTGCACGCTACATGTAGATGCAATATGCCATTAACATTACACTGCCTATCACACGTGAAGGGAAAAAAATAACAGCTCTAGGCTTAATCAGTCGACACTTCAGCCCTACGGCCCGACATGCCCATTGCGACAGAAACGCAAGCGAGCAGCGTCGAAGGAAAAAATATGCTGCTAACACTCTCACCCACCTCGGCGAGAAATGACCCCATCTCAGGATAAGGTATCCTCATCGAAACCGACCCACGCTATCCTCAATGAAAGCCGCGTTCCCAGCGACACCTTCTTTCGACCTTAACTGGGATTTTAGGCGGCCAACAGCAAAATTAGATCGCGAAAGGTGGCTCAATAAACACGGGCCGCAGAGAGAAGGCGACACTGTCAAAAACAATCCTCTCAACCGTATTTATCCCAGCCGAGCCAGTCCCAGGTTTTACCAATAATTTCCCACCGAGACGGCGCACAACCCTGGACTGTAAAAGAAAACTAGGAAAGAACATGGCAACTGCGGCCAGTGCAAACCCCGACCCCTAAACATTCACCAACAACGCAGCCTCTCAATATTGTGACCGCCCAATGGATCCTGGCGCAGATGGCATAACAGCCTCCTGCGCCTCAAAACCCCTATCATAACCACTAGGTGCAGGCGGCATGACGGCCGCCTGCACCTTGCTTCCCCCCAATGGACTGAAACGGAAGACAAAATGAAATGCGGGCTTTTGAAAATAAAAGGCGAAAAAACCCCTTCCTATAACCGCCAAAACTATTCGACCCGGGAACCCTAACCAAAAGGCACGAACCGCCAGGCGAACGACCGAAGAAAAACCCGACCATGGGAGAAAAACACCGTGCTAGCACAACGGGACGACGGATCCAAATCTTAAACCCCCCCCCTCCCCACCGCGCAGAAGAAACTCTTGGAAACCTTTAAATTACGGTGATAAGTATCAAGATCCTACCTGGCAATCCACCGGACAAGTGAGCTGATGAAGGCTGGACTTCTCTGCCTGCCACCTGGACACAGGTACACCAACAGCCAAATCTCTACGCGCTCCAAACAACGACAGCTCGTCTCACCGTGACAACACACTCGAAAACAACAAAAACCCCGTTTGTCGCCATACATATATAAACAGAACCACACGTACAAGGAGTCACATCAGTCGGGGCGAATTTGAAAGTTAAGTCGGGTGGCACAAAATTCATACCATCCGCAACGGCGGACTACCTCCAGTACCAACTCGCCCGATCAGTTACAAATAACCCGCGAACGAGAATCCCATATCGGGTGTCGGCGGAAACATCGGTCGGACAACCAAGAGTCTGGCCTCACCCGCTACGGCGGTCGCGAAACGAAAATATGCGGACTTGAAGACCACCCGCAACGGCGGCACGCCCAAGCCAAACAAGAGTCGATAGGCATCCGCTACAGTGGCGCGGAAAAAGATTTGGAGGATCTGGAGAACACCCGCAACGGCGGGCTCGGGATAGAAACAATCAAAGTTCGAAGGCACCCGCAACGTTGGCCCAACAACCGAAAATGACAACTTGGAAGCCACCCGCAACGGCGGGACGGGTAAGAGAAACTAGAAGCCGGAGGACGCCCGCAACGGTCGGGCATTCAAATGAAAATCTTCCGATACAAGAAACTTTGAACGAAGGTTCCAAAGGTTTTGCAAAACAACAAAGGGTTCAATCAAGATGGCAATCCTCAAACATTTAAACGATGAGAAACCACTCAACTTACAGCATTCAAGACTCGAGAAAGCACTTCAACCTTCATAAGCTAAAATCAAAAGATGAAACCAAGAAAAGAACTCACTAACTTGAAGAAAAGGAGGACCCCAAAATTCTTTTTTGAATTTTGGGAACTTGTTGCAGGTGCAACAATTGGCGACTACCTGATGAACCCCAGATCTCTGAATTAACTTTCTCTCTAAGCCTAAGACTGTATGAGTAAGACTGAATCTTTCTAGTTGTCTGTATTCCTAAACCAATCAACTTATGCATTAAGACATTTAGATGAAGTCTATCTTTTCAGGAAAAGGTAACATCAGCAGTGTTTCAGGTCTGAATAACTCTTTGGAGGCCAAATAAATGAGGTTCATTTTACCTGCCCTTCAGGGTTTACAGCTTTGACACCATAGGATTGTGACAGAGAGTGCACAGTGTTATCCTTTTATTCCTCATCCCCATGCCGTTTTGTGCTTTGTGTTTTCCGAAATTTAGTTCCTTTGATATGAGCCCTTCTATAGGCCTTTCTTACTGAATTTTAATTCAGGATCCTCTATCCCATAGTGTCCTTTTGTGTGAATGATCTATTTCATGTTTCAATTCACGGACGGAGAGGATCTTGTGACCATTTGGTACTTTAGGCTTTGAGATTATACTTTTTGGAGCTTTGCTCTGATGTGTTTTATCTCTTTCGTAAGAAGTGACTCTTAAGAGTTTTTAGCTCTTTTCTTAACTTATGGCATGGGTTCATTTAT
>LPNX010795144.1:484736-553931 GCA_001517045.1 Pseudotsuga menziesii | reverse complement strand
TGTAACTTCGAAGAATATTCTATATGTATCTTTTTTTGGTCCCCGATGGTCCTACCGGGAGAACCACTTGTATTACATTGTACCCCGATGCTCCTAATCATAAGAACTAATAAGATTCATGAGGTAGTCCCCTCTAATTGTAAAGGTGGGTCATTAGCACCCCAGTGTGGTTACTTGAGCCTACACGTGTAACTCGAGCCTACATGATTTAACTCGAGCCTACATGTCAAATGAGTTAACTTAAGTGAACAGATGAATATAAATAGAGGTGTAGTGCTCCTCATTTGAGACACACACACTCACTTGAGTAGCGCACTTGTGGAGGAGAGAAGTAGCTGGAGAAGGAGGAGGATCAAGTTTTTGATCTCCTTGTTGGTTTTACCTTTTTTTTTACCTTTTTTGGGGGCATCTATATTGAGGAAGCTTTTGCTGGGTTTTTCCCTTTAGGGTTTTCCTAGGATAAATTTGTGTTGTTCTTGTGATACTGTTTCTTTCAGTGATCCTGTTTATATGCTTTTGTTATGAAAATGAAATGAAATACTTATGTTTTATCTAAGCATATAAAAATTTAACATCAAGTTTCATTAAAATTTGAGTCTAAATGTTTTTTCATAAAATAGAGAATCATTCCTAGATTTGAAGAGATTTTTTCAAAGTTGAAAACAAAGCATATAGCAGACAATCAACAGTTAAAGGGAGATTATCATAAATTCATGGATAGTCAAAGAGATATCCTAGATTTAGTGGAAAAATTTCTCCAGCAATTCAAACAATTCGAGACAATTGGAAGTTGTGCTAAATTTAGTTTATTTGGTGATTTTTAATTGATTTTTGTTCCCTAAAATTAGATGCAATATGTTGTTGTAATTTTCAAGGAGGATAAAATTTGATTACTATATAACAAGTAATAATTTATCATATTATAATGCTAACATGGGCTAGCCAATCCCCAACAAGTAATCATTGATCATAGTAGAATGCTAACATGGGCTAGCCAATCCCCAACAAGACTAAAGGCTTGAACTACATCTTTCTGCATACAAGACCCATTTTGATGATTTTGTCCCTTTTTTGAATCCTTTCTTCTACAGTGAGAGGATTTATGAGTTTATGAGTAATCACTTTTTCCCATAGACCCACCCCTTTTATAAGTCTCCAAATACCTTTGGCTGCTAGTGCTTTGGCAAAGCAATGTGGAATCTTTAATCCCCATCCTCCCATGTCTTTGGGTAAAGAGATTTTCTGCCATACAACCTAAGGGAAATCCTTACCACCAACCCGTAAGAATATGAAGCTTATCTTTCTTATTTTCTCTAAATTTTCCTTATGAACATATGTAAGAGAAATCCATAAAATTGGTATAGCTTCGAGCATAGCTTTCACCAGTACTAATCTTCTTAGCTTCAAGCATAGCTTTCACCAATACCAAATACTTAAGTCCATCATGTAGTGCAAGGAAAAATATAAAGCATTATGTGGATTGATTCTTCATGGACTAAATCTCCATAAAATTAACAAAAGTCTTTCACATATCCTCAAAATATCACTTCATCAAAATTACATGAAATCAACCATCCTTTACATGCCTAATACACCCTAGAAAGATAAAATGTGCATTATATTTTTTACAAGAAGCGCTAAAATGGGTATGGTGAAGAGGCTTTAAAATTGTTTGGTCAAATGCATCAGGATGGAATCCATCTAGATTGTATCACCTTTGCTTATGCTCTGGGTGCAAGCACTAGCTTGGATTCTCTGAAACAGGGTAACCAGATTGAAAGCCACATCATCAAAGCTAGATTTTAGTCCTATTTTTTAGTCCAAGGTAACCAGAAGATGCATACCATCTATTCCACGGCATACCTAAGAGAGATTCGTTTTCATGGAATTCTATTATCATCATATATGCTGAACATGGGTATGGCAAAGAGGTCCTTCAATTGTTCAAACAAATGATATAGATAGGAATTGATCTAGACCACATTACATTTATTAGTGTTCTGTCTGCATGCTTCCATACAAGTTTAGTCAATGAGGGTTGCAAGTACTTCAATTCCATGATTAAGGATTACAATATTATGCCAGGAATTGAGCACTATGCATGTATAATTGACCTTCTTGGCTGAGCAGGACTCCTGAATGAAGCATATGACTATATCAATACTATTCCATATGAACCTAATGCAGGTATCTGGGGAGCATTGCTTAGCGCTTGCAGGATCCATGGTAATCTAGAGTTAGCAATATGTGTTGCATGATTGTATGTGTTGCTTTCAAATATCTATGCCATTGCAGAAAGGTGGGAAGATGTAGGAAAGGTGAGAAAAATGATGAAAGATAGGATAATTAAAAAGAATCCAGGATGTAGCTAGATGAAAGTCAAGAATATAGTGCATTCAATCACAGTAAATGATAGTTCAAACCCACAAATTAGGGAAATACATTCATTATTGGAGGCCATGTTTATGAAGATGAAGGATTTAGGGTATATTCCCAACACAAACTTTGTGCTTCATGATCTGGATAATGAGGATAAGGAACAATCTCTTATTCACCACAACGAGAAGTTAGATATTGTTTTTGGGATTATGAGCACCCCAATTGGTACACTCCCAACACAAAGAATAATTCAAATAAATAATAGACTCCCAAAGAATAATTCAAATAAATAAAATATTTTCCATCAACTCTGGTCAATCTTACTGTCACACTTTAATCCACTTACCCCGAGAAGAAGTTAAGCATAATGATCAAGTTGCTCATGTTTCTAGTTTCACCAGTAGGACCCAAAATGAAGAATTCATCTTTGAAATGACAGAAGCAGTATCACCCCTCAATTCAATTTCTCATTTAAAAATTATGTAGATGAACTTAGTTGATGTGTGCACTGTGCAAGTCCACAAGAGGGCTCTCCAAAATATGTAGGGATAATAAAAAGGGGTGCAACAATTTTTCTTCCCTTTCACTCACAGGAAAAATAGTGGGGTATAGTTCCTCCTCTGAGCCTAATGTGTCATGAAGCAATTTGGGATTCCTCCTCCTATGTAGTTAATAGATTGATTGTACTACCAACTCCCTCATGCCAGGCTAGATTTATTGATTGTACAATCGATCATGCGGTAATATCTCTTTCCATATAGTTGGGGAAAGGATTGATATATAGTTAGGTACAGTTAGTTTCCTCCATATAGTTACATATATAGCTATCCTTTCCTGGATATTTTGATTGGATAAATGAATAGGATACGAGTTCAAACACCAGTGATAATGCTTTTTGCAAGCAGGACTAATTGGAAAATAGAAGGCAAAAGTTGAAACCTAATTTTTTAGTGAATACGATAAGTTTGGAAAAAGTAGGCTGAAACTTAAAAAAACATATTTAATACCTAAGTATCCTTCCCTCTTAAGTTACGCGCCTCATGAAAAACCTCTTTCCCAATCTTGTATTATCGTTAAGGACAGATACATAGTGGTCATAATCTTAAGCCCATAGGTGGTAGTAGTGGTAGTAATGGATATATTCTCAGTTGCCTTCATGTAGTATTAAATGTATTCTCCTCATTCTAAAAGAATGTGCATTAGTAGTAAGGATAGATGTTATAAGCTAATTTCCAACAAATAGAAAATAGACAACGAGCCTATCTTATGGTGTGGTATTAGAGCCACGGTATTCTGAACCAATGAGCCAGTTTGCAGTAAGGTCCTTAAGTTCCCTATATGTAGTAAAGGCTGTTTCGGTCTTTATTCTAAGATATTAATAAATGTAATATTTAAGTGATATGGATGAGTTATAGATTGTAAACTATATTTTATCATCTACTGTAAATCATAAAGAGAAAGCGTTAACTTTAAAAACTCCAGCTCATCTTTAACATGCAGGGCGGGTTGCTCCAATTAATTTAATATTGTTCAAGCATTAATTAATAAATTTCAATATCTATTACTTCTTGTGTTATTAGTAATAATAGTGTAAGCAGTTCAGCATGGTAACAACACACCTTTTATATCTGGAGATAATGGTATAAGTGACTTTCAACACAGTTTCAATGATCTAGCATATTAAATTAACCCAATAGAGATGAGCTGACTCGATTGATCTACACGTATTGGTTGTTAAACTTTCACAGTATTTTCTCTTTTAATCATAAAGGATATGGATTTCCATTAATTATAGAAACTACATGGTGGTTATCTCTATCTATACTAACTAGCTAGTAATACTAATGTCATAGCATGCCGAGCTTACCCATAAAGCTTACTCCTCGTTACGATGATGTTCATTATGTAAAATCTTACTCATTATGGTTACGAACGTAGTATCAGTAATAAGTACGAACTCTAAGCTGGACATTGGTGAGCCATATATGACATTTATAGTAATATCACTGATTATAGAAAGAGCTATACTGTTATGGTGATCTGTATTTTATGTAGAAGCTTATTTTCCTAATATAAACATTGTTAGAATAGTGAGCAGTGCATACAAGGTGAAGTAATCAATATTACATAATATCTGTATTCAAATAAACTGAACTCTTCTTAATGTACAGTGCTTTAAGTAAGTACTGCTTATACTAGTTAAGATTAATGGTAATACCAATGGCCCCTATTCCTTATTTTACTCTACCATGATATTCCTTAGTTTATTAGGACACTATTCTTGTTGGTCTAGGGAAACAACCATAGTATCCAGCATTGGCACTTTTTAGGTTGCACTAAAAAAGGGTTGTCGTATTCTAGGAACTGGCATAGATATAGTAGTCATTGTCGCTAAGTGGACACAATGTTTGGACTATGAAAATACGGCATTTATGTGCTATTATTGTCACCAAACAGGCCATCTAGAGGAATCATGTCCTCAAGCAAGGTTTCATCCAAGGAATAAAAACGGGTCTTCTTCTAAACCTAAAAGTTGGCATCTCTATGTTCCTCCCCATTTTGAGGATGAAGAGGAGGAGGCCAATTAGGATAATGACTCAGGAGATCAAAATGTTCTTATGGTCTAGTATGCGAACCCATCCTTCCTTACTTCTAGTTGTAGGGTTTAAACCCATCAAGTGTTATATGGAGGGAGGTAGGAGGCTTGTCAAAGCCGTTAAGGGTGTCCTATTTATTTTTTAGGGTTTCACCCCATGTTAGGGTGTGTATCTATGCGAGAGGAGGGTTTAAAACCCATTCAGTGTGTCTAATATTTCATATGAGATTATTACTTTTCATAGTCTTTACATCGAAGCCAGTTGACATTATTGAGAAGTCTATCCTTGACCTAGGCATAAGAAACCCATAATATGGCTTTTGGTTGTTATGGATGTGTCAAAAATATCCTAGGTTTATGAGATCAGCATTGCTTATATGTAGATCCATTTGTTGAAAATAAAATGGTCCTTTAAATTATATTTCCTAGATTGTTGGCATGTCAATGCGTGAATGATTTTTTTTTGTGATTTCTTGTCCGCTGAGGGAACTAGTTCGGCTAAAAAATATGAAACATATATTTTTACTTACTTAGTAACATCAAATCACTTTAACAATGATGTTTCCTTAAGCTAGCTGGATGACTACTTTGTAGCAGAAGTTGTTTATTCAAAAGTTGTGGCTGTCAAAATATCCCCTAGAAAATTCCTCAACATTAATAGCTACCTACAACCCACTCAACAGTAGTTTCTAATGAGTATGCTGCTGAATCATGCTTCAGATTTTGCATGGGATTATAGGGACATGAATGATATTGATCCAATGATTTTTTCTCATAATATTAAAACCCAAGATTACTCCTGTCCAATCTTTCAACCTCATCAATGAATGAATCAAGCATTGAAGGATACTGTAAAAAACGAGTTAAAAATTGGAACTAAAGACCAGCCATGACTACCTTCTATTGGAGACTAATGGGATAATAAAACAATGTCATAGGTTATGGTACTATTTAGAGAATATGTCGAATTGTTCTCAAAAGACTTCACATAGGTGAAGGGCATCCAAGGTGAGTTGGGATAAATGTGAATTGAATTAAATCTAGGCGCAAATCCTATAAAGATGATATGTTTATGGAAAAAGTCCAGGATAAAATAAAAGATTAAATAAGAGATTGATAATATGCTTAAAACCAAGTTGATCCTTCTCGTGGAAGAATCAGATTGGGTCACCCCAATAGTAATAAAAAAAGACTGGAAGGGGATTCGTGTCTGTGTGGATTTTATGGGTTTGAATACAGATGGCATTCACGGTTCCTTTCCTACCCCTTGAAGCGATGAAGTTCTAGATCATGTTGCGGGAAAGGTTTGCAAGCTCCTCAACACCCTTTCCTATTTATCCTCACATTGATAACATTATACTTTATTTTTTGTAGCCACATATATATACATATACATAAATAGAGGCTTGCAGGCCATTGGTCTGCGCCCTTAACTGTGGTTGGGCATTTATATTTACATTATGAGACTCTAGACAGATTTATATAATGTGATTTTCCCACCTCAAAATCCCCTTCTTTATTGGTTTTTACTTCAAGTGGTTCTTGATTGTATATACATAATTGATTTTCCTCACCAGTCAGGTTATACTACTGTAAGATAGAACTTAGATAACAATTGGGTGGGGAGATATGTTGGTAATACCTAAAAGGACCACCTGACTTATAATACCCCTACCATTAAGGTAAGACCTGGACTAGAAAAAAAAATAGAAGACCTTTTAACATGAATGAGTGATTAAATATTATCTTATTAAGCTATCGAATAAATACTTGCCAGCCACCACCAATGAATGGGGAAAAAATCATCCCCTACTCATTGCCAAGGATTGGAAAAAAGGAAAGAGTTTGGGATTGATTTGAATATGATGGAAATGCACCATATCCCTAGGATGAGCAAGCCTTGTCTACAAATAAAATTGGGATGCGCTTATTGGTTAGTGTCAGTTTAAGCCATTTTAAGACATCCGTTTGGGGAGAAACCAACCCATAGGAACATGAGAAATGACTACAGCATTCATCGTTCATCCTCTCAAATAAATAAGTGTTTTTTATCAGTCGTAAAGGTTATCTTGGTATGCCACATGTATTTCCAAGAATCCCCAAGTCCAGTCCAATTCCATTGTGGGTACTGAGTGCACTATAGCCTATTCAAGCTGCTAAGAAAAAGTGTCCTAAACATTAATGATACATACTTTTTAAAATAGGATTCATCCCCCTTCCCCAAGGTCTTTTACTTGCTTGGGATGCTGAATCCCAACAGGTTTGCATCCAAGCCCGCTAAAGGGACCAAGTCCTCAATCTAATCCAATCCACCAGGAACACAAGCTAACAGTATATATCTTTAAAAAAAGATAGATTTAACCCACCAGGCACACAAGCTAACAGTGTTACCTGGCCTCACAAACACATAACAGTTAGAATGGTACATATTGAAATCCATTAGAAATTTGGATATGGTCCATCGCTTTTGGGAGAACATTGTTCTAATATTAGTGATATCTTGTTCAAGTTGCAAAGACAAAGTCGTGCAATGCCTCAACACTTTTCCCTTCGGTGAATGCTAGTACAAAACAACACTTTCATGCTCGACGCTAGATGCCAGTGTAAAATTAGTAATTTACAGGCAAGCCAATGAATACAACAATTCAAAGAAACAGTCTGTAAGAAGTTCATAAAGAAACTTTTTCCTATTTGTTAGGAGCTTAATTTCACAATCAGCAAGCAATAACATTATTTGTAGAATTGGAAACTTTCTCAAACACCAAGTCCAATTTGAGGAGTGTCAATTCTACATACAAATTCAATAGGCCCCAACTTGCTTCCAATAAGGATTCAATAGTTTCATAACCATGTACTGACATCCTTTCAACCACCATTTTCTAAATGTATACATGGTACCAAAAAAAAGGAGAATTTTTCCTACTTACCTAAGCCTTCTACTTTGGTCTATTGTTAGCAGCAATCAAAACCTGCATGATAGGGTTTTACCACAAAATTCAATAACCCAAATGAGATATGGAATCTTACAAAACCTTAAACCTTTAAAAACCCTATTAAAATCTAGGTTTTTGGAAAAACCCATCAACAACTAAATTCAAAACTGAGGTTTTCCAACAAAAACCCAAAATCCCAGCTCAAAACAATGTCCAGCCATTAGAATCGCTTTACAAAATTATCAAAAACTGACCTGCTTGACAGCCAAAAGCTCCCCAGAGTCCAAATTCATGGCCATATAAACCCTCCAGTAAGCCCTAGATCCAATAAGCTCTCCTTTCTTCCACCTAATAGCAGGGAAACCTCTTTCTTGAGTCATTTTATAAATAGAACTCACCCGAAGCGACCTGAAACTCAAATTCATCCCACGCCCAAAATATCCATCATTCACCTCAGGCCTCCTAAACACCAATGAACTCCTGAAAGATCCATATCTATCCTACATATTTAAGGAACCCCCTCTCAACACTTCATATAACCCAACTTTTGATCATGCCCAAATGGGACAAACTATGCCCAATCCACAAACCTCGAGAGTTTCAACAAGAATAATGGCAAATCACTATGTTCTAATGACAATCAGAGTGTTTTTAATCGAATTTGACTGGAAATAAATTGGTGTGAGTGGATTTTGCATGGTGATATGTGGAGGTTTGATGATTCATCATTATAAATTATAGGTTTCTTTTATTTTCAATGTAATTTTTTTTTTGTAAGCTGCACAGAAAATTATATTACAGAGGAAAAAATTACATCAAAGAACTCATGATTGACAGAGGTTGAAGGAGACTGTGCCTCGTTCAGAGCCATTTCCAAAAAATAACACACCTATCTGTTTGGAAGCATACTGACACTGAACAAAACTGTAAAAACTAATCAAGAAAGTTATGCAGGGAAACTGGGTTGCATAACCAGCCAAGCCCCACTAAAACTAGAAAGAGACATAAAGTAAAACTTAAATATAAAAACATAGACGATATCTAAAGGCCTGCACGGAGTGAAGCTAGAAAGAGACCTGTTCATAGCACGCATTAAGATAAGGGGGGATCTTTGGTGATGGGGCATGCCCATCGCTCCTCCTGCGACATAGTGGGTGAGTTTGTGGCCACCGTTGGAATGAGAGACAACGATGGAAGATGACTGGCCTGCGGAGAAGGCGATTCCTTCTGTCATTTGGAGAGGGGTTCCACAGGAGAAGGCACCTGGAATGGTTTAGCCCGAGGCGAATTGGAGGAGCAACCACTTGCACCAAAACTAGTAATGGTGCACTTGCCTGTTTTGCTTCCATTAGATCCACCACTTGCACTACCACCCCGTGCTTCTCCCCTAGACTTTTGGACTTTTAAGCTAGAAATACTAGCTGTGCCTTTCTAGGAGAAGGTTTTGTCCAATTCAGTCAGTTGAGCATCGATCTCATCAATTTTCATTTTCATGGAATGGACGACTATCCTAGCCTCAGCCCAGTTGCTAAGCATGTCTTCAACTAAGTTACAAAGCATGTTTTTTAACATCCAGTAGTGGTTGATATGACTACCATCCTCCCCTGTCGAAAGCTTTCTGTTCAAAACCTTGTTCTCCCAAGCCTCTACCAGAACCTGAACATGACCAGAAATGTGTTGTTCATAATCCTCAAGGATGGGGATGTTGCTGCTCCTGTGGGATTTCTGTTGCCCCAAATTGGCTCTCCTGGGAGTACCACTCTAGCGAGACACAGATGTCAAATTGAGCCTGAGACCAATATGTTGAGGGATGAAAAATCCTACATGGGATCTGGAATGATATGCACCATCAGAGTTAGCAGCAGTAGTAGTGACACAGTGGTATACCACCCTGAAATAGCATCCAATACACTTATCATCCATTTCATAGTGCACATGGAAAGACTGCGTAGAATTCCTATCAGT
Organism: Pseudotsuga menziesii; assembly: GCA_001517045.1. Taxonomy (NCBI): domain Eukaryota; kingdom Viridiplantae; phylum Streptophyta; class Pinopsida; order Pinales; family Pinaceae; genus Pseudotsuga; species Pseudotsuga menziesii. The sequence continues at coordinate 544,058 of LPNX010795144.1, read as the reverse complement.
CACCATTAAACCGTGCATACATGCCTTGAATGAGCCTAGGACAAAATACCAGTTCTAGCTCCGCTCTCATTCTCCGACAAGACTTGGGAATAATCTTCAATGTTCAGAGGATCCTGCGTAGAGTGACGACGTTCATGAGCTGGGTGATGAGCACACGTCTTAGCACCAACTAAACCTGGAAGCCATAGGTCATGCCAAGTGTCGACAGGGATCGTCGAAAAAGTAGTGACAGAGGAGTTGTTCGAATCTGGGCATTGGGAGTCATCACTGGTAGCATGTGACGTCGGTTGCATAGGAGGACGTGTGTCACAGGAGTCAGCTGAATAGCTATCCATATTGTTGACACCCGCATCCGATCCAATGTAAATTTTTATTGCTCTACACACTATTTTATTAAAAAATGTAATCATTTCTATATATTAAAAGTGTTGTCTTAATATAAACACATTTATATTATACAAGGCAGAAAAAGTAATACACCACTTTTGTAGAAACTAGATTTTTACATACTTGTATATAGTTACTTATATAAAATTTCATAAATAAAATTATTGTAAAAGTTTCTATGATTTCCTAAACTTCATTTTCTGATATTATATCTAAATTAGCGGTGTAACTTTCACCTATAATACAAATATCACCTTCATCACAATGATGAGAAACAAAGTAGAAATGCGAGAAGAGAAACCAAAGAGATTGCCTTCCTTTGCATTTGAATTTGCTACATCATCCGCTAGGGACATCTTCGCCATTGGATTTTGTATCTAAGGGACTATATTATTCGTGTTTCGAGTGGGAAATAATTGTTTTTAAGAATTTGAGCCCAACTTTCAAAAAAATGGAGGAAGCATTCATAAAATGTCAAATCGCTAATATTTATTAGAATTATAAGTATTATTTATTAATTTTAAAATAATAATAATGCTTGCCACGAGGACACTTTCCCCTATAAAGAAATTTCATGGGTTTTAATTTTTTGAATTAATTTTTAATATGAATTTTGTGGTTAACTTATAATTTAGGGTTTCATGTAGGGCGAGTTTTAACTTGGGTTTTTAGGAAGTAGGATATGGGATAACCATAACGTCATGTTTTATTCCATTCACATTTTCATAAAATCACTTCATTTTTATTAGTTGTTGTTGTTGTCATGGCCCCACCATTTGGCCTGACATCTCGATGTCCATATCAAATCTAAAAGACTGCAATGCAACGTTACGTGTTATCGTCAGTCGAGAATGCATTAAGGAAAATTTAACACCGTCACCAACCTCCCCATCCCTCTCGAGTTCATTCAAGCAATTTTTGAGCTATACACCTTCCTCATCCTCTGCGTTCTACATCTCCTAAAGAGTTCAGCTTCCATTGCTCAAGAAACACACTCTCCAGAGTCATAATTGGAAGAGGCAACAACGGTTTGTTGGAGTGTATCTTTGTTTGGATTCACATAAGAAGAGGAAGTCACATTCTTCCTTCAAGGTAGATGCATAATACCTTCTCTTCTTCCATACCCTGCAAACATGTATGTTTAACGATCTCAGTTATGTTAAAAACTTGTCATCCAGTTTTGGGTGGTAAAAGCAATTTAATAAAAAGAATTATTTTATTATTATGGATGCATAATTGCTATCTCACTATAATTACTAGTAATGATTGTTGGACTAAATTTGTTTTCATAGAGGTTGGGAGATTTTCTATTAAAATTCCTCAAGATTGAACTCTAGCATTATTGTTGAACACACCATAAAGGTTAAATTTCTATAATTGAATAGAAATTGAATCGATCATTTCATAGTTTTTCAAATCCATGTGAAATAATTAGATTGCCAAATCTTATCATTTAATTTCTATATATTAATGGCGAAATTGTGGTTCATGCAAAAGGACTAATGCATGTGCAGAGTGGTGGATTCTTGAAATGGGATCCCTTTAAATGTGTGGAAGAAATGAGATTCTTGAAATGTATTTTTTTATTTTTTTCTTTCCTATACAATTTCTCTTTATGTAGTCATGCATTTTATGTATTAATTTTCAACTATGTTTTTTTGCATTTAAATGTTAAACTATTTACTTGTTTTTCCATTTCCAAGGGCATTTAATTTTTTTTGCAATGATGCATACTTTTTGATAAGGAAAATGCATACAAGAAGTTAGATCTAGATATTTAGACAAAACAACAAGTTAAGAACTAATAAAAATAAGTAAAGAAATAAATGATTCATCTCAAATTTTATATCTTAAAACTCATTTCCAAATGCATAAACACATTAACAATGTCCTCCGTCCTAGAGATAGGGAGAACTATTAAACTTGCAACAGAGAATTATGTGAATTGGAAAGCTCCTCCAAAAAACCCAGGTGCATTCCAACCCACTCATATGGTGCTCTTCTATTGACTAAATAGTTATTTCCATCTGAGATGTACTAGTAGGTTTGTTAAAATCTTACTTGAATAAAACATACTTTTTTGTACATCATGCAAGTAAATTACTTCATTGCTAGGAATACGTACCTCAAATGGACTTTGATTGATTAAAATGTGTACCTCAGCACCCGAGTTTAATTATAATTGAGTCTTTCATTGATTAAAATATTGTTCTTGGTGCTTCCACCGGTTCAATTATTATTGGATCAACTACTATAACGTTTAAAGGAACTGAGCCTGGTGAAGCTACATCGACTGGTATCGCTAGCTCGATAGTCACAGATCATGATTGTTATATTGAAGTTATAAAAGCACCTCAGTATGGGACTTGGGACTCTTACATTGAAGGATCAACAACTAGCTATGATGATTATAGGTATCAATATGGTACTGGTTCTAGTACCAAATTTGTAATTGTAGGAACCTAATTTTTCTTTGGCACATGCTTAATGGTTTGCTTCAATGGTGCAGTAGGGATAAAGATGGTCAAGAGAAAATTTGTGCAATTGCTTTTTTGGATCTTTGACGATCTAGGTGCATGGCACCAATATTACTAATATAAGGTAGACAATTTACAAAATTTACTAAATTGTGACAATTCATTGTCACAGTTGCAATTTTCCATGACAAAATTAAAAATGACTAACATAAATGACTAATTCATATTCTTCTAGCTAGTCATTTTTTATGTTGTGACTAAATTAGTTGTTTATGTTAGTCATTTTTAACTTTGTCACTTATTATCTAGTCATATTTTTTAATTGGTGACTAAATTAGTCGTTAATTTTAGTTGTTTATAGTTAGGTCAATCAAAATTTGATCATATTTAGTAGTAAATCACTTGAAAAACCTATGGTGACTAGAATTTTTAGTCATGTAGTAGTTAATTCCTCATTTTGTACTAGCAAAACCAAAGATATGGCATGTCCTCATGCAAAGGAGAAGAATAGTTTATTTCAGATTATAAAAAGTGTGAGTATGATTTTATTGTTTTATAAAGAAAAGAAAAATTGACTAGTAAAGGAAAGTGATTTAGATATGTATATTTATGAAAAATAACAGTGCTTAGAAAGACCATATAAAGAGACAATAATATAATCGAAAGAATTCTATAGAAAAAGATAAGCATCTATGCCTCATTGTAAAGATATTTTGTCATCATAAAATACTTTGAGTGTACCCCGTAGTGTGTGAGAAATGTAACTATGGGTCCCATTTCTAGTATAATAACATCCTAGGTATTGATTGAATTAGATGGCCAGGTCCAAGCCTAACTTACAACGATTCTCAAGTGATAATAAAGATAATGGGCCTTAACATTTTATTTATAATTTTTTGAAAATATTCCTGTATATGATCATTATTTTACGAATCATGTGCATAGTAGTGCATTAACCATATCTCTTTACCCGATACTTCCTCGCTACTAGCAATCCTATTCAGTACCTCGGTGGGTTTATCTTGGTACCATGCAAGTATAGTCCCACTTCCAGTGAGCCTGTTCACTACCCCAGTGGTTTTACTTGCATTTATCAAGATTCCTAGTTTTAAGTTGTTACACAACATTCACTTGCTACCAGCAGGCCTATTCAGTACCCCGGTGGTTTTGCTGTTGATTTAATTGTAACTTCAGAATGTATTCACTTGTATTTCTTATGTATTGTAACCCAATTTTTATTCCAGGATGTATTTGTAATGTACTTGAGTCATGTAATACCTTAATGTTCCTATCGGGAGGTTCTATAATGTAAACAAGTCATGTCAAGTCATTGTGGGTAACCCTCCTATTGGTCAAGGGTTAAAGTCCCCGCAGTTCCGTGCACTAGGGTTATTAGAATCTCCTAGAGAAATTGGCCCTAGTTGGGTTTAGTTAAGTCAGTCATTAGTATAAATAGAGAGCTAGCCTCTCTATTTATTACACACTCACTCACACTCAGTCTTAGAGCATAGCTGAGGAAGAAGAAGACACCGGGGAAAGGAATAAAGAGGTTACTACTGTCAGGAGATCATCTTACTATTTTGGGGTTTTACTTTTGGTGTTGATTCTATCTCTGAGGAAGATGAGGGGTTTTCTCCATTTATTGTTTCCTTGAGGATAAACACTGTTTTCATTGTCTCTTGTGTTTGATTGTTGTGCTTGTTATTCTCTTAGTTAAAGATCCTAATGTATTGCTAGCTTAATGATAAAAATCTAACATGGTATCAGAGCTAACCTAAAAAGAAGACACTATGCAGCTATGGGAACTAGGGATTCCTAATTTGTGGATCTCTCTCCACATATTTTCATCAAAATAAGGTTGGAATAACTCTCCTCCCTAGGGCACATCTTTCTATTGAAGAAGAATCCAATTCAAAGGTTTTTCAGTTTTGGACCTCACACTGCTGCCGAAAATTAGGGCTTTCCATAGAAGTGGATTTTTTCAGTGAGCCCAGGAATGGATTGATATCCTCCTCAAAATTGAAGTTAGGGATCAAGATCAAATCATTTGTTTGGACAGAACTCCAGAAAATAAAAACCCTAATCTGCTCCTAAACTAGCATTGCAGAATTTCAGCTCCAAATCCAGATCCAACATCTTGACCTGGTAAGATCTAAATCTTTTGTATTTCCATTTGAGGTTCTTAGTTAAGATGTCTCATCATACCAAGTTTGATGAAAATATTGAGTAAGATGATAACTTCGAAGCTTGGAAGTATAGGATCTCCCTGGTCCTGGAAGAAAATGAGTTGGACTCCTATAACAATGAGGAGGTTCCAATTCCAGAGGGAGATGAGGCTAATACCTTACATAAGAAAAGTTTGGTTATGGAAAAGAGGATTATTTCTGATTAAATCAAGGATCACCTCATACCACAGGTTTCTTCCCTAAAGACACTAAAGCTATGTTTGATTCCCTAACCAAATTGTTTGAAGGGAAGAACATAAACAGGAAGATGACTCTAAGAAACCAACTGATGAATGTAAAGATCTAGAATGCTGAGACCATCCAGCCTTACTTTACAAGGGTATCTTAGATCAAGGAACAACTAGAAGCAGTAGATGAAGAAGTGGAGAATGCATATATTATGATGACCACCTTGACTGGTCTCCCTAGATCATGAGACTCTTTCATTCAAGGGATCTGTGCTAGAAAGAAGCTCAAGTTCAGGATATTATGGGAAGAATTCTCTCAAGAAGAAGCTCAAATAGTAGCTCGAGAATAAAATATGGGAAGTGAAGATCAAGCTCTCACAACCCACACCAAGAAAACCAAAAGGGACCATCACCACTCCAAAGGTAATATCTCACACTCTAGAAGATATCTATCTACAATTAGATGTTACACATGTGACAAGAAAGGTCACATATCCAAATTATTCCCTAACAAAGGGAACTTAAAGAAGAAGAAGGGAAACAAGAGAAGACATCATGCTCATACTACAGAGGATGATGAACCTTCCACAAAGAGAATCAGACAAGAAAGTGATTCTTCAAGTGATGAAGAATATGTGATGATCTCTGCTCTCACAGGAACTATTTCACATGGAAGCAATGATTGGCTCAGAGACAGTGGTTCTTCCAAGCACATGACGGGATTCAAAGAATCATTTGTGAAACTATCTAAACATGAGTCACCTCACAAGGTGAAACTTGGGGATGACTACTAGTATCCAATAAAAGGTAGTGGTGAATCCTCCTATAAAATAGACTCTGGAAATTCTATGAAGATGAAAAATGTATCGTTTCTACCAGGTCTAAAGAAGAACCTCCTTTCCATATATGCATTGGATGCAAAAGGAATGAGGGTTGCTTTTCTAGATGACCAAGTTCTTATGCGGCCAAAGGGAAATACTTTTGACAATGAAATAGTGATTGGATAACAAGAAGGAGGTCTATACAAATTGAAGGCCCAACTAAAACAAGCTTTGGTTCATGACTCAGTAAAACCAAATGAACTTTGGCATATAACGCTTGCACATGTGCATTATAGGGAACTACCACTTGCAAGAAAATCTGTTGAAGGTCTTCCAGAAATTCAAGCAAAACATGATGGGGTCTACAAAGCATGTGTGAAAGGAAAGAACACAAAGAAGACATTTCCAAGTAGCGAGAGCAAAGAAAAAGGAATCTTGGAAATCATCCACTCCGATGTATGCAGTCCAATGTCATCAAGTTCTCTAAGTGGGTATGTATACTATGTTTCTTTTATTGATGACTTTTATATGAATACATGGATTTACATCATAAATAACAAAGATGAAGTATTCAACAAGTTCAAGGAATTCAAATCCTTGATTGAAAACCACATTGAAAAGAAGATCAAGACTTTTCGATCAGATAATGGCGAAGAATTCACTTCAAATGAATTCAAAGAGTTATGCAAAGAGTCAGGGATTAAGAGGGAGTTGTCCATTCCATATAATCCACAACATAATGAGATTGTAGAAAGGAAGAATAGAACTATCATGAAATCTGCAAGAGGAATGCTTCATGATCAAGATCTTCCTATGCATCTATGGGCAGAAGCTGCCAGAATAGTGGTGTATGTATAGAACCATACTCCACACAAAGTACTCAAGAACAAGTCTTTTCTGGAAAGAAACCAAAAGTCATCCATCTCAGAATATTGGGTTGTCCAGTGTACATACACATTCCAAAAGAGAAGAGAAAAAATTAGATCCTTCAGGGAAGAAGGGTATATTTGTGGGATACTCTGAAAGCTCGAAGGATTACAGAATATATTTCCCAAGATTCAAAAAGGTCGACATTAGCAGGGATGTAACATTTGATGAAGTCTCATCTTACAACAAATCCATAAAGAGACCTACTGAAGAACCTAAAGCAGCAGAAGCACCCAGAACTCATGATACAACCATGAACAAAGAAACTCAAGAAGAAGATTTAGAATTTGAAGAACCACAAGAACCTGTAGATCCACCTCAGGAGAAGAATCCTCATAAGAGGAAACCTGCTTGGGTATGGGAAGCTATCCAAGGTGTGGAAAGATATGGGGCTCCAGAAGAGAATCACAGAGACAGAAAGAGGACCACATCCTGCTCCAGATATGTAGCCTTATTATGTGATTTCATCGATAAAGAACCTTCCAATTATGAAGAAGCAATAGAATGGAAATAATGGAAGGATGCTATGATCGAATAATATCAATTGATCATGAAGAATGATGTTTGGGATGTCGTCCCAAGACCAGAAGGGAAGTCTATCATAACTGCCAAATGGATATACAATATCAAGCATGCTACAGATGGTAGCATTGAAAAATATAAAGCAAGATCTGTTGCTCACGGTTTCTCCCAGAAAGAGGGAATAGACAATGAAGAAGCCTCTACACCAGTAGTGAGATACATTTCCATTAGATCAGTACTCACTCTATATGCAGTAATGAAATGGAAGATAAACCAAATGGATGTCAAGACTACTTTCTTGAATGCTGTAGTTGAAGAGGAAGTGTGTGTGGAGAAACCACTTGGTTTTGAGACACATGATAGGGAGTCTCATGTGTGTAGATTGAAGAAAGCCCTATACATCTTGAAACAGGCACCCAGGACATGGTACGACATAATTGATAGCTTCCTATCTAGTTTGGGATTTACCAAGAGTAAATAAGATTCCAACCTTTACTACAAGGTTGAAGATGGAAACCCAGTGATGCTCCTACTATATGTAGATGACATGTTTGTAACAAGTATGGATGGGTTGATTGTGGATACGAAGAGGAATCTTTCTACCAAGTTCGAAATGAAGGACTTGGGTATGATGCATTATTTTCTAGGCATGGAGGTGTGGTAGAATGTGGATGGAATCTTCCTTGGACAAGGGAAGTATGCAGTAGAGATCCTGAAGAGATTTGGGATGATGGACTGCAAGGAATTAACCACACCTATGGCATCGAACCTAAATTAATTGAGTGATGCTTCATCTGAGTCAGTTGACACTGAGATGTATTGTCAGATGATTGGGTCCTTGATGTACTTGATGAACACAAGACAAGATATTTGCTTTGCTGTGAACACCTTGAGCCAATTCTTGACAAATCTGAGACATGTTCACTTGATTACTGCAAAGCATATTATGAGGTACCTGAAGGGTACGGTTGACTATGGGATCAAGTATAAGGTTTATTAGAAGATTAACCTGGAGGGTTATGTTGATTCAGATTGGGTAGGAAGTTCCATCGATAGGAAGAGCACTTCAGGGTGTTGCTTCAGTATGGGATCAGGTGTGATCTCTTGGTTTAGCAAGAAGAAATCCTATGTGGCACTAAGTACAGCTGAAGCAAAATATGTCGCATCCTGTTCAGCTAGTTGTGAGCTAGTATGGCTGAGGAAGCTACTATTTGATTTATTTGATCTGCAATTAGATGTTACTTGTATATACTGTGACAACCAGATTTCTGTGAAGCTGTCAGAGAACCCGGTGTTCCATGCCAAGTCGAAGCATATTGAGATCAACTATCACTATATCAAGGATATGGTGCAGAGAGGAGTAGTGATGCTCCAATATGTTGTGATGGACAAACAGATAGCTGATGTGTTGACTAAGCCATTGGATAGGGTGAAGTTTGAGTACTTTAGGGAGAAGCTTGGTGTTCTCTAGATTAATATTCCTCCCAAGAGGAAGTCATGTGGCCATGCTATGCCCTTCTGACATGGTGAGAGGATTGGTTCCTTCCATGGTCAGATGTAAGTGTTGTTCCCTTCTGACATGGTGAGAATATTAGTTCCTTCCATTGTTAGATGTATGTGATGATCCCACATCCAGCATGAAAAAGGGATGGCTTTGTGAAGACACATCTAGTATGAAAAAGGACTAGCTCTGTGTAGATCCCACATCCAACATGAAAAAGGGTTGGCTCTGTGAAGACACATCTAGTATGAAAAAGGACTAGCTCTGTGTAGATCCCACATCCAACATGAAAAAGGGTTGGCTCTGTGAAGACACATCTAGTATGAAAAAGGACTAGCTCTGTGTAGATCCCACATCTAGCATGAAAAAGGGTTGGCTCTATGAATACCTATATAGTATGAAAAAGGACTAGCTCTATGTAGATCCCACATCTAGTATGAAAAAGGACTGGCTCTGTGTAGATCCCACACCTGGTATGAAAAAGGACTAGCTCTGTGAATACTCATCCATTATGAAAAAGGACTGGCTTTGTGTAGATCCCACATCTAGTATGAAAAAGGACTAGCTCTGTGAAGACTCATCCAGTATGAAAAAGGACTAGCTCTGTGAAGACTCATCCAGTATGAAAAAGGACTGGCTCTATGTAGATCCCACATCTAGTATGAAAAAGGACTAGCTCTGTGAAAACTCATCCAGTATGAAAAAGGACTAGCTCTGTGTAGATCCCACATCTAGTATGAGAAAGAACTAGCTCTGTGATGATACATCTAGTATGAAAAAGGATTGGCTCTATATATGTACATCTAGCATGAAAAAGGGCTGGCTTTGTAGAACTTTCATTAAGGCTTTCACAGGTTGTAGTTTTCAAGGGGGATTGGATACCTGTGTAGAGTTTTAGTTCTCGACGCGTTTCGGACTGCATAGTTGAGTCCATCTTCAGGAGAAAACATATCTCAATTGAAAGCTGCATGAATTTTTACATTATTTATATTAGTCATGTAGTTTCTTTCGAAATATTAATCCTCTTCTTCTCCAGTTGTTGCATTTTACCCAGTGTTTCCCTTCCATGTAGGGATCTGATGGTTTCATTAAGGCTTTCACAGGTTGCAGTTTTCAAGGGGGATTGGATACCTGTGTAGAGTTTTAGTTCTTGACGCATTTTAGACTGCTTAGTTGAGTCCATCTTTAGGAGAAAATATATCTCAATTAAAATCTGCACGAATTTTTACATTATTTATATTAGTCGTGCAGTTTCTTTCGAAATATTAATCCTCTTCTTCTCCAGTTGCTGAAGTTTACCCAGTGTTTCCCTTCCATGTAGGGATCTGATGGTTTCATTAAGGCTTTCATAGGTTGCAGTTTTCAAGGGGGATTGGATACCTGTGTAGAGTTTTAGTTCTCGATGCGTTTCGGACTGCATAGTTGAGTCCATGTTCAAGAGAAAACGTATCTCAATTAAAAGCTGCACGAATTTTTACATTATTTATATTAGTCGTGCAGTTTCTTTCGAAATATTAATCCTCTTCTTCTCCAATTGCTGAAGTTTACCCAGCGTTTCCCTTCCATGTAGGGATCTGATGGTTTCATTAAGGCTTTCACAGGTTGCAGTTTTCAAGGGGAATTGGATACCTGTGTAGAGTTTTAGTTCTCGACGCGTTTCGGACTGCATAGTTGAGTCCATGTTCAAGAGAAAACGTATCTCAATTAAAAGCTGCACAAATTTTTACATTATTTATATTAGTCGTGCAGTTTCTTTCGAAATATTAATCCTCTTCTTCTCCAGTTGGTGAAGTTTACCCAACGTTTCGCTTCCATGTAGGGATCTGATGGTTTCATAAAGGCTTTCACAGGTTGCAGTTTTGAAGGGGGATTGGATACCTGTGTAGAGTTTTAGTTCTCGACGCGTTTCGGACTGCATAGTTGAGTCCATCTTCAGGAGAAAACATATCTCAATTAAAAGTTGCACGAATTTTTACATTATTTATATTAGTCGTGCAGTTTCTTTCAAAATATTAATCCTCTTCTTCTCCAGTTGCTAAAGTTTACCCAGCGTTTCCCTTCCATGTAGGGATCTGATGGTTTCATTAAGGCTTTCACAGGTTGCATTTTTCAAGGGGGATTGGATACCTGTGTAGAGTTTTAGTTCTCGACGCATTTCAGACTGCATAGTTGAGTCCATCTTCAGGAGAAAACATATCTCAATTAAAAGCTGCACGAATTTTTACATTATTTATATTAGTCGTACAGTTTCTTTCGAAATATTAATCCTCTTCTTCTCCAGTTGTTGAAGTTTACCCAGCGTTTCCCTTCCATGTAGGGATCTGATGGTTTCATTAAGGCTTTCACAGGTTGCAGTTTTCAAGGGGGATTGGATACCTGTGTAGAGTTTTAGTTCTCGACGCGTTTCGGACTGCATAGTTGAGTCCATCTTCAGGAGAAAACATATCTCAATTAAAAGCTGCATGAATTTTTACATTATTTATATTAGTCGTGCAGTTTCTTTCGAAATATTAATCCTATTCTTCTCTAGTTGCTGAAGTTTACCCAGCGTTTCCCTTCCATGTAGGGATCTGATGGTTTCATTAAGGCTTTCACAGGTTGCAGTTTTCAAGGGGGATTGGATACCTTTGTAGAGTTTTATTTCTCGACGCGTTTCGGACTGCATAGTTGAGTCCATATTCAGGAGAAAACATATCTCAATTAAAAGCTGCATGAATTTCTACATTATTTATATTAGTCGTGTAGTTTCTTTCGAAATATTAATCCTCTTCTTCTCCAGTTGCTGAAGTTTACCCAGCGTTTCCCTTCCATGTAGGGATCTGATGGTTTCATTAAGGATTTCACAGGTTGCAGTTTTGAAGGGGGATTGGATACCTGTGTAGAGTTTTAGTTCTCGACGCGTTTCAAACTGCATAGTTGAGTCCATCTTCAGGAGAAAACATATCTCAATTAAAAGCTGCACGAATTTTTACATTATTTATATTAGTCGTGCAGTTTCTTTCGAAATATTAATCCTCTTCTTCTCCAGTTGCTGAAGTTTACCCAGCGTTTCCCTTCCATGTAGGGATCTGATGGTTTCATTAAGGCTTTCGCAGGTTGCAGTTTTCAAGGGGGATTGGATACCTGTGTAGATTTTTAGTTCTCGATGCGTTTCGGACTGCATAGTTGAGTCCATCTTCAGGAGAAAACATATCTCAATTAAAAGCTGAACGAATTTTTACATTATTTATATTAGTCGTGCAGTTTCTTTTGAAATATTAATCCTCTTCTTCTCCAGTTGCTGAAGTTTACCCAGCGTTTCCCTTCCATGTAGGGATCTGATGGTTTCATTAAGGCTTTCACAGGTTGCAGTTTTCAAGGGGGATTGGATACCTGTGTAGAGTTTTAGTTCTCGATGCGTTTCGGACTGCATAGTTGAGTCCATCTTCAGGAGAAAACATATCTCAATTAAAAGATGCACAAGTTTCTATGATGAGAAGAATCAAGAGATAGCACCCGTGATGATTCAATGATGATGATCCAATAGTGATGATTTAGAATGAGTGATGATCTAGATCCAGTGGTGATCCATATCGGGTGATGATCCAGATCCAATGATGATGTCCAGTGATGATCTAGATCGAGTGATGATACATATACGATGATGAAGATGACTTGAAGAAGAAGATGACTTGAAAATGAAGATGACTTGAAGATGACGAGGACACGATGATGATCCAAATGATACGGAGAAGAAGGATTATGCTGAAAATTGTGTCAAAAGAATACCTTCTGTTGGAAGAGCAAGTCGGTAAGCTGACTTGAACGATCATCCGACTAAGTAGGTCAACCGACTAATGAGAGATTAGGTCGGCCACATAAGGTTGTGTCAGTTGACCGAACCGTCAGGTAGTTATTTGTAACTATTTGTAATTCATATATATTAAGCTATTGAGCTAGATGAGAACTTGATTTAGTTCTCTGTATTGTATGGACTGTTTCATTATAATATAATCTGTTATTTCTCTTACTTGTTCTTGTCCCTTGTATCTATGATGTAGGGCTATTCTTAATGTGTATTATTGGTAAACCTATGTGATCCGTGAGATTACAAAATTAGTTTCGATGCTGGTAGTACATGTCTGAGGTGTATACAAGTAGATGATATCAAAATAAGAGATTAAGGACTTGTGGGAGCATAAATAACAAACTACTTACAAAATTATGCATGAAGAAACAGATTAACGACTGCGCAAGCAAAAGAAAGGTTCTTTAACAAGACTCATGAGAATTTTGTGGAATCGGTACTTGAGCTTCTGAAAAAACTTTTGGATGAAAAATCCAGAAGCAATTAAATATCAACAGTTGCTAGACAAACTGATTTGAGGGGGAAGGACAATCCTGTCGAAGTGGTTCAAAAAAATCACTGATGACTTCTACGAGGAGCAAGCGATAGAGGAGAGAATTTCGGTAGAAGCTGTTCAGAAGAAATTCTATACAGACCTAACCAAACAGTTCCTGTTCTCCTTACCAGGCTTTCTATTTAAATTCCTGATAGAAAAAGGAGTGATTCATATTGTCAAACCTCATCCATTATTACGCGAACTGCCACAAAATACTAACTGGGTGGAGAAGCAAAAGAAGTGGGAAAAATTCAGAGCTGAGAGGGAGTGGGAATATTTCCTAAGAAAGTAAACAAAACTATCTGAGATTTCTAAAGTATCGAGTAGGAAATGGGGGGTAGCTAGTCGTATGTCAGGGTAAAGTGGAGAGGATTCTAGTCGACTAAAGAGATAACATTCACCAGCAATGAAAAGTCGACTTAAAAGGGAAATCAAAAGGACAATGTCACATAAAGGTATGCCATACTTTCAGAAAATAGAGAGAGAGAATAGGCTGCAAAGAAGGGAAGAAAGAAGATAAAGAGCTATAGTGCTGCAAAGAGGAATGAGTGCTAGGGTGACAGACCAAGAGAGAAATCTGCCAGAGTTGGGTCATGACCGACATGAAGAAGGCGTGGAAGAAGAAGTGTCCCATATGGAAGAATATTTGTGGATAGAGCAGCGAGAAGCTCTCCAATTATAAGTTTCTCAAGAGGTAAGACCTCTATCTCCGACGAATCCAACTACCAGGATACAAACCATTGTTGAAGAGGACCTCAGACTAAGAGGTGGTGACTTTGGTATTTGGATCCGACTAGACAATGAGAGAAATGATGATAATCATATACTTATCCATCAAACAGAAGAAGGAAATTGGGTCATGCTTCAAGCATTACCATCCAACTGAAGTATCCACTTACTTTACCCAACACACGAAGGAGCGCCCCCCATTCCAAATACAGCTTTGGAAGATACATAAAATTTGGAGCTGCAAACAAATAATTGTAGTTGGACATCGACAAGAGAATTCGACCCCGACCGACTGCTTGTCGAAGAAGAAATGACAACTAAGACTACCTAAGGAAATGAGCATTCTGTCGATAATAGTTCTGCACAGAAGAATAAACAAAATACGCCACTATCCCCACCACCATCCCCACCACCGCCACCTCCTGAAGAATATAGTGATAGTGACTCTGATAGGGGTCACAGATCAGCGCACATCTCTCTATATGAGGGCGACAAATATCCTAGATGACATTGGTTCATTTGCAAATTGACATGGGAGGTAAACCAAGTTACAGATGAAGACAGACAGATGGCACGGTTCGTTGGAGCCTTAAGGAAAAGAGCATTAACATGGTTTATGACATTTTCTGAAAGAACCCTTGGAGCAACTAAAGCAGAAGTCAAAGCACAATTTTTATCATTTTTTAAAAATCTAGATGCAAAACATGTGGCAGTTAAGAAATTGAAGACAACATCACAAAAGTTAGGAGAAACTATCCACGACTATGACAAAGACTGGAAAGACCTTTTCAGTCAATTGGATATTGTTATTGATGAGCAACTACTAATCCAGTGGTTTCTTGTAGGTCTGTCACAAAAAATTCATCAACACATAAGTTTGGAGCCATTCAAAACTTATGAGGATGTGCTTACTAAATCTCTACAAGTATAATTGGATGAAGATATTTTGGCATACCCCACAGATCATAGACTGGAAGAACAACTTGAGATCATGCCGAAATCTTTAAAAGAGCTAAACCTTAAAAGTCAGGACATCTGGTGCACGAAATGCTCATCGATCGGACATTCGAAAGATAACTATCGCCAAGATATTAGCTGACAAGATGTTCAATTTGTGCAAACAAAATGTTTTTGCAACATATTCCAAGAGCATGGAGAGCACACTACAAAATATTTCCCATTCAGCATGAAGAATGACAAAGCATCATGGTGTGCAATCTGTGAAAATAAAAATCATAACACCGTTGACTGTCACTTGAATCTAAAGAATTGACAAAATCATCAGGTAGTATATCATACCAACGCAGTTGCACAAAACAATGAGAAATGAAGCAATGCACAAAACGACCAAAATAATCAAAGGTACGAAGGTCGTAGGTATGAACGCCAGTTTTACAACCGATGTGGAGGCTATGGAATTTGAGGTAGATTCTCTGGGAATTGAGACAACCGACCACATTGGCCCATTCAATGTTTCACATGTTACAAGGAAGGACACTGTTACACAGACTATCCATACAAGGGCAGGACTGACCTAAAATTTTGTACTAGTTGTGGAATAGGGGATCACTCATTAGAGGATTGCCCTACTATGCTTGAAAAAATAAATAAGAATAAAAATGTTAATGTCTTGTCATGTGTTATAGTGGATTTCACCACTCTAGGTGAATCACACTTTGTATGGCCTTCCCCTGTCCCACTGCAGACTCCTTAGACCCTATGGACCAATTTTTGTCCTTTAATGTTTCCTTGATCATCCCTAAAAACACATGAAAAATGCTATACGCGAATTTTAAAACTATAAGCGTGTACATACACGGGTTTGACCACTAAAACCACGTACATCGGGATGTGTGCATAATCCAAATCCTTTGGGAGTTTTCCTTGACATGGATCCGACTCATTTGACTCCTAGCCTTCCCTATGCCTTGAGATCGCTCGGATTTGACCTTTCATTACCCCTTTGAAAAGATATATAAGGAACCCCTTGGTACATTGAAGGCATAGAGAGAATTGAGAGCAACGAAACTATAGTCCATTGTTGCCAGAACATATGTTTGAGTCTGCATCCCTTTGTCCCTTGGAGCACTTTTGTGTTCTTCCCAAGCTTGCCTTTTGCTTGTGAGCTTGCTATCGAGAGATGGAGGATTGAAGTGGTGGAGGCCCAAGTCGGGGATTCAGTTTCTCTGGTTTGCAGATGTGCCATCAGAGGTTGTATCTTGTAATCTCTGATTTATATTAATAGAAATATCTTTTCCTGTCCAATGATGTGTATTTGAATGAATATTTTATCCATGGGATTATGTCAAATGATTTTACATTATTGATTATATATGCTAGAATAGATATAACACCATGATATATAGAATGCTTGTATTGTTTACTTGTTGTTGAGGAAGTCATATAGCAATTCAAGCTGAAGATTGGAAAGCTCAATGGGGATCTACTTCAACCATCTGGAATAAGGTACAAGGTCTGATCCTTTAGTGTTAGACATTTTATTTCTATTGCATATTGGGAAAGATTGATTTCTGGAGTCAAGCTGTTTGTTGTGGTACCCCAAGCCATATGAATTTCTCTCCATAATAGACTTGGTGACTCCATTGGGGAGTTCCTAGTAGTTGTCCTTTGGGGGTTGTTTTCTCGGCATTCAATGAATTTGAATTGCTATTTCTCTCTTGTTTTTGTGTCGGGTCTGGGGGCATGTATGCCTGATAGAGTCTGATTGGTGTGAATTTTGTCTCAGCCTATCCATTTGCCTTGATTTTATGTACCTTTTCTTCCTATATGCGGGTTTTTGATTTACAGTCGCGTATACATGCAGTTTCCTCTGAGATTTTCGCGTATACACGCGGGTTTACTGCGAACAGTCACGTATGCATTTGATTTCACCTTTTTGGGGAAGATAATTGGTTGCTGGGTGAATTCTAATATTTGTTGAGTCTCCTTTGGCACTACCTGAGTCTGTTTTGACCTCTTTTTCTGACCAGAAATGTTTTTTTTTAGGATAATTTTTTTTTTAAGATAGTTCTTGTCATGGCATTTTCAATTTTTTGTTTGAGATTAGTGCATTAGAGTTCTTTTACCTTAGTTCTTTGCTTGGGTGTTGTTTGGGTGTTCTTGTAGAGTCTAGGGGTCGTAGAATCATTCTTTTGCTTTTTGTATATCTTTTATTTTCAAAAAATCCAAAAACATTTGCTTATCATCATGCATTGCATTTTGCACTTTGCATTGTACTTGCATTAGATAGATTTGCTTTGGAGTACCAGTTAGGAATTCATATAGGAAATTTGCATTCATCATTTGAAGAATAATTGTGCATTTCACGTAGTAGCATACCCTATTTTCATGGACACAATGCATTTGCATTGATTGTTAGGTGTGTATTTTACTTTCTGTTGCGTCATAACATCACTAGTTGCACGACCATATCCTATTTTTGAGTAATAAAGCCAACTAAAATCAACACTAAATAAAATGAATTACACTCTTTTCTTTTATAGGGTGCACCAACAAGCTTAGGTTTTAGGATCTTGGAATAGTTCATTGTAAGTCAATTCTCCAAGATCACTAAACAACAACATCTAGGTGTCTGTCCAGGTGAGTGAGTGAAATCCTTGGTATAACCAATGTTCTCAGGATCCTCCTCTCAAAAGGATGTTAAGCACGAGGAAGTGTGAGTGGTTATTGATTAGGATGACCCCTAGTCATAACTGAGTAGTACCGGAGATATTTCCAGGATTGTATTCATATCTGGGGGCTCTTTTGAGAGTTTTGGGCTTTGCTACCCTTCCCATATGGTCAATCCTGCCTGAGACTGTCCGCCTGAGCATTGAGTATATTGAGGTGACCTTAGTTCCCTTACCTAGGATATCGAGGGGGTACTTGTAGAGGTTATTCTGCAGGTGTCCTGGCCAGGTTGGGGTCAGACAGCACAGTCGCTTTACGCGTTGAAGCTGAGGGCCACAATAATTGGTTACGTACCTCTGCTTGTTGTGTATGGGATTCTCAAGCCTCTCCTAGGTGAGACATACCTGCTTCATTCAGGAGCTCACTTATCCAGCCCTTGTTTTCTTGCATTTGGATTTATATTTTATTAGTGATTGCTCTGTGCACACTAGTTGGCCCAGGGTTTACATAAATAGAGAGTCTTTGCTATTTTTTGAGTCATTGTGGATTTGAGTGCGGTTCCTCACCGTTCTAGTCATTTAGCAGGTCTTCCGCCTTCTACTTCTCCTCCTCCTTTGGGAGAGAGACCTAGAAATTCCAGGCGAACTATGTCACACATTGATTCACACACCATGGGAGACCATTCAGAAGATATTCCTGAACCACCTCCTCCCATTTGTGTAGACGATGGGGAATTTACTCCTTCTTATGATCCTTCACCTGACTTAGCTAAGTTAGGTCCTATTATTTCTGAGATAGGACCCTTACACGATAGACCTACTCACTCTAGGTCTGATTCCCCATTGACACGTTACCGGTATGGAATGTCAAAAGACGCCAAGACTCATTTTGAACTTGCCAGCACTAGCTACGGTAGTTATGCTATGTCTGGTTTCCCTACACACGATTTGACATTTCATGTCGAATCCAATTTTGAGCCTAGCACTATGCCTGGGGGCACTCTCATTCCTTACCATGTGGAGAGGTTTGGGAGCACTAGTCACATTGCACCTTCCGTCCCAGTTGTGGAAGCTACATCGTATCTCCCTCCTAGGTCTAGGGTTAGTGATCTGATTAGGATACCAGATCCAAGATGAGTGATGATAGGCGGTAATACATATATTATTACTCAGGTTCCTTCATCCTCGACCCTTAGTTCTTCAAATGTACATCCTCCACCTTATTCATGTGGTCCTTCGAGCCAGTATATGGCTATGAGTCAGGTCCGTACTGTAGTTACTAGGTCGATTGTGTCTCAAGTTCACATACCGATCACCACATCGGGAGGCTATGTTCATGCTTATAGAGGTCATCTTGCTACTTCCAGGGCATATATCCCTACTTCCGGAGTGTATCTTCCTACCTAAGGAGTGTCTCATGGGGCATCGCATGTGATGACCTATGGACCTTATCATGGGATGTAGTATGGACAGGTTTCTTCACCTTATGGAGGTGGGTATCAACAACCTGCTTACTCTCCTAATTACAGTTTTGTAGATCCTACTAGCCAAGGTCCACCATACTATGGTACTTCCATGCCACCCTATACGGGTTAGACAGGAGGAGGACACTATGTCCAAGGCCATGGCGGTCATCAACCCTATATGAACCAGGGAGCAGTCCATTGACCTCATCATCCTAGGCTCCCTTTCCTTGTGACGCTTAATCTCCCTTACTTATCGAGTCTTACGAATGATCCTGTGGCTCATGACCCGGCTTGGCCGGCTATCCCTACCAAGATTCCTTCGGACATACCTAAGTTTGAAGGAAAAATGGGAGAGGATCTGAGCAAACACGTTACTACATTTCACCTTTGGTGCTCTTCAAATTCGTTACATCAAGACTCAGTCTGTTTGTGACTATTTCAACGCACCCTCATATGGCCTACTGTGAAATGGTATATAGAATTTCCTAAGGGAGATTTCGCTTTGTTCGATGATCTTGCGATGACTTTTCTTAATCACTTCCAGCTACCAGTGCACTATGACGTCGGTACTGAAATCTTGTCGACATTTCGGAAAGATAAAGCCACACATATTTATGATCATATTCAAGAGTGGCGTAGATGGAAGAGATTAATTAAAGCTTTTATATCGCCCGAATTCCTCCTTGAGTGGTTCCTCAAGTCGTTATTTCCATATATAGCGAAGGATGTTTCCACATCCGAAGTGCAGAATGAGGAACAAGTGATCAATAGGGCACAGGAACTGGACTTGATCTATGTTGAGTCTGGTTTTTTTTATGAGATTATTCCCAATGCTCCTCGTTCCATTTTCGATCCCAAAGTCAAACCTGGACCACATGCCGATGGCATTGTGGGTTGTGCAAGTGAAAAACCTGTGGATTCGGTTGCAAAACAAGCTAGTAAATTGTCAATCAACCAATCTTCTTCGAGACAAGCTTTAGCTTCATCTCAGCCCACCCAAACGGTGAATGTACTTTCTGTGCAATCATCAGATGAGAAGGGTAACTAGCAGCCCGGACGGTATAGAAAAAAGGGTAAAAATAATAATCGAAAGGGTGGGAATAAGAATGAGAATACGAACAATAATGACAAGAATGGTATAAATGCTAGGGGGACAAGCAAGCAAAACGTAAGGTTAAATTTCCTTGCAAGCTATGTAAGGAAGATCACCTCACTTAATTGTACCCCCGCATTGAAGAAGCTTCGAGATTCTTAGCACAAGGCCCAGTTGTGCTAACTAACCCTTTACCGCATAATCAAAATATGAACTCAAAGTCCCATGACCAGTCTAGTGATGATGATCCAACAGAGGGTAATGGCCGTGGGTGCATTAACATGGTCCGTGCTGTGAAAGTTGTGACTCATGCGAAATATTATAGTTCATCACAACCTAGCCCAGGCAAAGAGCCTGATCCACCAGGATCTCCTTTGTGCATTAAGAAACCTACAGATAAACCTGAGGCTACACCTCACATTCCTAAGGGAGTTCTTAAGCATTCAAGGCATAATCCAAATGCCCAAGCCACCCAGAATTATTCAATTGTCGAGGAATTGGGCCATACTCCTTGTGCGATGTCTGCATTGGAAGTGCTTCAAAGTTGTCCTTCACAAAGGAAGGTGTTGCTTTCTGCCCTTGGTGTGAATGATGATGATTCTTCCTCTGTGATCAAATTTGAAACCGTAGGACATCAGCCTCACTTTCCATACTATGTGTCTCTTTTGGTGCACGTAGAATGTCTTGGTATGACTGTCAAACGTACTGTGATTGATGAGGGCGTTGCTGCTTCTGTGATGTCTTTGGCCTATTGGAAGGATCTTTGTTCTCCTAAGGTGTCTAAATCAACGACTATGTTAACTATTTTCGATGGGAGATATTTTAGGTCGCATGGCATTCTTACTTCCCTTAAATTCCGTTTGGGGGGGAAGACCGTTGCGATAGAGGTTGAGGTGGTTGATGCACCCCTTGACTATAATCTCCTGCTGGGTAGGAACTGGATGTACAGTATGCAAGCCATTGCTTCTTCCTTGTTTCACGTTGTATGGTTTCCACATAACAGGAAGATTGTAATGATTGATCAAATGGATTTCAAGAATCTGTCTGTTACCGCATCTTCAGGAGCTTCAATCCCGATCGTTGAGCACTCTCAACCGGTAACTGGGAGTGTGGGTGTAGGCATGTATCCATCCTTCATGGGAAGCTTTAGTTGTCCTGCATCGATCCTCATGATAGGATCTAGTTTCGATGAGGCTTTGACTTCTACAATATCGATGTCTTTTCGCACAAGTCATATGGAAGATCCTTGGATTCTTCCTTCACTAAGTACCTCGAGTGAGCCTATCGAGACGAGTGTGCCTTTTCCTATAGCCATGATAGCTTATCAAGCTAATCTCAAGAGTGTTGTAGAGCCTCATTCTTCCTCTTCGCGGATGGAGGAGGAAGACCCCTATGTGCTGTCGGCATGGGCAGTATAGTCTTCTCATGCCCATGACTGCCTTGATATGGTGTTCCCTTCGGATGAAGCGATTATTGAGGCGATGTCGGGAGTTGAGCCACCATGGGAGGAACTTCATCATAGATCATACTTCCTTCCAACGCTTGACCATTTGGAGCATGAGGATTATAGGGAGATTCTTAGTCAAAGAGTTTGTAGTCTTGTGGTTCCATTAAGCTCTCCTGGTCCGATGGCTGATGGAAACATGGCGAACATATATTCAATGATTCCTATCAACATCTCTCGCAATCTTGGCACAATAGAGAATGTCTATATTGGGGCGGAATGTTCCCAAGATGAGATCCTGGAATATACCAAGCTATTCAAGGAATTCTGTGATATTTTTGCTTGGTATTATGACGAGATTCTAGGTATTGACCCTCATATTGTCGAGCATGAAATTAAGACTTACCCCAATGCTAAGCCTGTTTGACAATGCTTAAGTGTGGTGAACCCTAGGAAAGCACCCGCCATTAAGGTAGAGATAGAGAACCTGTTCAAAGCCGGTTTCATCTATCCCGTTCCCTTGATGGAGTGGGTTTCAAACCCCATTTTGGTGGATAAGAAGCAGGGAGCGATCCGCATATGCACTGATTTCCATGATTTGAATCGTGCCTGTCCTAAGGATACCTTCCCCACACCATTTATAGATCATATTTTGGATGAGTGTGCGAGGAGCGAAGTGTTCTCCTTTATGGACGACTTTTTCGGGTATAATCAGATATAGATTAAACTTGAGGACCAACACAAGACTGTATTTATTTGTCCTTGGGGAACGTTTGCATATCAGAAAATTCCTTTCGGCCTTAAAAACACTGGAGCTACATTTCAGTGGGCGATCACCTTGATTTTCCACGATCTCAAGTCCATTATCAAGGTATTTTTGGATGATCTCGGTGCTCATTCTCGTATGAGAATGTGTCATCCCTATCACTTGAGATTAGTATTCAAAAGATGCCAGCACTATTCAGTTAGATTAAATCCTCATAAGTGCATATTTTGTGTGAAGTCAGGTCTTTTGTTAGGATTCATCGTGTCAAAAGAGGGTATAAGAGTCGACCCTTTGAAGGTTGAGGCAATACTTCAGTTGTCTCCCCTGAAGAATATTCGTCATCTTCAGTGTTTGCAAGGCATGGAAAAATTCTTACAAAGATTTGTGGTCAACTTTGCCAATTTGACTAGAGGCTTTATGCGTCTCTTGAAGAAGGACACCCCCTTTTATTGGGATGAGCGAGCCCAGGAGTCCTTCGATGCACTCAAGCAAGCCCTAGCATCGGCCCCGGTGATTAGTCCTCTGGATTATAGCCGTGATTTCTTATTATATGTGGCCGTATCCTTAGACAAGATTGGTATGGTATTGGTTCAAGAGGATGAGGAGCTCCAAGAGCATGTCATATATTATCTGAGCTGAAACCTTATTGACGCAGAGATTCGTTATTCTCATGTCGAGAAGCTTGCTTTAGCTACTGCACATGCGGTTCAGCGTTTGAGACATTATATTCTCCTTAGCCAGACCTTGGTTGTGGCACATGTCAATCCATTTTAATTCATCCTCACCCGAAGGATGATTGGGGGAAATTATAATAAATGGATTGTCATTCTGCAAGAATTTGATCTTGAATTTGTCTCGACAAAATTGAAGAAGTCTTTAGTCTTTGCAGAACTCATATCGGATTTTCCGAGTGAGACCAAGGATTTGGTATGTGAAGACACGTTTGTTGATGAACACATATTCTTAATCTCTATGCTAGACCCATGGTATGGGGATCTCATAGTATATCTACAAACACAGAAGACCCCTACTCACCTCTCGCGAGATGAACGATGACGATTACATCACGTCTCTAAGAACTACCTCATAGTGGAAAATACTTTGTACTGCCATGGGGTAGATTCCATTTTATGACATTGTCTAACTCATGACAAGGCTGAGGTTGTGTTGAATGGTTTCCATGGAGGGGCATGTGGTGGTCATTTATCTGGTCTTTCTACAACTCAAAATATTTTGAGAGCGGGTTATTTCTAGCCGTCAATATTTAAGGATTGTATTGATGCAGTCAAGAGGTGCCACCCTTGCCAGGTGTTCACACGTAATATGCACTCAAAACCTACCCCGTCACATCCCATTATCACTGCCGGTCCCTTCACTAAGTGGGGGCTCGATTTTATGGATTGCAACCCAGCTTCGGCTGGGGGGAATCATCACATTATAGTGGCTGTTGATTATTTCAAAAAATGGACTGAGGCTATGCCTATAGTAAAATCCGATGGTGAGATAGCCACTCACTTTGTATTCAACCAAATTATTACTCGGTTTGGGATTCTGAAAGAGCTTGTCACTGACCATGGCTCGCACTTTCAGAACCGTATGATGGAAGAGTTGGCATCCAAGTTAGGATATAAGAAAGAGAGCTCCTCTTCTTACTACCCCCAAGCGAATGGACAGGTAGAGGTAGTGAAGAAATCACTCAAATCCATTCTCCAACGAACCATCGCACAAAGCAAGAATAATTGGCACATTATGTTATATCCTACTTTGTGGGCATATCAAACCGCGGTTAAGACTACGACTGGTTTTTCTCCATATCAGCTTGTGCATGGAGTGGAGTCGATATTTCTGGTTGAATGCGAAATTCCTTCGTTGAAGCTAGCTATGGAACTCTTACCAGACACTTCACCCTTGGAGGAGCATTTGGTTCACCTTGAGCAACTCGATGAGAAGCGTCGGGATGCCTTGGTGGCTATAGAGGTTAATAACACTAGTACAAAATGAGGAATTAGCTACTAGGTGACTAAAAATTCTAGTCACCACAGGTTTTTCAAGTGATTTACTACTAAATATGAGCAATTTTAAATGACCCAACTATAAACAACTAAAATTAACCACTAATTTAGTCACCAGTTAACAAATATGACTAGATAATAAGTGACAGAGTTAAAAATGACTAACATAAACGACTAATTTAGTCACGGCATAAAAAATGACTAGCTAGAAGAATATGAATTAATCATTTATGTTAGTCATTTTTAATTGTGTCATGGAAAATTACAAATTTGACAATGAAGTGTAAAATTTGTAAATTGTCTACCTTCTATTAGTAATATTGGTACCATGCACCTCGATCTTCAGAGATCTAACAAAGCAATTGCACGAATTTTCTCTTGACCATATTTATCCCTGCTGCACCATTGAAGCAAACCTAGTTAAGCGTGTTCCAAAGGAAAATTAGGTTCCTACGTCAATTACGAATTAGGTACTAGAACTAGTACCATATCGATACGTAGCTAGAAGAATCATAGCCCTACATCCCCTCAAGAACCGACCATTCGGATGCACCTCATCCATGTAGAATTAACAAATGCATCCAATACATGGCCAAAAAAACACGTCAACTTCGAATCTGTGAGTTGAAGGTATCGTTCGACCCCAGCTAGTAATCCCCTATTTTTGCACTCGATACACTATTTTTTTAGATGATAGGCCTGTTCAATATCTCACAGTGACCAGTTGAATCACTTCAAATGTATGGTTCTTGCCGCTTAG
Organism: Pseudotsuga menziesii; assembly: GCA_001517045.1. Taxonomy (NCBI): domain Eukaryota; kingdom Viridiplantae; phylum Streptophyta; class Pinopsida; order Pinales; family Pinaceae; genus Pseudotsuga; species Pseudotsuga menziesii. Next base: position 518,729 of record LPNX010795144.1, on the reverse strand, counting down.
ATCGTGTTCATCACTCCAATCAATAACCGGTTGTTATGGATTTTTACAAGTCTCAATGCTGCCAGAGTTACTGCTTCCACTTTAAATTTGCAATTATAACCATCTCTAACCTATGCACTCATAACCATATGCATTTTGATATTTCATCCTAGGAAAAGCATGAGCACCCTCCTGCAATGCCACTATTTACAAAGGTCGCTGATTTTTGCACATCGACATTCCTCACATGCTCTAAAGGAAAACTGAAGTAGACATTAGAAGAAGTGACTAAACTTTGCAAGGAGGTTTACTTGTTGCAGATGTCATTATAGAGCAGGTGTCAACTTCAATACCTTCAACCGACAGATCCGAAGTTGATGTGTTTTTTTTTGCCATGCATTGGATGCATTTGGTAAGTCTACGTGCAGGAGGTGCATTCAAATGGTCGATTCTTGAGGGGATGTAGGGCCCTCATCTGTGGCTATTGTTGGTTGTTGTCCCAAAGAGTATCAATCATAGTCAATGATTTGGCTGAAAAGTGGTGACGATGATCGACTTCCAAGCCAAATCGTCAACTCCATAGGCTACTCCATTTATAAAACTAAACAACTTACGTGATAATTATTAAAAAAATATAATATATAACCAATTAACATAATGTATATAATAAAATAATAACAATAAAACAAAATTATATAATAAAAAAATAAAAAAAGTCTATATAATTTATATAATAAAATAATAAAAATAAAAAATAAAAAACAAAAAAAATCTATATAATTTATATAAAAAATTAATAAAAATAAAACAAAAAATAATATAAAAAAACATAAAAAATCTATTTATATTTGCAGCAAGAATCAACTATTAACCCAACAACTCTCTACCCACCTCAATTACTTTCCCTTTCACGCTCCCCTCAAGGAAAAGTTAAAAGGTAATGAGAGATTTTAATGCTGCCATACCTATGTTTGATTGGTAGCTTGTTCTATACGCCTCTTCTCCTATTTTTTTTTGTTGGTGTCGCTTACTCACCCTCTTTATGGTAGTCTCCCAATCCTTCCTCATTCTAAAAAAAATTATAATCAAATAAAATTTGATGTTATTATTGGCATGTGTTGGTTGGTTCTAATTTTGGCTTGTTCTGTGATATCCCACTTTCAATCAACCATCAGCAGCACGCCTTGTTTCTGAATAACCAAGCCCACTGGATAGTGTGTTTCAGAACAGGTATTGAAGTCTTCATGCCTGTGTTTGCTTGTCATTTCACCTTTAGGTGTAATTGATCACTGCACGGTGTTGTTGTTGCTCATTGTAGTCCTCAAAGGATGTGGGGATAACATGTTTGTTGTTCATGTTCTTAAGGATGCAAGGAAAGTGTTTGACAATATACCTGAATGGAATGTGGTTTTGTGGAGCAATATGATTGCAGGGTATGCTCTGAATGGGAAAGATGATGAGGCTCTCAACATTTGAATCGAGTTCCTGATGCTTCTCCGACTTCGTCCATGTGCATTTTACAGGAATTCAACGGTTTATAATGGATAATTAAAGAAGATTAGTTAGGAATATTTTCCATTCGCTTGAATGCAAAGTTTGAAGGGGTTGCAGATACAGAGCTCAATTCATAGGGAATATTGCGGTCAAACTATTTGCTGGGATAGAATGACTCTAAGAAGGAACTTGTAGTTAGTCTAAGTCTGGATTCCAAAACTCGGGTGACTTAGGCAATTTAGAAAGATCAGATTGATGGATATTCTAAAGTGTTGGCATTGGTTTATAAGAAAAGAATCTGCTACCTTCATCAGAGAATGTGGCTGGGTGGCTTGGGTGAGTGAAACTCGAGGTGGGTGAAACTTAACTGTATGTCTTGGGTTAGTCAAACTATATCCCTCTGTATTCTCTGACTCCGTCCATGTGCATTTTGCAAGAATTCGACGGTTTATACCGGATATTTAAAGAAGAGAAACTTTGCAAACCTTGATTTTATTTATTGAATCCTCGGCACTCGTCTTGTAAGGATTCGCCATTGGAATCACAATAAATTACAAATATCAGATATGCAAACCCTGGTTATGTTTAAATGATTTTATATTTTACCTAGACTTTCTTGGCTGTGGCTTTGATTATCTCCAATAATAATATTGTCTGCCTGAATGACGCAATTTCCAGTTTGTTGAATTTTTCATAATTGAGAGGATTTGGACACATACTCAATGGAGTGTGGTATGTGGACACGTGACCTTCAACAGAGTTCAAGAATGAGAGGATGACATATAGGTGGAGTTAGGAAATGATGCCACTTATCAAGTTATTGGAGTGGGATCTATCTCATTCGACATGCGTGATCAAGTGGTGATGTTCTTGAGCTAGATTATGTATTTTAGGTTCTTGGTTTAACAATGAATCTTTTTCTAGTTTTAGCCATGAAAAAACTTAGACGTGTGGCTGAGTTTGATGATCAACAAGTTGTAGTCAAAGATAATAGCCATGATCTTGGCCGAGTATTTTCCAAAGTTGTGCAATAGGGTGGCTTGTACAAATTACTTGCTAAAACAATCAAACATAGAGATTTAGTGCATGATACTAACAACTTGTGCAAGCTTTGGCACAAGATATTTGGTCACCTACATTATGGAGCATTACCTCTTTTGAAGGACATGGTGTAGGGATAGTTGAACTTCAAGATGAAGAAGACATGACTGTGCAAGGGCTATGCACTCGAGAAGTATGCCAAAACTACTTGTCGAAGTAGTGAGCATAGCTTGATAGTTCTTTTTGAATACATGATGTGTTTGATATGATTAATGAAAAGGCTCTCTCCGCCATTTATATATATGATAGATGAGGGTGGTGAACAATTGGAAAGTTGAAAGATTGTCTTCAGTGCCTTGCAATCACATTGGTAAGGAGTGATAAGAAGATTAAAACAATCCAACATGTCAAATGTTAGTTGATTGTGTTAATTAAATACTTATATGGTAAATTTAATATAAGACTTGCTTATACTTGTCTCTTACTCTTTGAGCCTTGACACATTTAATATTTTATGGTTATCTCTATGCCTTGACCCAATTTGTATTATAAGGTGAGGATGTGCATGCATAATTATCCTTAGTTATGGCTATGAGATGAGGATTTAAAGGGAAGAGGATGTAAAAACAAGTAATTTTTATATGTATTTTGGTGGCGCTGAGGAAAAATTTGTGAGAAACCACAATATTTGGAAGGATGGAGGGAGATTACATTACGATCATGCCACCCATCAAATTGAAGACTATTCTTGAGCCAACAATTGTTTTTTTAGTTTTATTAATAACCATTGTTTCTCCATATCGTGTTCCAAATGACACTTCTCTATAGAAATGCATAAATCGACCTCTGCATGGTTTGTGATCCTAGATACATGTTATTATTTGTATTTGCATGACATCGAGTGTTGTTTATAGTTGTCGTGAGTCCATGATATTCATGCAAGAAATGAAGTCTTATAGAGGAGGACTCATCAAACCAACCTTTTGAATTTCATTTTGATGAAAAAATAGTGGACATTGGTAGTGAGGTTCACATACGTAGTAGGCACAAAGTTTTGAGCTCGATTCAGGCCTAACAGTAGACTAGTAGTTCTTTTTTGTTATAGTCGTAGTTGTTGACACATTGTCACACTTTAGATTGCAACCCCAAGTGAATCTAGAGTCAGAACATATCAATGGATAGTGTCTCGCAGTCATAATTGATTACTTGTCATCTTGCACAACTAAGCAGTAAGTGCATGGCATGAGCCAGTGAGTGATTATAATTTATCATATTTCCAATATTTTGAATGATGAGTTGAACTTTATAGCATAAAATTTTTAACATTTTGAAAATTTTCTATAGATGGGTAATTTCAAATGTTTCCCTTCTTTTAAAATGTTGATATAAATTATGCCCTTCTTAATTGAAACTTAATTAGAAGAGTAAAATTCAGATTTTAATTTCTTTTTAAGGGAAATTTTAAGGGAAGGGCTGGGAAGGGTTCAATTTTCAACTATTATGGCATCAATTTTGGCAAGCGCTCCATCCTTACAGACACGATGGTCCATAGCTAGTGGAGCGTTTCAATTCCATGGGAACTAGATGGTGGACTCTCGCTCTCTCTGCATCTTCAAACTTGGAGATTCTTCGTGAGAAAACCCTAGCGAGTCATTGATCCAGCAAAGAGGGCCTAGTTGTGCAGTGTGCTGGTTATTATTTCATGACATTAATTTACAGTTGGTCATATGCCTATTTTCATTACAATGAATTCGTAACCGTACACAGTGCCTTATTCTTTTGTGTTGGTTGCCGTTCAATTTGACTCGAAAATGCTCGTCTTGTTTTCTTCACAAAACATTCTATATGAGCCAGAAGCCTACCTATTTTCTTGCGGTAATTCAAAGTTTCTGTCGGCAGGCGACCTTCTGCAGATTTTGCATTTGAACTAGGGCCAGGAATTATTGTATTTGAATGAAATTTCGACACAGGAGAGCCTGACATTGCTGCTATTGTTTATGTGCCAGAAGCATTCCTCTTTAGAAAAAAATTACACTAGTTTTTTTGGCTGGGAATCCTAGAAACTTGTGAATTGTGGTTTGGAGTGTGTAATATGCATTTGGTTCTTTGAAAGAGCGAATAGCAACATGACAGTCTCCAGTAGCTGGGGAAGGAAGCCCTAGCTTCTTTAGTATTAACAGCTGAATTTTTTAAAGGTTTTTGGAAGGGACCAAGTCATGATGAAGGCTGGACTACCCAACACTCGAAGCCGCACTAAGGCTTGCTGGGAATCTATAAGTAGAAATCATGTTTCCTTTCTCTATAAATTTTCTATTTCCCTAATAATGACTTAACTACTTTCCCAGAAAACTGGACATGTGTTATTTACCTTGAGAAAAACATCTTTAATTCGACAGGAATTTCCCAAATAAGGGAAGACAAAACTTGCATTCTCAAGAAAAATAACACATTAGCTTGGTATCAGAGCCTAATATCTTTTCCCCCTTTTTATATGCTTGTGTCAAATGGTAAACTGGCTCGATTTCGTGTGATTGGGAGCTGGGTTTTTAGTTCTGAAAGAGAGTTATGGATGCTATGGGTTTTACTGGTGTTGACAATACATGCAGCATCAATCACAACTGTAGTGATGATCTGGAAGAATCGAACTCTGTGAATTGTGGCCGCATCTAAATCAAGCGCTTTAAAATGATGGCAGGTACTGGAGTTGGCTTCCTTGCATCATGTGGTTGGAAATATACAAACCAAGAAGATTCAGCTGGTCGTGGATGATCAATTGGGTTAGTGCTCGAGTCTCTGAACCTTTCTTTAAGGCATCGAGTATGTAATGTGCTAGAAAACTTGCCAATGTTAAAATAGAGAGGAAACAATGGAAAATCTATACCAGCACATTCAGAAAAACAAACACTAAAAGAAAACTGGGGAATAAGAATTCATGAAAGTTGATTTTCAATTACAATGCAAATAAGATGACTTGTGCGCAGAAGAATAAAATTAATACCGATCTGATACATCTACTTCTTATGCAGATATGCATCATCTTGGGGATTATACTCATGACTGTGTCATCAATTGGGAATCTAAGGAGTATCATTATTGCTGTAAAGACATACAAATTCTTGGGCGTCTAAGGAATATCATTATTGCCGCAAAGACATACGCATTCTTCTTTTGAGTAGAGAGATCAACTGTTTTGGAAATGTTGGCCAATATTTTCTTCTTGTTATACTTTGTTCTAGAAATGTTGGCCAATATTTTCTTTTTGTTATACTTCGTATTGTTTTAAAATCAGCTGAACCATAGAAATCAACTTTTGTTTTAGTTGGATTAAATTTGAATATAACCCTACATTTTTAAATGCATCTGCAAATATCACAAAGTTACAAACTGTTTGCAATAATGTATGTCAATGGGAGAATTTGAAGTGAAATAAATTTTGTAACCATTATGAGATTCTCAAAAGTATTATAAATTCAAAAGATGAGTATTTGCAATATCTAACATAGTTTTGATCAAAATTCTTAGAAATACATTTTTATAGTCGTTTCATGTTTAACTGAGATGATATGCCATGACAGCCTTTTTGTAACTCATAATTTATGGAAAACTATCTTCTGCATCAAAAAAAAAATTTAAATTACTATCATCAACATATCTCAATAAAATTTATATAAAAACAAAGTTATAATGTTAACTGGGTAATCAACATCTTTCCATAAAATTTATATAAAAACAAATTTATTCTTTTTTACTACAGAAAGTTTCACATTGATGGTCACTTTCAAATTTTCATTGATGTATTTCTTCATGGGTTGTACTCTTTTAATTTCCAATTTTATATACTGAACTAGCCATGTCTTGTTTGTGTATCTATTATAGATTGGAGAAATGAAGAAGTTAGTTGATGAAGGGAAAATAAAATACATTGGAATTTCTGAGGCTTCTGCATCAACAATTCGAAGATGTCATGCTGTTCATCCTACAACAACAGTTCAATTAGAGTGGTCCTTATGGACTAGGGATGTAGAGGATGAGATTATTCCAACTTGCAGGTAGAGGTATTGGAGTTCATATTTACCATGTGGCCACTTTCCTAATAGTATGAATTTCAAATTTCAAATTGAAACTTTCATTACAGGGAGCTCGGTATTGGAATTGTGCCATATAGCCCTTTAGGGAGGGGTTTCTTTTCTGTTGGAGCAAAGTTGGTTGACAACTTGCCAGATCATGATTTCAGAAAGGTATTTGGGATCCATTTATTCTTACTCATGGATTTTAGATTTATGAATGGTTTTTTTATTTTGGTAGATGCTTGATTATTTACACCCTCGAGACCCTTTATTCTCCCATTGTGTAACCCTTCAATATATGCCACGTATCACCTTCTTGTCATACTTCTCAATATAATGTTTAGTTGTCACTTATGGGTGACTGTCTTGCTATCATTGGTAATAATTCTAAAGGTTAATTTCAATTTTTCCAGGCCTTTCTTTTCAAGCTGGGATTCTCACCAAGCTTTCTAGGTTGTACTAGTTGAATATTAGTTACTTACTAAAGTCAAAGATAAATTCAGTCAAAGTTTCCTGTTGCATCAAACATCCACTTATATGAAATGTTTCTTTAAAATACCTCTACTAATCAAGAGGAGTTTGTCCTTAACTAGGACAAAAAATTAAAGGAAAGGAAGATCCGAAGAAGACAAGTTAACTATCAGAGTCAAAAAATGAAAAGAAAAAATAGAAAAACTATAGCACTGACAAACATCACTCTTTCTTCCAAATACCTGTGTAGGGAAATCGATCCTTTCTTGAAATTTTCTTTGGGTGGTACAATGACTGTATATTGAAATGCAAATTGAAAAACAGGGGGAGCATCTGTGTTCTTGAAAACCAAAAGAATCAAAACAGAGTGAAAGGATAATAACAATTCAAATACGAAATACAACCGTGTGAAATTAATGCTCTTCAACATACACTTTTTTCTAAATAGAAGTATAATTTATGTAATGACCTAGCAGAGAAAACCCACGGCTTTCCATTTCTTTAGAGATACTGGTATTTGAATATTTATTATTAACACTTAAGTAGCAAGAAAAATACCCAAGTTTAACTAATGTGCAAATGTGTGTGTAATTTTGACAAATAAACTGGACGCTATTGCCACTTATGTAATCTTTCCTTTGCTCTCTGTTTCCAATAATTCTTGAATGCTACCATGCCTATCCACAAGCAGTTCTGAGAAAAATAGCAAACAATACTTTACACTTTATACAAATATGGGTAGTGTTTCCACCTAAAAATGCATGGTTCAAACTTCAATTAACATGCTGCAGAACAGTCATGGGAATTTTTTACCATAAAATGGATCTTAACATCTGCAAGCAGTACATGGAGATGTGAAAAATTGCAGGAAATAGAAGAATGGTTGTAGCTATGGGTGATCAGCAATGACTTGGAGGGAAAATTTGGTGGTTTTCTTTGAGCCTGGGCATACTAGCATTCATATCTCATGCCCTGATAAAAATAGTAAAGGACTAGCCCTTGGCTTGATGGTGGATGAAATGAACTTGAAGGCACTATTGTTGAGGATTGAGGGTGAAGCTATGACACTTGGCACTACCAAAGGTCTTGTGTGTGGAAGAGACGGCCACTATGGACCTCACATGATGCACATACACCAAGATGAAAAGTTGAAAAATAATATGCTTATTGGAGTACCTTCTTGTATGACAGATTTAGGGACCTGGATTTGCTGCAGATGACCCAAGACATGGCATAGAGTCCTCTTTAGGAGCACTCAGATTGAGGGATTCCCAAGTGAACCCAAAATCTCCTTACCATGAAACAAGATATAGAAACCTTTTCTAATGTAGCACTCAGCATTGGGGCATTATATGAGGACTCAATTCACCATTTTGTACATGTAACAGGGCGAGAAAACCTTCTGGGGAGAAGTTCTAGTAAGGAGGAGAATTTAAAGTTGATTTAACACCTTATTCCACTTCATAGCCTTCCATGGGGTTAGGGTCCAAGTAATTTGATCTTTCAGGTGATGGGAGGAAGATTTCGTAACATGTATATGCATCTATTATTCTACCTTTCTTGTAGATCAAATTGGTTTGTAAAGATATAAATAGAAATTCGGTTGTAGTCCTCTTATTCAGAGCAGATTTCACTCATTTGTGTGCTTCATTTAGCTAAGAGAAGAGGCTTGACTGCAATCTAGTGGACCTATTTAGCCTTCTTGATGTAACCAAATCTGTTATGACTTCTTCAAAAGAAGTCTGCTGACTGTTCATTTACTTTTTGACAACTGTCTTACCATTCTCTTTGTGTTTAAGGTTGCACGATACATGGTTGATGTTTATATGGATGTGACATTGTCTCACTAATGAACATTATTTTCATCTGTACATTGATTTGGTTGACCTAATTAGGAGGAGCAATGCGCTTGGAGAGAATCCCAAGGAACATTCTAACTAATTTTTGTGGAGAGAAAGGAGATAGACAAATTTATTGTTTCCTTTTCCTTGACCTAATCACCTTTGGGTTTGAAGAAGATATTTAAAAGGAGAAGATCATTCGTTCGAAAGGGAAGCTCAAGCAAGGGAGAAATCTCCCCTAAACTTTAAAGGCCAAGTAATTTGATATTTCAGGTTATGGGAGGAAGAGCTCGTGACCTATATAGGCATCTATTATTCTTCTTTTCCTGTAGATCAAATTGGTGTGTAAAGCTCTAAATAGAAATTTGCTCTTGCAGTCCTCTTATTCAGAGATTATTTCACTCATTTGTTTGCTGCTTTTGGCTAAGGGAAGAGGATTGAATGCAATCTATTGGACCTCTTTGGCCTTCCTGATGTAACCAAAACTGTTATGAACAAGTCTGCTGACTATTCATTTACTTTTTGACAACTGTCTTACCATTCTATGTGTTTATGGTTGCACGGTACATGAGTTGGTGTCATATATTGAAGGGTCTCGAGGATTATTTTGATAGGTGTTGGCAACTATATTCTGCTTGCCCTTCTTACACCAACTACAAAATTGGAAATATGAACCATGATCAGATATGGATGTTTATTCTTTTTTACTACAGAAAGTTTCACATTGATGGTCACTTTCATATTTTCATTGATGTATTTCTTCCTGGGTTGTACTCTTTTAATTTCTAATTTTATATACTGAACTAGCCATGTCTTGTTTGTGTATCTATTAGAGATTGGAGAAATGAAGAAGTTAGTTGATGAAGGGAAAAAAAATACATTGGACTTTCTAAGGCTTCTGCATCAACAATTCGAAGAGCTCATGCTATTCATCCTATAACAACAGTTCAATTAGAGTGGTCCTTGTGGACTAGGGATGTAGAGGATGAGGTTATTCCAACTTGTAGGTAGAGGTATTGGAGTTCATATTTACCATGTGGCAACTTTCCTAATAGTATTAATTTCAAATTTCAAATTGAAACTTTCATTACAGGGAGCTCGGTATTGGAATTGTGCCATATAGCCCTTTATGGAGGGGTTTCTTTTCTGCTGGAGCAAAGTTGGTTGATAACTTGCCAAATCATGATTTCAGAAAGGTATTTGGGATCCATTTATTCTTACTCATGGATTTTATATTTATGAATATTTTTTGTATTTTGATAGATGCTTGATTATTTACACAAGCTATCTAAGTTTCTACTATTTTTCATGTTATATGACAGAGATATTGTTTGAAATTAGTAATATTTAGACATTAATGGTTGTTGCAGGGGCTCCCATGCTACACAGGAAAAATCATTTAGTATGAGGATCCCAGCTATTCAGGGCTCCTCTAATCTTAAAACAAGTTCATCTCATTCACTTTCGATGTCTCCAACATTGAATATCCCTGCCTTGGTGGTGGAAGCTACGGCATCAGGGTTGAGTTCTGATCATGGAAAGCTATTGGTCAATAAGGGTGGGAAGTCATCAACATTTATATCTAAAAAACATATTGATGCCAAACCTAATTCAATGAGTGGAACATATATAAAATTAAATTCACGTGTAAATATCGTTGGGGAAGCTTTCCATGGAAATAATGCTAGTTTAGTTGATCCTACTATGAAATTTAGGAGTCATGAAGGTTTTAAAAGTCTATTGAATAATTCGTCCTCTGACACACACAAGGGTTCATCTAAGCTGGGCAGTGGGTACATTGAAATAGCAAGAAGTGAAAGAATAGATGCAGCTTCAGTGTCATCTAGTATTGTTTGTGTTGGACTTTCTAAAGATAGCTTTCCAATCTCTATCCATCAAAGCAATAATTATGTACTTTGTAGATTGATATCTATCATAAATTTGTTTGAATATCATTACTATCAAGAAATAACAACTTCTTAAAGGGTGCTAGCTCAATGGTAGAGCGCCTACCTATAATTAGGCAGGAGGTTGGTGGTTCGATTCCTTCGTGCCCTATCATAAATTCGTGACTACAAAAACGACTAAATTAAGATATATACGACTATTAGTAGCTAATTTCTCGTATCTTGGTTGTATTTAGCTTAGTCATTAATATGTTAACATCTAGTAGTTTATTTAGTCATATATTTGGTCATTAATGGTTGCAATCAGTGACTAAATTAGTGACTAAATTAGCAACTAAATCAATGACTAACTCAATGACTAAATCAATGACTAAATCCATGACTAAATCAATGACTAAATCATTTACTATCAATGACTAAAACAATGACTAAATCAATGAATAAATCATTAGCTATCAATGACTAAATCAATGACTATCAATGACTAAAACATTGTCTATTAATGACTAAATCAATGACCACTAAGTCAAGCTATTAATGACTAGTGAAATACGACTAACTATAAGATAGTGGAAATTTGCTACTATTAGTCATCGACTCAAAAATAGTCATTTATAGCATGATTTTAGTCATTTTTTTAGTCATTAATTTCTCATTTTCTACTAGTGTAAGCGTCGTGTTAAGGTCCAGTATGATAGATCTGTCCATCCAAGAGTGTTTAGTGAAGGAGAATTGGTCCTTTTGTGGGATCAACCAAAAGAACCCTTGGGGGCAGGGAAATTTAATCCTATGTGGTGTGGTCCTTACGTGGTAAAGCGTGTGTTAGAGAAGGGTGCCTATGAGTTAGTGGATTACAAAGGAACAGCTTTGGTGGAGCCTAGAAATGGGCTCTATCTCAAAAAATACTATGCATAATCTTTAACCAAGTCTTCTTGTTGTATATTATTGTACAACTTTGCATAGTTAGGTCTTTTTCTTATCATGATTGGGTTTGTGATTAGTTTCCATTTCTTTTGGAAGATGTCAAGGGAATATTCCACCTACATAGGATTCGTGGGTGTTGCAAGCCATCACACTCAACACTCATCCTCTGCTGCTTGGGTGATTTATACTCCAATGGGTCAGGTACTGTCTTCCGGAGGTGTATGTCTACGGCCATCTTCCAACAATGTTGCTGAATATAGCGCCGTTATTGAGATTCTACGGGATTCCATTCTACATGGTGTTCTATCTCTTGAGGTAAGTCTTGATTTGGAGTTAGTAGTGTCACAGCTCAATGGTTTGTACCATGTTAGAGATCCAACATTATTGAGAAGATTCTTATGTGTGAGATTGTTAGAACGGCAATTTGACCATATAACATATATACCCATTCCAATAAATAATAATCAAGTTGCTGACTCATATGCTAACTACGTGTTAGATTGGCATTTGTTTCATTCATAATAAATTAATCACAAACACAATTTTTACACATGTAAATAAATAAACCGATCACCATAAAACTTTTTATATACATAAAAAATGTGATAATACATAGTGTCATGATACAAAATTGGGGCTTTTTAAGCCACCATCATATAGTACACAGTCGTACAAAATGTATACACTCCCAGGTGTCTAATCCTGTGGAGGAGGAGGATGGATGTGATCATGGAACATCACTACAGCTCTAGCTAGCCATCGAAATAAATGCACCTATGTGCATGGTACACCCACCACCTGCTGCTGCATGGCCTCAGGCAAGTCCTCAACTTGCACCATGGGAACTCTATGAGTTAGTCTCACAAAGTTGGTATGAATGCTCTGGAGCATTCGCTCCGCATCCACACTCATGATGTCATCTCCTCTTCCCCTCCGTATATGACGAGGGAAGCCCTCTGGTCACCAGGGTCCCACATCTACACACAAATGGTAGATGTCACTATGTGTTGTCGCGCAAAAACATGTCTTTTTGCTTCCATAAAATCAAGAAAATATAAAAAAATTAAATAAATAAAAAAACTTCAAAAAGAGTGAGGGTCAAGATTCGTCACCTATATCGCCATATGCCGATCCTGGTGGCAATGGCATGTTCGGATCCCCCCAGAAATCTATCCCTTCATAGGGGTAGTCATCAATGGTAACTATCTATCGTCGCCACCATGGAAAGAAGTCGACTGGATATGGGTTGGACACCCTACCACCCCCGAGTTTGTGCATTGCATCTGCCTGATGCCATTGGGCTGGATCTCGAACCCCATGGAGAGGAACATCCACTCTAGGGCTCAATCCTGGAACACACTCGAAGAAAAACGTGCTCAAGATACTGCTGAACCCAAAGTTAAGTACCTTGCCTGCCTTACACTCACCGAGCTGGTGTTTCATGTTGCTCAGTAGCGTAGTACTCCAGTCATAGATTGTGGGTCTCATGCACTCCACTGCATAGAACATCAGCGACCACGAGGCCTGGTGGAGTGATGCTAAGCTGGCTATCCTACCTAGTGTCAATAGTATGGCCTTTAGGCCCAGCACCTGTATAGCATTGGTAGGGACTTGAATCCCCACCTTCTCAGTGTCTAGATAGCAGTACACTACAATGTACTCATCGATAGTCAGGCCACCCCCTAGCCCACCTCAGGAACGAAGGTTCACCACCTCCCCTCGTCTCGAAAGACCAGTGATAAAGTATATTTCCTCCACCTCTATGGTGAGGGACATCCCATCAATACGGAAGGACTCCGATTCTGGATCCCAATAGTCTACCAGCATCTGTAGAAGTCTTCGTTTGGCCCTCAAACCACCAAGACACCAAAACTTGTAGAGTCCACATGCATGAAGAGCTTGTTGAGCCATTAAGTCGGCCCTTAATGATTCCTCTACTTCACCATGCTCATGCTCTCTCCACTCTAGCACCATCCTGCAAAAGAAATTGAAAATTTGCCCATTAGTTTACTTGAAAACCTTATGCGCGGTCTCATACGCGACTATTTTGAAAACAACCACGTATGTACACGGGTTTGAGGTCCTTTTCCACATATATCCAGCCCTATACATGGGAAAAGCCTCGATTTCTGCATGGGCCGCAGTGCTCATTTTAGGATGGCCTTAAAAATTCATTTGACCATGAAAATATATAAAAATTATGTCAAAATGAAAGAGGAGAGCATGAGTAAATACATGGAAGAAACAGTTGTGAATTCTGCCAGCTAGATCTCCTAGAATTTGCAGTTGAAAGTCAGAGCTAAAATGGGTAAAAGTTTCAAATGATTTATATTTTTTACTATTTATAGAAACTTTTTCAAATATTTGAAAATTTTTACCCCCTTTTCCTATAGTTTCGAAATTTTCTAACCATTTTGGACTGTTTTTGACATAATTGGTAGAAGACCTTTTTCAATGCCGTTTCAGCTGTTGGATTGACCCGTTCATGCCGATCTCAGGTATCATGACTAAACTGGCATATAGGTTAGGTTTGACCACCGTTTTCATTTTGCATGACCTTGTGACCATATCACCATGACCTTAGGTACGAACCCACTCTATTATGTCACGGAACCTTCTTGCTGCTTTAGACGGCATGATATGAGTGGTAGAGATTCACCTTACATAGGTACCCTAGTTAGCGCCTTATTTGTATTTGGTGCCCATGCCGATGGTTTCTCCTTTAGGGTGTGGGAGTCCATTATATAGTACTACCATGACATTTCGCAAGAGCCTCATACTCCTCTTGATCTTATGCTGGCCTATTTCCCTCAGGACTCCCTCAAGTCAAGTTGTGAATGCATTATCATGAGCTTTGCCTGCCTTATTGAGATTTATGTCGGCTCCCCTGACATTGTATTTCAGCCATATAGCCCGAGCTTGTCTCATGTCTATCCATGCAGAGCCATTTTTTATATCCTTCGCAGCTTGATTCCCTTTTTAACGGGAGGGGATTTTCCCCCGAGTGTCGATATCCTACACATGTATCCTTGCATTGAGCATAGGTATGTTCCACTACTTGGAACTAGTTTTTTTCCCTTATGACACTCGTCTCCTCCTAGTTTGTAACTATAAAGCTAGTTTATTCTTTTTTCAAGATTTTCAAATAACTGAAAAAGCCCAAAAAAAAAAATCAAAAAACCAAAAAGCCGGACAAGGAAAGATGTTATCTTTGGTAGCTATCTAGTCGTGTCGCCTTCAAATAGAGCACTGTATATCACATCCATTGGTTGGGTTATAGTTTGAATTTAGGAGCTGTACTTGTTTATATTTGTTTATCTCCACCGACTGGTTAATCTTCTAGTCCCTATGGATCCTCTGTTGATGCCTCCTGTGTCACAGAGATGTCCCAGTTTGTATATCGAGTCTATGTTTCCTTCATTCAATCACCATACGTCGTTATTCTCTTGTTCAAAGGAAGTTGAAACCTGAGTCGGCCATTCCTCAATTATCTTGACTTTGAATGTCGGCCATTCCCGGTACAGTTACTGGTTCATGCACTTTATGATCGAGTCCTTCCACATTATATAGCTTTGCTGAGTACCTCGTGTTGGATGATGGGGGATGCCTTAATGCCCTCCTTCTAGCGGATTTCATCCCATCGACTTTAGATCATTTATTCTAGGATTGGAGTCTAGAGTCATTTTTTAGTGCCTTGAGACTTGCAGTCATCAGTGGCAGGTTCTCTCACCATCGATAGTTTCTTGGGAATACATCAATGTCCCCTGATCGATGGATCCTTTCAAGTGTTTGACCTCAACACATTTATTCACACTTGTTAGTTTTCACTCTAGTACCTTGATTCCCATTTTCATTATCGGTGGGTGATCTCGCATCTGTTAACGGTATACATTAATGACCGGTAATCAGACGATGGACTACTATGTTCAACCTCAACACCTCTATTCGCATAGTAAGATATGTACTCGTAGCGGTTTGTGTAGAATACTTTCCAAATTGGTGCCATCTCTTATATGATACCTCCTTGATCATGCCAGTGTTCATGAGATTTCAGCTCTTGTGACTTGATTCCAGTGTATGTCAGATATTTCCAGCCACTATGGAGATCTTGATCTATTATATATCTTCAGCCATTTTGGAGATCATGGTACTTTGTATATCTTCATCATGGAGATTCTGATCTATGTATATTGTACGTGGCGATGACCACATATGTGATATCATGTATCATGCCTATTCATGGCCATTGTACTCTTATGTATCCAAGACTGCTATATGTATTTGCAGAGTTGTATTATTGTACTATGCTGATTGGGTGGCTGGTCTTCTATTTGGGATCGTTCATCACTCCACTTCTGGGATGGACTTATAATGTATTTCGGCCATCGTATGACCCCTCTAACCTCACACATTAGGGGGCATCTGTTATAGCAGATTTCACCACTCTAGGTGAATCACACTTTGTATGGCCTTCCCCTGTATCGCTGCAGACTCCTTAGACCCTATGGAACACTTTTTTTCCTTTGATGTTTCCTTGATCATCCCTAAAAACACATGAAAAATGATATACATGACTTTTAAACCTATGAGCGCGTACATACACGAGTTTGACCACTAAAACCGCGTACATCGGGATGTGTGCATAATCCAAATCCTTTTGGAGTTTTCCTTGACATGGATCCGACTCATTTGACTCCTTGCCTTCCCTATGCCTTGAGATCGCTCGGATTCGACCTTTCATTACCCCTTTGAAAATCTATATAAGGAACCCCTTGGTACATTGAAGGCATAAGAGAGAATTGAGAGCAACACAACTATAGTCCATTGTTGGCGGAACTTATGCTTGAGTTTGCATCCCTTTGTCCCTTGGAGCACTTTTGCGTTCTTCCCAAGCTTTCTTTTTTCTTGTGAGCTTGCTATCGAGAGATGGAGGATTGAAGTGGTGGAGGCCCAAGTGGGGGATTCAGTTTCTTCAGTTCGCAGATGTGCCGTCAAAGGTTGTATCTTGTAATCTTTGATTTATATTAATAGAAATATCTTTTCTTGTCCAATGATGTGTATTTGAATGAATATTTTATCCATGGTATTATGTCAAATGATTTTACATTATTGATTATATATGCTAGAATAGATCTAACACCATGATATATAGAATGCTTGTATTGTTTACTTGTTGTTGAGGAAGTAATATAGAAATTCAAGCTGAAGATTGGAAAGCTCAATGGGGGTCTAGTTCAACCATCCGGAATAAGGTACAAGGTCTGATCCTTTAGTGTTAGACATTTTATTTATATTGCATATTGGGAAAGATTTATTTATGGATTTAAGCTGTCTGTTGTGGTACCCCAATCCATAGGAATTTCTCTCCGTAACATCGTGTGTGCAAAAACATGATATAATTAATACAAAGAATTTGCATATCATAACCCAACAAGGGACTAAAATTGGTAATGATAACCCCCAAATAATCAAGATAAAAGAAAAAAATGTTTATCCTGGCCCAGTTAAAGAAAATCAAATATATAAAGATGCAACAAATATATTTAGAGAATTAGTTCAACAAGAAGAAGAAGATGATAATTGACAAGACACAGTAAAAGAGCTAATACATTTGGTACAAAAAGATAAAAAAATATCTCGATTTATCGAATTACTATATAAAATAAAACACAACAAAAACATCGAAAAACAAACAAAGAATATCTGCAGCTTAAACCAAAAAGCTAAAAGTGATGCTGACCCACTTGTCGACCTGGAAATTGAAGGATATTATGTCCGACAAGTTGTACTCAATTTCAGATCATAAGTAAATATTATTGCTCGAGACACATGGGAACAGTTAGGCAGACCTTGATTATACAAATCAAGGATATATCTAAAACTAGCCAACCAAGGCCTAATTAAACCTATTGGAGTCTGGAAAAATGTCAACACAACGATAAAAGGAATATTGACCAAAGTCGACTTCAAAATTATTGACTGTAAGGAAGGATCCAGTTCCTTCCCAGCGTTAGTAGGTCGACCTTGGGGGAGAAAAATGAAAGCCTCGATATCCTTGGACAAAGAAAGAATAAAATTAAAGGGGAACAAACAAAAAGTAATAATACCTATCCATCAATCCCAAGGAGAACCTTGGACATAACCAATTGATGAAGAAGTTGACATCCGACAACTATATCAGGTACAGAACAATGAAGATTACACAGAACCTAATATACATGGTGAACTTTACTTAGGTAACAAATACTCAGTAGGATACAATTTAGATGCAAAACTATATGATTGGTAGGTTGAAAACTATGAAACAAAATCAAGAGGATGCTGGACTATTCAAAAAATACAGAAGAAACCAGTCGGATAATGCTTTGTGGTGTCCATCATCCCAAAAATATTTGAGAAGAAAACTAGGGAATATTCTACCTTGAAACTGACAAATATAAATAATACCAAAATACCAAAATATAAAGAAAGAGAATCACCAGTTATGCATGTAGAGCAAGTATCTAGGAACATTGGTGAACATGGCCGACTACAAAGTTTAGTAGAAACTTTTACAGGACAAGCTGATAGATGGTGGGATACCCATCAGTCAAGGCTACAGACATGGACAATAGCTTCAACTTATTTTGTAGAAAGATTTGGAGGAAAGAAGTTAACCAACTAGGCTTAGATACCTATATTTATCCAAGGACAGGATCCAGAAAACCATATAAATACATGTGAAAAATAATGGAGAAGACTTGTATATAAAGATGAATGTACATGGCCACACTTATTTCCATCAACACTCACTAACTTACCAAACAAATGGTACAAAATGGAAGAAGATCGAGGTGAAACATTCCTATGGCATGAACTCAAAGATAATTTTATCAAAGACTTCAAATATGAACCCAAAAATGAGAATTTGGTTGAAACTGCAAAACAGATCAAAGCATTTGTACAACCGACAGAAAACAAAAAACTAAAAGACAATTGACCGACAATAAAATATAACAATATACAAACTAGGACAATTCCACAGTCAACAAGACTATAGATGGAAAATGAAGAGTCATAAGGGAAAAGCTTTGGATGAAATCAAACCATGTTGAAACAACAAAACCAATTCGCATAGTGCTCAAAGTCGAAACAACTGACAAGGAAGACATCGACTGAATGACTGCAACAGAATTTCCTGCTACATTCTCAAAGTTTAAAGAAGGGAGCCGAATAATCAATGAGACAAAAGATCCTGAATGTTTAGATGCTAAAGTGAAAATTAAAGAAGTTGACATAGCAAATGATGATCAGCCAAAAATAGCAAAAATTGGAGACTACTGGTCTGAAGCACAAACAACAGAGATAACAAACCTACTGAAATAATTTCAGGATGTATTTGCAAGAGACTATAAGGATCTCAAAGGTCTAGTTCATGAAATGGGTGAAATGAAGATCGACATTAAACCTAATGTTTGACCTGCCAAGAAAAGACTATATAAACTAGCTCATAAATACAAAGAGATAGTCAAGAAAGAGATTGATAACATGCTTGCAGCAGGAATCATCTACCCTATTGACCAATCAGAATGGGAAATTCCAATGGTGGTTCAACCAAAGAAACATGATCCAACCAAGCTAAGGATCTGTGTTGACTTCAAAGAACTCAATAAAGTTACATTAATAGACCCATTTCCAACTCCTTATATAGATGGAATCTTAAATGAGGTAGAAGGACATGAATGCTATTTGTTTACAAATGGATTCTCAAGTTATAATCAAGTACCAATAGCCAAATAAGATCAGAAAAAGACAACATTCGTATGTGAATTTGGCTCATTTGCTTATAGGGTTATGCCTTTTGGACTGAAAAATGCACCTACAATCTTTTCAAGGATTGTGGTTAAAACATTCCAGGAGTATATTTACAAAACAATGGCAGTATATTTTGACAATTGGACAATATCCTCTACACTAAAGACCATTGTAAATTGCTAAGGCCTATGCTGGAACGATGCAGACAAATCCAGTTATCTTTGAACATCAATAACTTTATATTTCTGACCCCCATAGGGATATTGTTAGGACACATTGTTGTAAAGAAGGTATTAAATTCGACTTCACAAAAATAAAAATCATCCTCGACTTAAAACCACTGATGAATCCATAAGAGACTATTCATATTTGACATACCCATTGGAAGAACTACTAAGAGAGGATCGGGAGTTTAATTGGATAGAGGAGTGAAACATATCATTTGAAAAACTAAAAACAAAGCTAGTCGAAGCACCAATCCTAAGGTTTCCAAACTGATCGATCAAATTCCATGTTCACATTGATGCATCAGGCCTAGCAATAGGAGCAATCCTAACTCATCCAGGAGATCATGGAATGGACTACCCTATAGTCTACAGTAGTAGAAAACTAAACAAAGCTGGAAGAAACTATTCGACAATAGAAAGATAAGCTTTAGGAATGGTCTTTGCACTACAAAAATACCGACATTACCTACTAGCTAATCCATTTATCTTTTACACCAACCACCAAGCACTAAAATACCTCGTAAATAAGCCTCTACACCATGGAATAATTTGTTGATGGCTACTTCTATTCCAAGAATTTTAATTTGAAGTCATTGTCAGACCAGGCAAGCTAAATGTCGATCCTGACCATTTATCTTGAATTGACACAGGGGAGGAACCGACGGGAGTCGAAGACGACTTACCGGATGCACATTTATTTTGAATAGAAGCAGTCCCGGCAGAGTTAGAGGAAATAGCTAGGTCTTTAGAAGATGGACAAGCACCAGAAGGCATGAGTACAAAGAAGAAACAAATCTTAGCCATGAAAGTTGCACCATATAGTCTCATAAATAGATTCCTATATAAAATGGGTTTAGACAGCATCCTTAGAAGGTGTGTACTAGAACATGAAAGGGATAATATTATGTATGAAGCACATTATGGACCTACGGGAGGACATTTTCAAGCAGATACAACTACAAATAAAATCCAACAATCAGGGTTATGGTGGCCAACACTTCAAAAAGATTGCAAAAATCTTGTAAGCCAATGTGACAGATGTCAGCGGTTGGGTCGACCTCTACCTAGTACATCAATGCCCCTGATATCAGTAAACCCAATTTTGACATTTGAAATTTGGGCCATCAACTTCATAGGACCATTTCCCATACCAACAAAGAGAATAGGTGCAAGGTACATAATAACTGCAGTCAAATACGTAACGAAATGGGAAGAGGCAGAACCAATCGACACATGTTCCAGCGAGATAGCTGCTAAGTTTATCTACGAAAATATCATTACCATATTTGGATGTCCATTAACCCTAATCAGTGACCAGGGAACACACTTTATTAATAAAACTATTAAAACACTAACATATCAATTCCAAATCGAACACCGTCGGAGTACAGCTTACCATCCTTAGTCGAATGGAGCAATCGAAGCATTTAACAAAACATTAACAAAAGGATTAACAAAAATATGTAACACTAACAAAGATTGTTGGGATGAAAAAATACCTACAATACTATGGGTATACAGAACAACATATAAGTGTTCAACTGACCAAACACCATTTCAACTAGTTTATGGACAGGAAGCAGTAGTTCCTCTACACTTTCGACAATAGACACCTATTATCACAGAGATTTTACATGTCAATATCAAACAAGGAAGAAAGGACCGACTATTGCACCTAAGTAAGCTTGAAGAACACCGACTAATCGTGTTACAACATCAGGAAATCCAGAAACAACAACAAAAGGTATGGCATGATCGAAACATAAAAAATAAAAACCTGTCGATAGGATATCTTTCCTTACTATACAATAGTCAGGTAAAAGGAAAACCCAAAAAGCTACATATAGAATGGATGGGACCCTATGTTGTCAAAGAGATACATGCCAAAGGATCAGTCCGACTAAAGATGTTACAAGGCATCGTATTTCAGAAACTTGTTAATGGTGCCTGACTAAAGCTCTACAGAAACTAAATAGTTAAAAAAAAAAACATATAACAGCCATAACGGTTAAACAAAAGCTATAAAAATCTAAAAATCTAAAAAGTAAAATAGGATCAAAAAACATAAAACAGTATGATAGGAAATCACCACTACGATAACAGACATCACGATCATCCACATAACACCATCAACCGCTCACATAATTGACATCGACCAACAACCTCAAAAGTTCCATCCCGCCTTCATGACTATGGACGACAAAATCCAATCACCATTAACATAAACTCAAGTGTTCATGCTGGACCATCAAGTCCGCCATTAATACACCCATCGATAAAAAAATCGAACGCATCAACTATAAATACTGAACCAGCAAAGGATCATTTACACCATTTCGAACAGAGAGAGCAACTTAGAAACCATATGATTGAAAACCAAGAATACCGAAGTAAACTTGACTAGCAGAATGACAAGATGGAACCTAAACAAACCAAAGTTGTAGCCAAGGCTAAAGAACTACAGACCGCAGAGACACCATCGATGAGGAGAATCAAATTCATTAAGAACTCTAAGGTTTAGGAGATTTCATGGGTGAAACTATGGGCCGAGATTAAAGAGTGGGCTTATGTCGACAAAAGGCCTACACAAGCTGCAGAGAAAATCAACCACAGTACCATTGTAAACTACATCAATGCACTGCTCATGGCCAGTTTTGGAGGCACAAAAGATACCACAGTGAAATTTGTCATAAGATGGTACCACAACGACATATTTTACTTCGACCAACCAGTTGACATCTCTGGGGAAGTAATCTCCAAATTGACTGGTTTATCAAACCAAGCTGGCCCAGTACCAGTTGGGATCAAAGAAGGGCTGGTAGAGGAGCTAACAGGATCAACATCAGGAAAAAAATCCAAAGGGCTAATGATTATCCAAATACAAGCTCAAACGCTGCAAATAGTGGCCAAAATCATAGCCACTGCACTTACATCGCCAGGTCAAGGAAGCGACCTCAAACTAGATATGTTGGAGGTAGTGGATACCATTGCCAACACAGGAAAAGTATATAGATGGGATGAGTATGTCGTCGACATGATCAAAGGCATCTGTGAAAAATGCTAAGAGTCGGAAGGGATCATAAGGTTCCCATGCCTTATGATATGGATAGTCATGTACTCATTAGGCCCTGTCGGGGACAAACAATTTCAAGAACCGATAAAATTCCATATGTGGAGATTCAAACCGTTCTCCTAGAATGGAACAATCAAGGAACTTGCAAAAGGAAAAGTCACTATTAGAAAACTGGTTCCAATAGCTGAAAGTCCACACGACCAGATGGAGGGTGCCTCAAAACATCCAATTAAGTCTGCCCAAAACTGCTCACATCCAGCTAGAACTCGACCATACCACGGTGTGGTACATGAGGGAACTAAAGCAAAGGAAAAAACCCTCGACTATTACCCGACAGTCGAATAAATTTTCTGGGATTTGGCGCAACAGTTGGGTACAAAATTGTTGATACCAATAAGGGAAAAATAAATAGACCTCTCAATAGAAGACCCACTGACAGACCAGGAGAAGGAGGAAGATTATGAGCTCAGCTTATATATCAGCACATTTGTGTCAGAGGAAACACCTGCAGAAGGAATTGGTCAACTATAAATTATAATTAAACCTTCGACAGTACAAAGGGAAGAGACACAAACACAACAGCTGGTGACCAATCCAGTTGAAGAAATCCTTGTATTGACTGAAGACTGGGGGAGAGATAAATACTGAAAGCCCCGAGTATGCTATCACCAAAGAAAACATAAGCAAATTGTTGAAGGAGATAGCAGCCTCAAGAAAAAGAAAAATAACTCAAGATCAGGAGTAGGGGAAGGGTAAGTGCAAGCTTATCATTGAAGAATCCTCGAAAGACGAGGAAGAACTAGCAGCTATATCCTGCGACATTATAGAAGATGTCGTATCAAACAAAATCCCCGTCGAAACCCAATTCCAGAGATTTGTTGAAGCAGGGGCACAACAAGTTTGGCCAAAGGAGGTGAAAAGCACAAACACTTCAATGGCTAAAAATGTTATGGATCTTGTGTCTTCACCTCCACCCCCATCCCCGACCAAATTAATGCAAGAACTAATTCCATACCCTCCTTCCATAATCCCAATCGACACATGCAAGAATGCTCATTAGAGGAAATTTGGGGTCTAAAATGGGCCTTATAAGAAAACGTGCCAAAATAAGTTTTTGTGAGTTGGAATTCAAGAACCAATAGAATTTCAATAAAATAAGTCAACCATAATGGTTGAATTGACATATTTGTCATTAAAAAAAACTACTTTTTTTGTTCGTATTTTCGACATATCTCATTGTGTTTTTACTCAAATTTTGATCGGGAGAGCTCGTTGGATGCAGAATCAAATTCCGCATCCAACGAGCTCTCCTGATCGAAATTTGAGTAAAAACACAAGGAGATATGTCGAAAATACGAACACAAAAAGTAGTTTTTTTTTCTTCCTCCAAAATTAATCAATATTATTTTATTATTTTAACTATTATTTTATTATTTTCCTTAGGAGGCCCATTTTAGACCCCAAAATTCCTCTAATGATGTCGGAGACCTTGAAGGAAAAGTTTGACCATGACAAAGATCTCCAAGCATACATTGAAAAATTTCCTGAGTTACTCACATCAGTACAAAAGATGTCCACCAAAGCCCCTTTGTTCGAAGTTGGTGGATCTAGAATACCCACTCCCCAACCTGGCCAAGTACTCCAGAGGCTGAGGACTATGGTAGTTATAATTTCAACGTTCCAAAGAAACCTCGACAAAGAAGCTAAAGTTGTCGCAAATCGAACTACATGTATCATTCTGAATGACCCCAAACCCAACCCACCAGTAAATGAACCGACCAGAGATAAGGAAGGAGAGGATATGGATGAAATAAATCAATAAATCAAGGAACTATTCTCTGACCTCTGAGAAAATTCACCCCCAAAAATCCATGACCCCTCACCCGACCATATCTCCACTAACCCAATCATACCTGACCATTCACCAATGCCATCACCACCCCCCCTAGCCCAAAACATATACCCAAAAAAAATGCACCAGAACCACCTCCATCGCAACCATTAGCACCAACCGCGTCCGCATCTAGACCCCCTATATCCAACCAACTAGATGTACAACCAGTTGCAGCATTCATCCAACTAGCCCAACCAGAAATACCATCGACCACTGCTAGCTAGCAACCAAACAATCCAATTTTCACTCTTGCAGGTACACAGGTGCCAAAGCAAGTAGAGCAGCAAAAGCACAAAAGAAAAAAGGACAAAAAGAAGAAAGACCATCAAATCCTGACGACAATGGTCCACATCAGTCCACTGCATTCGACCCAACCAAACTAAGGGATGGAGAATTAGGGAAACACTTGGAATCAATAGCAATCAAAGAAAAAACAAGGAGCCAAAACTGACATAGGGAGCTCAACGATAATGAAAAATAACAAGTTGAGTTCCTTAACAAATGCAGAAATCTGGTGCAATCCGTGATACCAGGTCTGACAGAGGTCGACACCGACAAGTCGTTAGAAAAATCTTATCATCTATTTTAGAGTGTGGTGTCATTGCTACAGGCATAAAGGCAGGATACAAAAGAAGATCAGAAAGAAGAAACAACTCGACTACTGACATAGCAGCACACAACTTTTGCAGAAGCATACAAGGTACTACGAGAGCACATGGAGGAGTCGGTAATTATAGAAGAAGTAATGAGAGATTGGCCTGCATATTATGGGAAAGTCTATCAGCAAGTTTGACAAACCCGACAAGAAATCCAAGCGCTCAATAAGAGAAAAAGCACAGAGGAAGAACTTAGAAGCACAATTGAAAATCAAATAGTGCTCGAAATATCCAAATTGCAGAAGCATGAGCGACAAGCACACCAGTGGGTGCAGCAAGCCATTCCAAGTTTGGAAAAATTAGACATCATCTGCCCGCAGATGGAACGACTTTTTGAGACAACAGAGGAAAAGGACCACTTTATGGGTCCCGACATGGAGAAGATAGAAGAATTTTCCATTCAAGAAAATATGTCGATATTATCAAGTCTGACTACATTAACCATCGACATCCAAAAAATACTGCAAATTTGGACGACATTCCAACATCAGCTGGTAGTGACAGCTGAAGAAATTGTCAAAGTCTATGTGTAGAAAATACCATCCATCAGACTTCATAGCCCATGAAGATCAAACATAGAAATAACTACTTAGGACTAGCAAAGACATTTTTCGTACCTCCCTGTTTCTTGGAGACGAATAAATGTTTTGTTTGTGGGGGAGATGTTGGAGGAGCAAGTTGGTAAGCTGACTTGAATGATAAGCCAACATGAACGATCAACCGACTAATGAGAGATTAGGTCAGCCACATAAGGTCGTGTCGATTGACCAAACCATTAGGTAGTTATTTGTAACTATTTGTAATTCATATATATTAATTTGTTGAGACAGATGAGAACTTGGTTCAGTTCTCTGTATTGTATGGAACCTTTCATTATAATATAATCTATTATTTTGCTTACTTGTTCTTGTCTCTTGTATCTGTTATGTATGTCTGTTCTTAATGTGTATTATTGGTAACCCTATGTGATCTATGAGGTTACAACACCTTCCCAGTTAAGAGGGAGTGTTGATGGAATTGTAACTTTGGAATGTATTCACTTGTATTTCTTATGTATTGTAACCTGATGTTTATTCCGGGATGTATTTGTAATGTACTTGAGTCATGTCATACCCCGATGTTCCTATCGATAGGTTCTATAATGTAAACAAGTCATGTCAAGTCATTATGGGTAACCCTATTTTTGGTCAAGGGTTAAAGTCCCCATAATTTTGGGGAACTATGGTTATTAGACTCTTCTATAGAAGTCATCCCTAGTTGGGTTTAGTCAAGTCGAGAATTAGTATAAATACAAAGCTAGCCTCTCTATTTATCAGACACTCACTCACACTCAGTTGTAGCACATAGTTGAGGAAGAAGAAGACATTGGGGCAAGGAATAAAGAGGTTACTACTATCGGGAGATCATCTTACTATTTTAGGGTTTTACTTTTGGTGTTGATTCTATCTCTGAGGAAGTTGTAGGGTTTTCTCCATTTATGGTTTCCCTGAGGATAAAAACTGTGTTCATTGTCTCTTGTGTTTGATTTCTATGCTTGTTATTCTCTTAGTTAAATATCCTAATGTATTGCTATCTTAATGATAAAAATCTAACATTTGCCTTGTATATAATGATATTAAATATATGGAAGCCGATTGGTACTAGAGTGTGTTAAGCTCTGCTAAAACACATAATTCAATTATACAAATATAAACCTACAAATATATTTTCATACTGGACTTAATCATAAATCACATCAAAAGAGAATAACTTAAAGCTATTCTTTGACCTTAGAATATATCTTTTTCAGAAGAGATAAGTAATGTTCCCCACAGGTAAAAAATTCCACCTACTCTAGAGTTATTAGAAAGAGATATTTGAGAGACAAGTTTTGATAAAAAGTATAGGATGAACTAGTAATCCATGGGCATAAGATGAATGATAATGAAAATAGGTCTTATCAAGCACTATTAGAAATGACGAATAAAAAATATACATCTCTGAATCAAAATATCATAAACTATCTGAATCATAAAAGGAGTGGTTAAGAATGATATGCAAGGAGTTATCCTTAATTGTCACTACAAAATGAAAATTAAGAAAAGTTAAGATACCTTACGAGCATAATTACCTTTTCCAGATAAGACTTCATGAGATGCTTATAGAGATAAAGTATCCATGATCAAACTGAAAAACCAGTTGTTAGATGATTCAATTTATTCATAAAAACATAGAAAGAAAAGGAGTCGCATGTAATTTATTTGATCAAAATTGACTCTAATTTATTCATAGAAGCAAAAACATATCTACATATATATAAGTGATGATAACCCAAAATGATTTCATGGATCTAGAGGAGGAGGAATAACTTCCTTCAATCATTTCCATTTCTCTGTGTTGTAAAACATTTTGTACGGAATCCTGTCTAGATGTTGGTTGGTGGTAAAGCCTAAGTCTACATCCATTCACTATAAAGGAAACTTATGAGCTATCAATTGATTTAATCTTTACTAATCCATTATCAAAAGCTGTAACTACTTCATAAGGGCCCAACCAATGGGTGGTTAATTTTCCTTTAAATTTTTTAAACCGTGAATCGAATAGTAATGCCCAATATCTGACACTAAATTGATTTTTCTTGATAAATTTATCATGCCATTGATTCCGTTGATTCTTTATTAGCATGGTTCTTTGGAGCGCATCATGTCTAATTTCATTTAATTCATTAATCTATAGAATTCGTTCTTTCTGTGCTTCTTCCAAATCCATACCTAACTTTGTTTCCATACGAAATGTTTTAACTTGAAATTCAATAGGTAAAAGGACTTGTTTTCCATATATTAACTCATAGGGGGTATGTCTGATAGTATTTCTCCATGTTATCCTATAGGCCCATAAAGCCTATGGAAGTTGATCCGCCCAATCCTTATGATGTAAGTGAATGGCCTTGGTTAAAATAGCTTCTAATACTTTATTTGTTGATTCAACCTGGCCATTAGCCTGAGGATGGTAAGGTGAAGACTTGCAATGTTAGATACCCTACTTCGTAGTGAGCTCTTGCATTAATTTGGAAGTGAATTGAGTACCTTGGTCTGTGAAAATTTCTCTAGGTACACCAAATCAGGTAAAGATTTCTTCATATATGAATTCTACTACATATTTCTTTATAGCCCTAAACAAAGCTTTATCTTCTACCCATTTGGTAACATAATCTGTGCAAACCAAGATATAGTTATTTTACGAGACATGGGAGAGATTGGTCCTACAAAATTGAGAGCCCATTTTTCAAAAGACTCAATCATGACTTGAGGTTGTAAAGGAATTTGGTATGATGTCATGGGTCTACCCATTCTTTGACAACTATCACATCCTTTAACATATTGGCAGCATCCTTAAAAATGCTTGGCCAGTAATAATCAGAGTACAGTACTTTGTATGATGTCCATCTATCAGAAAAGTTTCCTCCACATCATTCATCATGGCATGCTTAGAGGATGTATGTCATTTCATCGTCTAGCACACCTATTTTAATAATAATATATGGGCTAGTGCAAAATAGGTCATTATCAACCCATGAATAGTTAGAGATTTGTACTATTATGCAGCGTTTCTCGTATGGAGCAAAATGGTGTGGTAGTTTCCCAGTCACTAGATAGTTTGCGTATTAGCAAACCAAGGTGTTTGAATAGATACAACAAATAGATGTTCATCAGGAAAAGTATCATCAATAGGTTTAGTATCACTATCGTGTTGTATACGAGAAAGAAAATCCGCAACTAAGTTTTCTTTACCAGGTCGATCAATGACGGCAATATTAAATTCTTGTAATAAGAGAATCCATCAGGTAACTCTACCATTGGTGATCGGTTTATTCATTAAAAATCTAATGGCAGAGTGATTAGTGTGTACAAAAACTTCGTACCATGTAATATAATGGCGGAATTTATTAATAGAATAGACTACTGCCAAAAATTCTTTTTTAGTAACGGTATAGTTTAGTTCCACAGAAGAAATATTTTTTATGATAAAATAAATGGCATAAGGTGATTGTCCTTATTTTTGGCCTAGGACTCCTCTTATGGCTGTATTGGAAGCATCAGTTAATATATGAAAGGGAAGGCTCTAGTCAGGGCCCCTAAGTATTGGTGCTACTGATATCTTAGGTTTTAAAATCTCAAAAGCATTTTGACAAGATTATTTCCATTGGAATTATACATCTTTTATGAGCAATTTAAACATTGGTGCAGCTATCTTTGTAAAGTTTTCAATAAAACGACGATAATAACCTGCATGACCCAGAAATATTCTTACCTCCTTTTGGATTTTTGGAGAGGGAAGGCCAACTATTACTTCGATCTTAGTAGGGTCTACCTTAATTCATTGAGAAGAAATATGGTGTCCTAAAACTATACCTTCTGTCAGTAACATTTTACACTTTTCATGACTAAGACCTAAGTTTGTCTCTTGACATCGGATCAAAAATTTCTCGAGGTTGTCAAGAGATTCTTGGAAAGTATTACCATAGGCTGTAAAATCATCCATGTATACCTCAACATAGTCATGTATAAGATAAGAAAAGATGCCTAAGACTGTTCAGTGAGAAGTAGTGGGTGCATTAAATAAGCCAAATGGAAAAACTCGATAAGCAAATGTCCCCCAAGGAGATGTGAAAGTGGTCTTATCCTGATCTTCAGGTGATATTAGGATCTGGTTGTATCCACTATATCCATTAAGAAAGGAGAAATAATGTGTACCTAACAAGGTATCTAATACTTGGTCATAAAGGGAAAAGGAAAGTAGCCTTTAAGAGTGGTTTTGTTCAGTTCCATAAAATCAACACAAATATGCCATTTTCTTGTAACTTTATTTGGAACTACCACTAGAGGAGACACCCATTTTCTATCGAATATAGGATAGATGAAACCGATGGTAAGGAGTTTTTGTAATTCTTCTTTTACTATATCCTTCAAAGCAGGATTCATCCTCTTCTGAGGCTATCTTACAGGTGGTATATTTGGATTCATATAAATGTGGTGAATAAAAGTGTCAGGTTGTATACCCTTCATATCAGTGTATTCCCATGCGAATGCTCTGTCTTGTTTTTTAAGAACCTTAAGTAGTTGAGCTTGTTGATCTTCACGTAGCCCTACATTTATGTGCAAAAATTTTTCAGGGCCGACTTCACAAGGTATGGTGAATGGTCCCATATTCTCTTCGATTGTGAAGACAGAAGCTATTTCTATAAAAATTGAGAGAGCCATAGTTTCCTAAAACTCATCTCCAAATATTTGATCAAATTTAGCAAATGACTGAGGAAAATCTATACTGGTGGTGGACGAAATAAACAAATTCAATACATTCTCAGTAGTCTGTTCCTACAATGCCCAGGAGAAATCACTAGGAAAGGAAAGGTCATCAAAATCTTCATCCCCATAGGAAGAATTCAACCACCATGAATTTTCAATTATTGGTTGTTCTAGGGGGTATAAAATAAGTCTTTGGGTAGACAAACTATTGGAAATGGTCATCTCCCCATCCCTACATCCTATAAAAGCATTGGCAGTAGCTAACCATGGTCTTCCCAAGATAATAGGATGTCCTTTAGAAGTATCCTTTGATTCTATGACCATAAATTTGACTGGGTATTCCCATGAAGATATTGATACAATAATGTCGTCCACGACTCCAGCAGGATTTACCGTAGTACGGTCTGCTAGTTCCAAGATGGAAGGAGTAGGTCAAAGAAATTGTCCCAACTGTAAAGCTTCTCAAACTACGGTGGTCATCATATTGATGGCTACTCCTAAATTGATTAATTTTTTTATCTATGGTGGTATTATTTATAATTACAATCACTACTAGGGCTCCTGGATTTGTATATTTTGCAATCCGGGATGATCTGACATATATTCAAACATCTCTCCTATGACATGAATTGTAAGGGGGTATTTTTGTTTCTTTGCTGGGAGTTTAATGCACAATTCCTTTATTACCTTACTGTAAATTGGTATATCTTTAATAGCTTACAATAACAAGATTTTGACACAGATATGCTTTAATTCATTCAAGATATCATACTCGGAATGAACTACGAGTTTTTCTATTACTTGTCTTGTTGGAAATGGAGGTATTCTTTGTTCCTGAATAGGTTCTTGCACAGGATGGTTAGGTACTGGAACTTTTGGAATGTTCAGATCCTCAAAGATGGCATCATTCATGGGTTCATTTGAACCTTCTTCTTATTCATTTTCCTCATGAATGACAACTGATGTTCTGGGTTTATCATTAACAACTCTTCCAGACCGTAATTGAATCTCATGTATAGGAACAGTCGAAACAAGGTAGGATGGAAGAGTTTGCAACTCAATATTGTTAAGATATTGAGTTGGTTTATTATTAGGGTTAGGTATCGGTTGTGCAGGTAATAATGATGGTCACAGAGGATTTGTATTCTGGATGTAATGAGGTTGTTGTGCAATGAGAGGAACTGGAGGTACAAATCCAGGCAAATGCTACTGGAAATTTGGTTGATGCTGAGGATAAGGATGATTAGGTGGAGGGATAGGTTGTGAATAAGGGTATGGATGTCCTCTCCACCCTTGTGATGAATACTGTTGTTGTGGAAATTGAGGAGGAGGATACTAAGGTGGCTAACTCTGCCAACTAGGATTGTTCCATTGTTGGGGTTATTGGCATGGAGAGTAATAGGCTGGCGATTGTGGTGGAAAACTCTGGTATGCTGGTTGATCTCTAGATTTCCAATAGGGCCTCCTATATTTTTCACCTACATCCCCACTCTTATATATGTCTTGCAATCCAGACAAGGATGGACAATTATCTATCGGATGTTCCTCTGTACATATGTGACATATAGAGATATTGTTTAATGGACATTCCTTTTGGGGATGTTTTGTTCTACACCTTGGATAGAAAATACTCATTGCTTCCCATTCTTCATATTTCCTTTTATTGTCTTATAAAGAATCTAATTGAGAACCCATTGCTCCTAAGATGTTAGTCTTAAAAGTTTCCAATAGGTTACCCAATTCTATCCGTGTAACCCCTCCTGAACTAGGAACGTTTCCTCTTACATTTCTACTATAAGGCTCTCGAAAGTTTTTCTGAACTTTCCTTGTAATTATAGAATAATTTTTACACATCTCACCGATCTATGAAAAATTCTTATGAGAAATATCCCCGGCTTCCATGACATTAATACTCTCTAGCAAGTCCTCAGATATTCCTTTGAGAAAAGGTGTACGTACTGCATCTTCTCGAAGGTCATGATACTTTGATTTATGAAGTGTATAAATGAACCTTTCGAGATAATTCTCTAGGATTTCATCTTCAAGTTTTTGTATCTTGAATATATTGTGTCAAGAATCTTTAGGTTTGCAGTATTCTTAACACTTTCACAAGAATGAGGTTCTCATGTCATCCCAAGTCCTGATAGTGGATTCACCTAATCCCATGAATCATCACAAGGAAGAATATTTTAATATAGAGGGAAATATTTTTAGTTTATGAGCATCAAGAATGAGGTTCTCATGTCATCCCAAGTCGTGATATTGGATTCACCTAATCCCATGAACCATCACAAGGTAGAATATTTTAATATAGAGGGAAAGAGTTTTAGTTTATGAGCATCTTGTAGATAATTATAGCTTCGACACAGAATATCAAACTTGAGCAACAATGTGTCCGGGTCCTCATTACTTTTTCCATAAAAGGCAGCTAAGAAGAAGGAGGGATGTTTTTCATATTTACATCCAGTACAGTATCTAGAATAGGAAACCCAAAGATAGTGTCAATTTGATTTTCTCCTTCTCCTTCGTTATTTCTAACTTCGTTACGATATTTGTTCTCTCCCTATCCCTCCATATAGGATGGGTTTTTAATATAAATATAGCTAGGAAGCTCCTTTCGAGGTGATAATGGAGCGTCCCCATGCTCTATTTCAGGAGAGATCTTCCCTTGGCCAACCATTTTCTTATTGAACCCTAGAGGGAAAGTAGGTTCTACTATGGATGTCTCAATTTATGAGATGATTGTATCTAATGGATTTCAAAAGAGGGCTATTACCTACTCAAGATAAACAAAGTCAACAAAGTTCGGACTTCCTACTAGTGAAAAGGTCGTATCCTTTGGTTGTGTGACTAGTGGAGAACTAGAGGTTACCAGTGGTTGATCCTTCTGAATTTCTTCTGGAATGAGGTCCTTGAGACCTCTCGAAAAGGTTCCTTCTCCTTCTATGGTTCCCTTGGTAAGATCTCTTGGAAGATTTTCTTTACGTTTCCAAGTAGAATTACTCCCTTCATGTGTTTTTTGATACCTTTCTAGTGAGTTAGTAGTTGGGGTATTACATCCCCTAGAAAATTTAGAAGAAATGTCGATAAATTTTCCTACCTTAATAAATCTACCCTGAGGATCTCTAAGTCTGTTCATGAAAAGAAAACTAAATTAAAGGAAACTTATGCTATTACTATTGTTGTTGGATTTAGGGGCTCCTGTTATAACAGATGCGCCGGTTCTAAAAAATAAAAACAAGTATATGACACATGCAAAAAATAATACACTTACAAAAACAACAAAGGGACAACAAGGCTTTGGGGCACCACACTATAGTGGATGCGTCTGGCTGTTACA
>LPNX010795144.1:431569-484452 GCA_001517045.1 Pseudotsuga menziesii | reverse complement strand
TATATATACTTCATAAAGGAACCCTATTTATTCTACCTTATAAAACAACTCCTTGGAAATGGCGCCAAAAGTGTTGGGTGTGTTCTACTATCTTAAATACACCTAATATTTAATTATCGATTGGGGTTAGTAGGCTAAGAGTTGATACAAAATATATGCAAAGTTAAAAAATCTCCTAGGGTGTCGTGGAGGTATTTTAATAAACAAAAGATCGAAAGAGCTTTCAAAATGAAAAACCAAGTCAAATTCCTAAGACTATCTGAATAATTGGACTGGATTGGAATATCAAACATTAAAAAACTACTAAAAATAAAGATATAAACAATAATACTTATAACTTCAAACACTAACTCATACATAAAAGAATTATAACAACTATATTGATAAATAACCAACTAACTACTCCTTAAGCAAAAGGCTGGGGTAAAAAGACAACTTATCTTACAAAGAATAGAAAACTGAAAAAGCAAGTAGAAGACTTAATAAATAAAACTTTGAAAGAAGCAAGTAGAAAACTTAATAAAGATATTTAAAACTCTATTCTTCAATAAATACATAAAAACATGAATGATTCCTATGATTACAAACAATCTAACTTTCTCTTAAGAATAATACATCTAACCCTAAACTCTACATGGAAACAAAGACAACCATGACGTAAAACAACAGTAAAATTAAATGTGTGTTTAATATTCAAAAATAAAAGCAACTTAATATATATTTAATTTAAGGTGAAAAGAAAATAAAAGAAGAATAATAAAACCTTAATCAAAACCTAAAACAATCAAACTTTAATTAAAATGCTTAAATAAAACTACCAACTACAAACATAATCCAAATATTGACAAAACAAAACTAGAAACAACCTGAAAATACATAAAAAAATAGTAAAAACAGAAGTGAGGGTACAAATGGTAGACTGAATAGTAGGTCTGTAAAGGCTGGCTGAATGGCAGACTGGACAGATGGTCCGAATGACAGTCTGTACAGTTAAAAATGATAAAAACTAAACTAAATGAACTAATTCTTCAGCTTAAGTTATGTAGTTCTAAACCTAATGCATGAAATCAATAAACAAACCTATTTAATCAACAAATTAACTTCAAACTAACTCTTAAACAAAAAGAAAGAATTGCATATTAAACTAATTAATAAACTGGAAATTAATTTAAACAAACTTAGAATTAACTTAAGCAAATATATGGAAAGAAATAAATAAGCAGAAATGAATTTAAATGAAATCAAACTATTCTATATAAGAAAATTCATAATATGAAATAAATAAACAAGACTAAATTCTAATGGAAGCAAACTATTCTATATGTTTGGAAATAAAGTATGAAAATGACTGTAAAGAAACTAACTGAAAGCAAATAACTGAAAATAAATGACTGAAAGCAAAGCTATGCGCTCATCTACTTATTTAACTACTGAAATAAAACTAAGCTAATGCAATAGAGGAAATAAAATAACATTTACTATTATGTAATGAAAACAAACTGGAAATTAAACTAGACTATCTAAAATAGAAAAGAAAGAACTAAATTAAACAAATAAATGAACCTCTAGTTGATGAGGGGCCCTCTCAATAATCAAGGGTGTTGTATGCTAACTCCTACTCAAACGCAATATTCAACAGCAATGCATACAACTCTTTATTCAACTTCAGAAAAAAAATTATAGTGTTTAACAAAATACTTCTCTAACTCTCCTGACTAACTGACTAACTTTGACTAACTCTGCTCTGTATTCATAGGCTGATATATATAGTTTATATGAGAGATGAGGAAGTCAACCTACAAAGGTCTACTACTCTCTAATTTTAGTCAATATTAAAAGTCACATAATTGATTCAGGCTAGCACATGG
The DNA here is from genome assembly GCA_001517045.1 of Pseudotsuga menziesii. NCBI lineage: Eukaryota > Viridiplantae > Streptophyta > Pinopsida > Pinales > Pinaceae > Pseudotsuga > Pseudotsuga menziesii. The sequence goes on along the minus strand of LPNX010795144.1, from coordinate 482,584 downwards.
ACATCTTCCTTCTTCAGCGCGATCGTGGCATAATGTGGCGAGTCTCCTCCTTCTTTAGCGTTAACAGGCCTCCCTCAACGTGTTTGATGTGGCGACGATCCCTTCCTTAGCGTGGAGGATGGACTGGTGGTGAATGCAGGCCGTTTCATGTTTAAATTCCCAAAACTGATTATGGACAGCGTGTAGGCTCATGAGCAAGCTATTCGACGAGGTGAACGGAACACTGAGCCGTGAGCTGGATATGTTGGTTTCAATATAGGGAAAACATGGCGTCGTGGTGAATAGGGAATAGCACACATGATAGGTTTATAGAATGAGGGCACTTCTTCAATTTAATGCATGGGCCGGTAAGCAACAACATCGTGACAGTAACAATCCTTTAGAACGTTCCCTCCTTAGAATGCATGATCAGTGAAAATAGGATGGCGAAATCAATGCACCGGAGATCCTCCTATATTTTTTATTATGCTATCACCTGGGAACGTGGTCAACAAAATGGTTTGTAGAATCCTTCAATGTTTAAAGCTTGATATTGGATGTTAATAGTGCATAGGTTGACGGGCGAGCTAAACACTGAGCTGGATTGTGAGCTGGACATTTGGTGTGAAAGGAAGGATGAATGCATTTTGGTTTTAATTTTTCCCAAATGAACTATAAAATATGCAAAGAAATATACATATCAAATGATATATGAAATATGCTTTAAATAATACAATTTTTAGTTAATAAAATCATAAAAATGATATTAATAACCAAAGTTATAATAACATCAAATTTGTTCTTACCTTGTGCTGAAATAAGGATCTGCATGACATAAAACATACTAAATATAATAAAATATGTGTTTAAATGTGTTATTTAATTTCCAAAAATGATAACAAAATGAAGCTCAGGAATGTGGTAATGATGAGTATGAATTGATTTGGCATTATAAGGATGATTTCGACACGGTCGAAAGACACGATTATGCAGAATTGAGTTGAGTTGTAGAGTTGCTGAGTTGTAGAGCGAGTTGTTCAGAATGGGTGAGGAGATTGAGGAGGTTGCTAGTTCCAAAAATCGTGTCTGATTATTAAGTCTTCAAATGAAGTGGTGCGACATGCAGAGTAACCCATATATGGTATAGATTTCTAGTGATTGAGATTCACCAAATAGACCAGTCGCAATTATGGAAGAAGTATCTAGTATGCACATTGGATCAATGACCATTTCGAAAGGGAAGAGGAAGGCACAAAATCCTAGCTCTCCAGCACCATAGAATAGATGGACTAGAACATCTACAAGGATGCAAGAAGAAGACATTACACAGATGGGGTCATCGAGCTTCGGAGTGGTGGAGTCTGTATTTAGAGCAGGAGTGTATGTCAAGGACATCCCTAGATATATCCCTCATATTTGGCCTAGCGCAAAGGCCAAGAATCCCATGAAGAACCATAAGTATCAGATAAGGATGTCATCAATCTCACAAGGGATGGTATGAACTGTTGACATCATTCATGCGTTGATGGAGCTGAAATATGAATACCACAACTTGTTTTCCCTCAAGGACTTTGCAAAGGAACTATATGTGTTAATGGTAGCAGTCAGAGGTGGGCTGATAGAGCACATCCCGAAGGACTAGGTGAGTGGGATGGCTAGATCCAGATTACTCAGGTTGATCAATAGGTCGTACTTTGGGTGGCTAACCAAAGAGAATGCATACATGAAACATATTTTTGCGTGCTTCCATGGTGGATTTTTGTGGTTAGATGAGCCAATTGAAGTCACGGTGGGGTTTATTTCAAAGATAACGGGGCTACCCAAAGGTGGGACAGAACCCTCACAATATATCCACGACAAAGATAATGACCGAAAGTTGGAAATGACTCTCAAGAATCTCTATGATATAGAGAGTGATGGGAGGGAATACTGCTTTGATAGTATCAATGATTGTGTAGTACGTATTAGCACCAGGATTTTGGCCAGTAAAATCATAAGGAAGAACCACCCGGTTCAATTTAATTCCAGGGTGGCCAAATGTGATAAGTTGTGTGCACAAGGTGTGCAAATGAATTGGTCCCTTTTTCTTATGAACCAGTTAGTGGAGGACGCAGTGAATACATCAGAGGGTGAAATACCATTCACATACAATTGGATCCTCATTTTGATTACGTTAGTGTCTTGGATGGAGCCAGATGATTACCAGGGGATGGACGTCAAAGAAATAAAGGTATGCAAGGGTGCGAGATATCATAATTTATGGTGGGTCAAAGAAGCAGAGATAATGGTAGACTGCTCGATCCAATTTTGGATCTACTGGGAAGTGTTGTAGGTGGCAGTGGTAAAATTTCCAAGAATGACAGAAGAAGCCACGAGAAAGTATCAGAGGATTTCATGTTTAACAATTGGACCCCATGCTATTCACATTCAAGCATGGAGGGACCCCACCAAGAATTGGTTGCTAATGAGGTACAAAGTGACTGATGCAGAACCAGAGGTAGTGATTGATGATTGGCTTGTGGAATGGAGAGAACCAGATGATGCAACATAAATATCAACATGACCACCAATGGATGCACCTGATGATCCTGTGCGCAAAGATGGCTAACAATAAGATGAAGAATTGTCAATAGAGACATCTACTGACCCGAAAGCGTAGCGTATATTCAAGGAACCGAGAATAAAAAGGTGTAAGGATTAGGATGGAAGTAGTAGCACCAGATCAGTAATGGAAGTGTATTTAAACGAGATCATCAAGGCTGTCAACTATGCAACCGATGTGACCACAAAAGAGATGAAGAAATTGGTGCGGGAAGGATTCATGGAGGTAAGAACCAAACTAGTTTTTGTTAATGGCATTCTTTCAAAAATAACACCAGAAAGTATGACTGTGTAGGGAAACACGTCGAGCAGCACTGAGCCCTGGGATAGGAATGTTCAAATTCCCCCGATTGGGATTGAATCCGAAAGTGAGGACTTGAATACCCCCCTGTAGTAGTTACAACACATCACAACGGATATCAATAGGCTTTCTAACCAAATGGTCATATACTTGCAGCGAATTTCCAACCAAGAGTTCATGAACAGGAGGAAAGAGATCAACAATAAATTTCTATGATCATAGGAGAAACAAGAGGAAACACAAAAATATGTTGATGAACTACGAAGCGTAAAGGTGAAGCTGATGGAAGAAAAAGTGCAGGATATAGAAGAATTGAAGAAATCGCAAGAAGAATTGAAGATGAAGATTGCTGAGGAGATCACATAGCTGAAGAAGGAGATAGATCATCTCATTCTTGAAAAGGCCCATCTTTTTGACAGTCGATTACAAGTAGAAGTAGTAGTTGTGGATGCTTGTAAGAACATTGGTAAAAACACTGCAGAATTGGATGCAGTTGTGAAAGGAAAGTGACTTGGGGAAATTATTTTGCAGTTGCATAAGGATAACAACATTTTGAATGCTCTGGTCTATCCAGACACACCTCTTGAGAAAATTACCGAGAGGAATATTTCCATAGATGAAGTGGCAGCACAGCTTGAAGATATGGAGTAGAAAGCTAAGAAGGTCACTGAAGCAATTGGAGAAATTTTGGGGTAGCATCGTCCAAGACGCATAGTTAGAGAAAATGACCAAACAATTGCAGGAAGAAGAAGAGAAACTAGTGACACTGAATACTACATTGAGAACAATGTCACTGTTATATTTTTAACATTAAGCTAGCATCATATTAGGATCTTTAACTGAGAGAATAACAAGCACAGCAATCAAACACAAGAGAAAATGAACATAGTGTTTTTCCTTGGGGAAACCATAAATGGAGAAAACCCCGCAACTTCCTGAGAGATAGAATCAGCACCAAAAGTAAAACCTCAAAATAGTAAGATGATCTCCCAATAGTGATAGCCTCTTTCTTCCTAGCTCCTTTAGCTTCTTCTTCCTCAGCTATGTATAATGCGCTACAATTGAGTGTGAGTGAGTGTGTGATAAATAAAGAGACTCGCTCTCTATTTATACTAATTCCTGACTTGACAATAACCTACTAGGGCCAACTTCTCTAGGGGAGTCTAATAACCCTAGTTCCCCGAAACTGCGGGGACTTTAACCCTTGATCAATAGGAGGGTTACCAACCATGACTTGACATTACTTGTTTACATTATAGAACCTACCAATAGGAACATTGGGGCATGACATGAATCAATTACATTACAGACACATCCTAGAATAAACATTGGGGTACAATACATAAAATATACCGATGATTACATTCTGAAGTTACAAATACATTAACACTCCCTCTTAACTAGGAATGTATTCTCTCAACACAATTTATCAGCATAAGTCTTCTTCTCTGTATGATCTGGATCATCATTGATTCCTCGTCATCTTCAATTCATCTTCAAGTCATATTCATCTTCAAGTCATCTTCATCTTCAAGTTATCTTCATCTTCAAGTCATCTTCATTTTTGGATCTGGATCATCACTTGATCTGGATCATCACTGGATCTGGATCATCACTGGAATATCATCACTGGATTTGGATCATCACTCGATCTAGATAATCACTGCTAGATCATCATCACGGGTGCCATCTCATGATTCTTCTCATCATAGGAAGTTCTACAGAGGCAACCCTTTTTCATGTTGGTTGTAGGCCTAGCCTCCATGTAGGTCTTCTTCAGTGCTTACATCTGACCCTAAGTCAGAATGGATCACCTAGAACTTACATCTAACCATGTGGGAACACATCCCACAAACTTGTCAGAAATGCTTTGCACTTACATCTTACAATGGGGGGAACACATCCCGCAACCATGTCAGAAGGGCTCTACACTTACATCTGACCATGGGGGGAACACATCTTGTAACCATGTCAGAAGGGCTCTACACTTACATCTGACCATGGGGGAAACACATCCTACAACCATGTCAGAAGGGCTCTGCACTTACATCTGACCATGGGGGGAACACATCCTGGAACCCTGTCAGAAGGGCTCTGCACTTACATTTGACCATGGGGGGAACACATCCCACAACCATGTCAGAAGGGATTTTCACTTACATCTGAAAATGGGGGGAACACATTGCACAACCATGTCATAAGGGCCTTGCACTTACATCTGACCATGGTGAGAACACATCCCGCAACCATGTCAGAAGGGCTCTGCACTTACATCTAACCATGGGGGGAACACATCCCGCAACCATGTCAGAAGGGATCTGCACTTACATCTCGCCATGCGGGAACACATCCTGCAACATTTCTAGAAAGGATCTCAACCCTAGGTTGAGGATTCTTGGTAACTGACCAGGTGCCTCCATTCTCCCAAAGAATGGCATCATCCCTTATATCTGATCAAGTAGGAACCAATCCTATAGTCACATCAAAATGGCTCAGCACTCATATCTGACATGGAAGGAACCAATCCTCTCACCATGATAGAATGGCTCAGGCCTTACATCTAACCATGGAAGGAACCAATCCTCTCACCATGTCAGAATGGCTCACGAACTCATTACTTACCCTTGGAAGGAACCTCTATCTGGAGAATACCAAGCTTCTTCCTAAAGTACTAAAAATTTAGTCTAGCTAATGGCTTCATAAACATGTCAGGTATCTTTTCATCTATCATAACATACTAGAGCTTCACTACTCCTCTCTACACCATATCCTTGATATAGTGATACTTGATCTCGATATGCTTCGACTTGCCATGGAACACCGGGTTCTCCAAAAACTTCACACAACTCTAATTGTTGCAATATATACAAGTAGCATCTAAATAAAGATCAAATAAATCAGATAGTAGATTCATCAGCCATATTGCCTCATAACTAGCTGAACAGGCTGCAACATACTCTGCTTCAGTTGTACTCAGTGCCACACAGGATTGCTTCCTGCTAAACCAAGAGAACATACCTGATCCCATACTGAAGCAACAGCCTGAAGTGCTCTTCCTATCAATGGCACTACCTACCTAGTCTGAATCAACATAACCCTCTAGTTTAATCTTCTGATTCACCTCATACTTGAGCCCATAATCAACTATACCCTTCAGGTACCTCAGAATATGCTTTGCAGCAATCAAGTGAACATGTCTCAGATCTATCAAGAACTGGCTAAAGGTGTTCACAGCAAAGCAAATATCTGGTCTCGTGTTCATCACGGTACATCAAGGACCCAATCATTTGATGATACATCGTAGCATCAACCACTTCTGATGAAGCATCACTCAATATCTTCAGGTTCGATGCCATAGGTGTGGTCATGGCCTTACAGTCCATCATCCCGAATGTCTTTAGGATCTCTACTGTGTATTTCCCTTGTCCCAGGGAAATTCCATCTGCTTTCTACCACACCTCCATGGTTAGAAAATAATGCATCATACCCAAGTCCTTCATCTCAAACTTGGTAGAAATCTTCCTCTTCGTATCAGCAATCAACCCATCCATACCTGTTACAAACAGATCATCTACATATAGTAGGAGCATCACTGGGTTGCTATCTTTAACCTTGTAGTAAAGGTTGGAATTTGCTTTACTCTTGGTAAAGCCCAAACTGGATAGAAAGCTATTAATTATGTCGTACCATGTACTGGGTGCTTTTTTCAAACCACACAAGTATTTCTTCAATCTACACACATGAGACTCCCTGTCATGTGTCTCAAAAATGAGTGGTTGCTCCACATACACTTATTTTTCTACTACACCATTCAAGAAAGCAATCTTGACATCCATCTGGTGTATCTTCCATTTCATCGCTACAGCCAAAGAAAGTACTGATCTGATGGAAGTGTATCTGGCTACAAGTGCAAAATTTTCTTCATAGTGTATTCCTTCTTTCTGGGAGAATCCATGAGCCACAAATCTTGATTTATATTTTTCTATGCTACCATCTACAGCATAATTGTCCTTGTAGATCCATTTGGAAGTTACAACAAACTTCTCTTTTGGTCTTGGGATAACATCCCAAAAATCATTCTTCATGATCGATTGATACTCTTCGATCATAGCATCCATCCATTATTTCCTTTCCCCTGCTTCTTCATAATTGGAAGGTTCTTTATCAATGAAATCACATAATAAGGCTACATAACCAGAGTAGGACCTGGCTCTCTTTCTTTCTCTGTGGTTCTCTTCTGGAGCCCCATATCTTTTTGCACCTTGGATAGCTTCTTGTCCCCAAGCAGGTTTCCTCTTATGAGGATTCTTCTCTTGAGGTGGATCTACAGGTTCTTGAGGTTCTTATGTTTCCCAATATTCTTCTTGATATTCTCCATTCATGGTTGTGTCATGAATTATGGGTGCCTCTGTTTCTTCAGGTTCTTCAGCAGGTGTCTTTATAGATTTTTTGTAAGCCGAGTATTCATCAAATGTTACATCCCTGCTGATATCGATATTCTTGAATCCTGGCAATTATATTCTATAAACCTTCGAGCTTTCAGAATATCCCACAAATATACCCTTATTCCCTGAAGGATCTAACTTTGTCCTCTTTTATTTTGGAATGTGTATGTACACTGGATAGCTGAATATTCTGAGATGGTTGACTTCAGGTTTCTTTCCAAAGAAGACTTCTTCATGTGTCTTGTTCTCGAGTACTCTGTGTGGAGTACGGTTCTGTACATACACTGTTTTTCTGGAAGCTTCTGCCCATATATGCATGGGAAGATCTTGATCATGAAGCATAGCCCTTGCAGCTTCCATGATCGTTCTATTCTTCCTTTCTACAACCCCATTCTGTTGTGGATTATATGGAGTAGTTAACTCCCTCTTAATCCCTGAATCTTTGCATAATGCTTTGAATTCATTTGAAGTGAATTCTCCACCATTATCTGATTGAAAGGTATTGATCGTATTTTCTATGTGGTTCTCGATCAAGGCTTTGAATTCCTTGAACTTGTTGAATACTTCATATTTGTTTTTCATGAAGTAAATCCATGTCTTCCTAGAAAAGTCATCAATAAAAGAAGCATAGTATACGTACCCGCTTAATGAACTTGATAAAATTGGACCGCATACATCAGTGTGAATGATTTCCAAGATTCCTTTTTCCTTGCTCTCGCTACTTGGAAATGTCTTCTTTGTATTCTTTCCTTTTTGCACATCCTTTGCAGACTCCATTATGTTTTGCTTGAATTTCTGGAATACCTTCAACAACTTTTCTTGCAAGTGGTAGTGCTCTATAGTGCACATGTGCAAGCCTTCTATGCCAAAGTTCATTTGGCTCTACTGTGTCATGGACTAAAGCTTGTTCTGGATGTCCCTTCAATTTGTATAGACCTCTCTCTTGTTCTCCAATCACTACTGCATCATTAAAAGTCTTTCCCTTTGGACACATGAGAACTTGGCTATCTACAAATGCAACCCTCATGCCTTTTGCATCTAATGCAGATATCGAGAGGAGGTTCTTCTTTAGTCCTGGTACAAACAATACATCTTGCATATTCATAGACTTTCCAGAGTCTAGCTTATAGGAGGATTCCCCGCTACCTTTTATTGGATACTGGTAGTCAATTCCCAAGTTTCACCTTATGAGGTGAGTCATGTTCAGATAGCTTCACAAAGGATACTTTGAATCCCATCATATGTTTGGAAGCACCACTGTCTATAAGCCAATCATTTCTTCCATGTGAGATAGTTCTCGTGAGAGTGGAGATCAACACATATTCTTCATCACTTTCTTGTCTGAATCTCTTTGTGGAAGGTTCATCATCCTCTACAGCATGAGCATGATGTCTTCTCTTGTTTCCCTTCTTATTATGGGAGTTAATCTTGTTTGTAGGACAGTCTTTGGAAAATTGTCCTCTTTCATCACATGTATAGCATCTTAATTTAGATAAATATTTTCTAGTGTTATCGCTTTGGTGGAAGTTCTTACCTCTGAAGTGATGAGAGCTTCATCTTCTTTTCTCAGAGTGAATTGTGAGAGCTTGATATTCACTTCCCATCTTTTATTCTCAAGTTTATATCCAAGCTTCTTCTTAAGAGAATTCTTCCCACAATCTGCTGAACTTGACTAACTTCTTTCTTGCACAGATTCCTTGAATAAAGGAGTCCCATGATCTAGGGAGACCATTCAATGTGGCCATTACAATCTTTGCATTTTCCACTTCTTCATCTACTGCTTCTAGTTGTTCCTTGATCTGAGAAACCCTTGTAATGTAATACTGGATGGTCTCTGCATTCTGGATATTTACATTCTTTAGTTGGTTTCTTAGAGTCATCTTCTAGTTTATGTTCTTCCCTTCAAACAATTTGGTTAGGGCATCAAACATAGCTTTAGGTGTCTTTAGGGAGGACACTTGTGGTATGAGGTGATCCTTTATTGAATCAACAATAATCCTCTATTCCATAAACAACTTCTTCTTGTGTAAGGACTTAGCCTCATCTCCCTCTAGAACTAGAACCTCCTCATTGATATAGGAGTCCACATCATTTTGTTCCAGGACCAGGGAGATCCTATACTTCCAAGCTCGAAAGTTATCAACTCCCTCAAGATTTTCATCAAGATTGGTATGATGAGACATATTAATTGAGAACCTCAAATGGAAATACAAAATATTTATATCTTACTAGGTCAAGATGTCGGATCTGGATTTGGAGCTGAATTTTTGCAGTGTTGGTTCAGGAGCAGATTAGGGTTTGACTTTTCTGGAGTTCTGTCCAACCAATTACTTTGATATTGATCTCTAAAATTTTATTTTGAGGAGGATATCAATCCAGGCCTAGGCTCACTAATAAATTCAACTTATGTGGAAAGCCCTAATTTTCGGCAATAATGTCGGGTCCAAAACTGAAAAAGATCAGAATTGGATTTTGATTCAATAGAAAGATGTGCCCTAGGGAGAAGAGTTAGCCCAACCTTCTTTTGCTGAAAATATGTGGAGAGAGATCCAAAAACTAGGAATCTCTAGTTCCCACAGCTGCACAGTGTCTTCTTCTCAGGTTAGCTCTGATACCATGTTAAATTTTTAACATTAAGCTAGCATTATAATAGGATCTTTAACTAAGAGAATAACAAGAACAACAATCAAACACAAGAGACAATTAACACAGTTTTTTTCCTTAGGGAAACCATAAATGGAGAAAACCCCACAAATTCCTCAGATATATAATCACTACCAAAATTAAAACCCCAAAAAAGAAGATGATCTCCCAACAGCAGTAGCCTCTTTCTTCCTAGCCCCAGTAGCTTTTTCTTCCTTAGCTATGCGCTACAACTGAGTGTGAGTGAGTGTGTGATAAATAGAGAGACTCACTCTCTGTTTATACTAATTCTCGACTTGAAAATAACCTACTAGGGATGACTTCTCTAGGAGAGTCTAATAACCCTAGTGCCCTAGAACTATGGAGACTTTAACCCTTGATCAATAGGAGGGTTACCCACCATGACTTAACATGACTTGTTTAAATTATAGAACCTCCCGATAGGAACATTGGGGCATGACATGACTCAAGTACATTACAGACACATCCCAAAATAAACATCGGGGTACAATAGATAAGATATACAGATGAATAAATTCTGAAGTTACAAACACATTAACAGCCTCCAGTCATTTTGATTACATGGTTGACCGAACTCAGAGAGTTGTAGCAGTGGTTAGGAAATCCTCAGGAGCGCCAACAGAAGAGAAATGACCAGTTCGATGAGTTCCAAGAATTTGGGTCACAACTATCTGGGAAGGAAGTTTTCATGCTAATGTCTATGCAAGAAGGAAGGAAATAAGTCGTTGGAAAGATGGTGGAGAACCCATTGAAGTAGTATTTGCTGGAAAATTAGGACATTGCTAGGAGAATTCAAGCATAAGTGAAGGAGATCACTCAACAGTATGCAGAATTCAGACTGAATATCAATGAGTACACCATGTCCACCTGATGTGGCTTGAGGCCGAGCCACAAGATTGTGTTGGGGCCTTTTGGCAAGGGTTTTGGGACACATTAGTTGTGAGGCATAACAAATGCTGTGAAAGCTCAAAATACACCATGCAAGTGGATAATGGCGTGCAAGAGGAAAATAGAATATTTTGTATATTTTATGTCACCTTTTTGTACTTTGGACCATATTTTGCGGATATTGGTCATGATTTTGTAGATCCAGTTAAGAATTATTTAGAAGTGGACCTTGAATGTAAAGGAACAATCCTATAAATAGAAGTAGAAGATCAAGATCAAGAGGAGAAGATCAATATAGATATGGATAGGGAGATCACTTGTTGAATTGTGAACTATTTTGAATCTGTGGATCATTATGTAGAATTAATATGACACAAGACAGAATTTGATCTCAATTATTGTTTCCTTTTATATTTTTCTGTCTTACTGTTTCTGCAATCCAATGATAAATGTTCTCTGAAATTTCAACATGGATCTATGATGCGATGTTTATTTCTTTTGAATGAGGTTATATTTCTAGATTTGTTTATGCCACAGTATATTTATGTTAATTATGAATGAATGATTTGATCTGTTACAAGCAATGATGAATCGTCCTATTAATGATTAAGTAGTCGGTCATATATATCAAATAAATTGATAATATGTCGATGCACATAGTCCTCTTCTATTATGCGGAAACTTGGTTCCAACAGCTCTCCCTTGAACATCTCAGGTGAGACTTCATCCTCTTTGCGGGTGTTTCTGAGTAGGATAAAACCTGTCTCGGCTAGTGCTCAGGGAGATCACAGTGAACTGAGCATCGATAGAGTGGAAACCCCCATCGATTGATTTTTTTAGTTAGGTTTGCACTAACACATTTCTAATGCGATATGAACATAACCTTGTTTTTTTTTACAAATGGGTTTCCACGTTAACTTCTGTGTATTTTTGTGAATGATTGAATGTCTTTGAGTTATCTGTATAAATTTCACAGTGAATCAATGCTTATTATTTTATCATGAATGAATAGATGTATATCAGTCATGTTTTTATCAGTTAAATACATTTATGTTGTAGTTGGGATGGTGTTAAAATCGTTTCATAAGAATAAATTGATTTAAGATCTAAATGGTTATAGTAAGCATAAGTAATCCACCCTCTGGATTTGTTGAGCACCTTGGTATGCGGTTGAGGTACTTTAAATACCCCACCCAACTATGGAAACCTAGTTTTCACGGTTACCTAATAAGGAACGAGATATATCTTAGGTGAGACTTCATCTGCGTCGCAGGTGCAACCGATTGGGTTTTGCTTTGTCAAGCTGACATCTTGGGATTTATTACATCAAGCAGAAGGGAATAAAACTGGGCCGAGTGTTATAGCTAATTTTATCACACCAGATAGATCACACATTTATGACCTTCCCTATCCCTCTGCAGACTCCTTAGACCCCATGGACTTGTATTATACTTTGATGTTCCAATATCATCCCTAAAAAAACCTGTTTATTGTTGTATGTGACTTTTAAAGATATACCCTCATGTAAACATAACTTTTGACCTCAAACCCACGTACATCGGGATGTGTGCATAATTCCAAATACTTTTGGATTTTTCCTCATATGAGTTCGAATAACTTGACTCTTATCCTTCCAAATTCCTTGAGAATGCTTGGATTTCACCCTCCATTACCTCTTGGGAGTGCTATATAAGGAACCCCTTGGATACATTGAAGGAGGAGAAATTGAAGAGCAAGAAAACTATAGTCCATTGTTGCCTCAGCTTTGCTTATACTTGATACTGCATTGCTTTGTCCCTTGGAGCACATAATGTTCTTCCCAAGCTTTCCTTTGCTTTGTGATCTTTCTATCGAGAGATGAAGGATTGAAGTAGTGGAGGCCTAGGTGGAGGACTCGATTTCTACGGTTCGCAGAAGTGACAACAGAGTTTGTCACTATTGTATCTCTGGTTTATTAATAAAAATATCTTTTCTTGTCTAATTTATATGCATTATAAATATGAATAATTGAATCCATGGATGTATTTAATTTCTTATACATGGTTGATTATATGCTAGGATAGCTCTAACACATTTATATATATCATGCTTGCTTTGTTTTCTATTATTGAGAGAAAACTATAATTGCAATTGCACTGGAAAAGCTCAATGGGGATCTACTTCAACCATCTGGAATAAGTTACGATTCGATATCCCTCAGTGTTATATTTTCAAGTACTATTCTTGCATATTGGTAAATATTGATTTCTGGTGTCATATTGTCTATTGTGGTACCCCGAAGCCATAGGAATTTTCTCTTCGTAACAGAATTGGCGACTCTGCTCGGGGTGTTCCTTGTCTTTTTTGGAGGTTTGAGGGCACAATGTGCTTGAATTTCTCTTTGATTCTCCCCATTTCTATGTCGCATTTAGTAGTATGTTCATCCATTGACACTACCCTAGAGTGGTTTGACCCTTGGCCTACTTTTTACCACTTTCTTCTCTGTATATGCAGGTTTTTGGATAAAAGTCGCATACATATGCATTTTTTTGGCCAAAAGTCATGTATACATGCATGTTTTTGGCTAAAAGTCACGTATACATGCTGGTTTTTGGCTAAAAGTTGCGTACATATGAAACTATTCTTTTAACAGTCGCGTACATCCTTCCTTTTTGTTTAGTTTGATGTTGTGCGAAGTTGCTAGGTGGGTTGTGAGTGTGGTTGGGTCCTCCTGGGTTCTGATGTTGTTTGTTGACTACTTCTGTTGTGACCAGAAACAAATTTTTCATTGATTTTTCTTTGAAATAGATCTAGTCATTTATATTTTTGTTTTTCCATTAGTGCATTACTATTTTTGACTCGGCGTCTTGCAGGGCTTGTGTTTGATGCTTGCCATAGAGATTGAGAATTTTAATGATTTTTTATTGCATTTTCGTTCTTTCATATTGAAAATACAAAATAGTTTCATTATTACTTCCATCTCACATATGGATTTAAGGTGGTAGTTGCATTGGATTGCTTGGATGAGATTTTTGTTTAGGCTTTCATATCGGAAGTAGTGCATTGACATTGAGGGGAAATATATGCATCTCATATAGTGGCATACCCTTTTTTTCATTCTACAAAGATTTGCACTTGGCATGGTTTGTTAGGTGTGCACTTTTATTTCAGTGCTCATCCTTCATATCATTAGTTCATGGCCATTTTATTTTTAGGAATTACAGCTATTAAAATCAATGCTTACTTAAAATGAACTACACATTTTTCTTTTATAGGGTTCACCAACAAGATTAGGATTTAGAGTCTTGGAATAGTTCATTGTAAGTCAATTCTCCAAGACTACTAAACACAAAAAATTAGGTGTCTGTCCAGGTGAGAGTGTGAAATAATTGGTATAATTAGTCTTTCTCAGGAGGCTCCTCTTATAGAGGAGTCAAGCACGAGGAAGCGCACATGATTGTGATTGGGATAGCCCTTGGTTACTTTCTGTGAGCACCAAAGATATTTCCAAGATCGTATCCGTATATGGGGGTTGTTTTGAGCTTCAGGTTTTGCTACCCTGCCTGTAGTAGGGTTAAATCCCTGGCTACATGCAGTTGCACCTACCTTCCATCTATAGGATGGAAGGATAGAATCAAATGGATGTAGAAGAACCTGCAACAAATTGTTAGAGGAAAATAATGGCTAACCTGCAACAAAATGTGAGAAATCACAGTATATATATCTAAACAACCTACGGAACAAAAACTAATAGATGAATTGAGACCATATACCTGCCATCTTTGTTTAAAAGGGGGCCAACATGCCTTGTCTCAGGAAGCTACCTCTCTGCAAGGTTGGGTGGTATGGAGAAAGGCTCAATATGTAAGAGGTTTGGATAGTGGAGAAAAATGGAGTGAAGGGAATTAATGGCTTGAGAATGATGGTGTTTTCACTCCAAAGAACTCCTCTAGCTTTCAGCTCGAGGATGCCTGGTAAGTTAAATATTTTTATGGTTTTCTAAGTGGATCAAGTGAGGTGACCTACAGTACCTCACACTCTCAAGACATGCATGAAACTCAATCAGGGATAAGGCTTCTATCTACCACTATTCAAAGGTTTGATAATATGGTGCAGATATGGAGAACTTATCATACTCATAGATTCATACATAAAACATATATATATAAATGGCTAATCATAACAAGGAAAGTACTTATAATTCAAATCATCAATAAGCATATAGGATGAAAGCTATCAGACATCAATTAACATGAATGAACCTGAACAACACATTCAAGCATAAGTATAGAATAGACAAGAAATGGAAGCTGAACATATGATAGCAAAAGAGATTATATTAGGTCATGAGCAATATGAGAAGATTTATAATAGTAATGGTATACAGGTCCCTGAAGTCAAACATTTTCTATAACATAAGTCTTAGGCTTTATATCCTTTACAAAAATATTCAGATCCTAAAAAATTGGTTCTGTTTTACTAAAAATAGATAAAATTAATGTTTTTCAAAATTAGGTCAGAAACCCTGATTTAAATACTAGTTTAACTAAATATAAAAAATTTTCACTCTTTGAACCTTTTGATGATTGTAGTGACTACTAGATGAAAGTTGTAACTGGTCTTTTGATGGATGAGCCATTGTTGGTTAAAATAGGTAGGGTTTTGTGACCCTCTCCTCTTTGATGTATCCCATAAACTAGAACATACCTATTTTGATGGTGCACTTCATAAAATTTCATATTTTACACTTCATCCTGATATTTCCCAGGTATTGGTGAAGGAAACTCTTCTTTTTCTGCTGTCACCTTCCCTGTTAGGTCAACTTTTGCCCTAAAAATTTGGCCAACCTACTAAAACAATAGGGATTAGAGATGGATTTGATCCTTCAAATATGTGACACCTGTATATAAATTTAAAGAGGTTTTTGTATATTGGTTTGTTTTGAGAAAAAACCTCTCTCAGTTTTTGGAAATTCATTTTCATCTTCCCGAGATCTGTATTTCAAAAACATGTGTAAAACAGAGAAATTCTAAAATCCGAAAATTAGGTGTCAGATATGGATTCAATTCTATCAATATGAAATTCTTGTAGGAAAAGTGAGAGAGGTTATTGTTCTATGACATGTTAGGAACAAAAACCGCTGATATTTTTTAAAAATGATTCTCTCATCGCTCAAAATCATGCTTTTAAAATGATTCCTTTTAGTACTACAACACCAATTTTGGTAGCTTAGAGCACCCTGAAATTTTGGTCTTAGCTGCCAAAAGTCTGCTTTCGGTGGCTTAGAGACCATTTTGAAACCATGATTAGCCACAAAAACCTATGTTTTGATTTTTTTGAGTGGTTCCTCCTCCCTGCACCAACAAAATTTAAATTTAAACCCTAGTGAAGGATAGGGTTTAGATTTCCATCAGCCTTTTGAGATCAATAACGAATTCTTAGCCATCAAATAATGCTTTACTACAATTCCCTGACCTTATAGGTGGTTTATCATGCTAAATTATGACAGGCCTCATGCAGACAACCGTTTTCACTTTTCATCCTTTTCGGTGGTTAAGAGACTTATGGTTTAGTTCTATAGCTGCCGAAAGCTGGGATTTTGGTGGCTAATGAAATGCCAACATGTTCTCCCAAGCCATCGGAACGTTGTTTCTTCCAAAATGTATCTCATTTGCTTTTGGTGGTTACGATTATCCATGGTTTTGTTTGCTAGCTGCCAAAAGCTAGGCTTTAGGTGGCTAATGAACGACCAACACTTTCACCTAAGCCATCGAAACTAAATTTTTCCCCAACATATTTCATTCGATTTCAATGGTCAATGTCCTCTGAAAAACCCTCATTAAGCTGTCGAAACCAAAGCTTTTCGGTGGCTAATGAGCTGTTGGAAAGCTCTCCTAAGGCACCGAAAGTCCATTTACCAGAATTTTAACCAATAACATAACGAGCGAGCTTTCGATGGATAATCATGGTTCTACATTATACTGTTAGCTACTGAAAGGTGAGCTTTTCACTGGCTAATGAGCTATTGAAAAACTTTCCTAAGCCACCGAAAGCTAAAACTTTCAAATTTTCTTAAAAAACAGAACATCGAATATCCCAAACTTGTTAGTCATCCCAATATCTTTCATAATATGACTTGAAACCTTCATCATTGATAAAATAAATTGTTTTGACTGAACTTATTGAAAATTTTATTTAGGAGATAACATTTGGCTCATACTCGAGGATGGGAACCTCCCTGTGAAGTCCCAAGAACCCCAGACCAAAATGCCTTTCCTAAAAAAGAATAATTAAAGCTATCTTCTAGTGTTCTATTGTGAATGGAATCATTTGTCTTTTATAACTGATCTGCTACAACCTGCCTGTAGCCCGCTTTGCTTATTCATCAAAACAACTAAAAATGACCTAGCTTCTCATATTAAGAGCTTATTTTCCTATCTATTCCTACTCCTAATTCTAATTAGTAAAGTCTTCTTATCAAGTGACATCATGCTTCCAATGAATCCATGTCAGAAGCTGATCTATTGAACTTATCCTTGATCTTGAACCCAAAAATAAATGAAACCCTAGTATGCAGCAATGTAGTTTGAGCCGAATATTTATTCGCTGATACAAATAATATTACCAGAAAACTTGGTAAATGAGATAAGCCATAAGGAAAATATATATATTAATGATAATATAAGAGATTATATGTTACAATGGTGGCCCTGCCTTAAATATGGCTTGGGCATTTTAAATGAGGAGACGCCTCATTTCAGAACCTAACTTAGTTAACCTAGTTATTTAATGATTATCTTTATTTTATGTTTGTTACATTGCCACTCTCTTAGAAAGGATTTGTCCTCAAAGCCTTATAATGTTGTTGCGTCATTCTTTGTGATGTCATGGCTGAAGAAACATGTCGATACGAAATGCTAAGTGTAGAGCATAAATTTTGATATGTGGATGGGTCAAGCCATCCTAAATTGATTTGTTGTTGACTGTTGGGATTTTCAACTGATCTATCGTTAGGAGCTTTGATCATATTAGTATCATTATCTTTCGACATTTCCTACTTTTTAGAGTTTTGGTTTTTATCGTTGGAGTGTTGATAGGGAATTTTCACAGTGTCATTTTCTGTTACAAGTGTCGTCTTTTGAGATGGAAGTTGTATTTTCGTCCCTTGAGGTTTTAAGGTTTCCTTCTATATCTTTTCCAACTTGTTTTCCAACTGCACGTAATCATTTTTAAACTTCTTAATCACTTCTACTTGCGCTTTTATGTCATCTTCAAACTTCTTAAGTTGTTCCTTAAGAGCTTTGTTATGACTTCTGATGCAATCATTTTCTTCCTTCTTTTCTAGAAGTTTCCATTCAATGTCTTTCGTATATTGTTCTCTCTTTCAACTATTTTTCAACTTCTTAATTTTTGTGACTAGTGTTTTGTTATGATTCCTTAATCTAAAAATTTCTTCGGAATTGTTGGATAGTGTTTTATTAATTTTTTCAATCTCCGACTTATGAGTCATTTTAGATTCGTCATTTTGTTGTTGAAGAACTTTTATCTATTGTCGATACTGGTCGATCATTGACTCTTGATTTTCTAATTTATGTCATATTTGTGTCAGTTATTCATCCTTGTTGCTAATGATTTTGTTCAATCATTTTATTTCCGCTTCATAATCATTTCTTTCTTTCTTTATATCTTGATTTTTCAATCTCTGATTAAAATCGTTTTCACTTTTTAATTTCTCAATTTGGGCAGACAATTTTTCTATGTGATTTTTCTTATCGAAATTTTTTTATTCCTTGAGCTCTTTTTCCATCTCATGTATTTTAAGTATTACTTCTGAGTTCGTATTTATGTCTCGTAATTCTTCATTGTCTCTTCAATAACGCTTTAACTAGGATTCTAATTTCTCTATTTGTAGTCGCAAACCAGATTCCATGATCTTTGATTCTTCCACACTAGATGATGATGGTCTTCGATTTTTTTCGATTTTGTTTTCCTTTGACTTCCGCACCTAATTTCAATCTCACTTGCTTTTCAGTATCAATTATTATGCACCTTTTTGATCTTTTATTTCCCTTAAGTTTTGTAAAATGTGAGTAGATTGGGTGGTTGGGAGGAATGAGTGTTATATTCCCCACCCAATTTCAAATATCACTTGCTCTTTACTAATAATTATTATGCACTATTATATTAAAAATGAAACCCACTTTAAGAAACCAGGTGTGGTTTCACTTTTACCCTCTCTCTTTTTTTTTGGGGGGGGGAGTTACTTTTACCCTTTTTTTATTTTTTGTATTTTATAAGGACAAAGTCCTATTTTTGGGGGAAACCCAAATCTACACAAGGTGTAAATAATCTGAATCCCAAAAATTCAGGGAAACCCTGGGTGATGGCTAAAAGCCAAAAATATGGCCAAAGGCCGGGATCTAGCCAACGAGGCTCTGATACCAAATGAACCAAATATGTATTCACTCATACAAATAATATTACTAGAAAGCATGGTAAATGAGATAAGACATAAGGAAAATATATATATTAATGATAATATAACAGATGGTATGTTACAATGGTGGCCCTGCCTTAAATATCGCTTGGGCATTTGAAATGTGGAGACACCTCATTTCATAACCTCATTTTGTGTTTGTTACATTGTTTCAAAGGGTGACAGAACCAAATATCACTTGAAAAAAATATTTTGATATCTATGCTGCTCATAAGTTCCAGATAGCCAGCAACATGGTCATAAAATCCAATAGAAAATACCTTTTTATGCTACTAATATTTTCCTTCACTGATGTCAATGTTGAATGTGGACTGCTCAACCTTTGTCGAATCAAAATGCAAGCTCAACAACTGATTTGAACCTTCTTTTTCTTTTATGATTAGATCTTGATCATCAATCATTAAAATTTCCTGTTGAGAATAGTGCTCACAATCAGATGATAAAATAGGGTTTACATCATATGAATAAAATCAGTTGAAAACATATAATTTCCCATACAATCATCAATTATCATAGGCTCATATTGGATTGCAAACTGATCATAAAATCTAGATTCATACCTATCTTGAGAGTACTTTGCAAACATTGAATAATATGATTCTAAGTCTAAAAGGAGATCACATGCTTGACATTGTTTTGAATCTACTTCAGACTCGTAATCTTCCTGTTCAAAATCCGAATCATACTGATGTTTATCTGGCTCAGGTAGATGATAGTTTTAAAAATCGAAATGCTCTAGGATTCTCCTTGAAGCAGAAATGTTTTCCTCCACCTCTAAAGTATCTTCAAACATAATGCTTAATCATGAAGATTTCCTTTCTAACAGAAGAAGGACAAGTTTTGAATGTAGTCCTATCACATAATATATCATGGCAGCTGTCTCTGAGGGTCAGATATCCAAAGGCATATCATGATAATTGTTGTATAATATTTGATTGAATATAGGTAAAGTTTCGTCTTTCTCTCTCTTCAAAGCATAT
Source organism: Pseudotsuga menziesii (assembly GCA_001517045.1). Taxonomy (NCBI): domain Eukaryota; kingdom Viridiplantae; phylum Streptophyta; class Pinopsida; order Pinales; family Pinaceae; genus Pseudotsuga; species Pseudotsuga menziesii. The sequence goes on along the minus strand of LPNX010795144.1, from coordinate 462,250 downwards.
AAATCAACGAGATACAAATCAAGAGATTTGTTCTCACCCCAATGCTTCAAAAAGGCATCAGTGAATTCTATCCAAGAGCCAATGGAGTCAGCTCTTAAACTCTTGAACCATATAGCAGTATCTCTAATCAACAATTTAGAGAAAAATATCATGATTAAATCCTCATGAACAATTTGAAAACGGTCAATAAAATATTCGAAAGATTCCAAGTGCCTTTTAGCTAAAGCTTGATTCTCTCCAAAAAACCAAGGGAGATATTCATAACAGTCAAGAGGATAAGGATGAAGACAAGAGGGAAGTTTTAATGGCTTAAATATATTCCTCCTAATTTTGATTTGAAAGGATGTGGGCTGATCGTGAGGGATAACAATTTATTGACAAGGTTCAAAGGTTATGGCAACGAGTGTTGAGCTCTGCATATGTTTTGAATCAGTTTTGGTTTCTTCAAGGTTACATGGCTAATCAAATTTAGAAGGAATTTGGATACAGAGGTCATTTTTATAAATGAGTTGCGGCACAAAGATTGATTCACTTTCTACAATACAAGCAGGCTGCAAATATTATTCTACAGATGGATTTATAAAAGATGGCTGATAATCTTCAAAATATATAAAACATAGGATAATTCTTTTAACATGTGAAGGTAAATGTATAAAAGAGCTAATAAAAAATAACGGTAGTTCGTAAAGTATACTGATGAACTGGTACCTAGATTTTGAATGCAACCTCTTCATCTTTTATCAATTGGGTCCTCCCCGGTGGATATTTATTAAATTTGGATGGATCAAGGAAATATAAGTCTTTGTAAATCTACCCTAGTAGCAGGGCTAGGTTTTCTCCTCCCTCTACCAACAAATCTGATCTAGATGTCCTTGTTGCTCTGGAATTTTTCCTTTGTAGAGCTCTTCCTTTTCTGATGATCTTCTCTGGGTCTGCAACAGGTGTTGATGGTAGCATCTCTTGATTTTCTCTAGTATGATCCCTTCGTGGAGCCACAGTTATTCATTGGAGTCACCATGGATGAGATGTTCACAAGCAGTAGTGCTTGAATATTCCTCAACCCTAAAATTTTCTAATTTACTTATGAAATTCTAAGAACTAGATGCTTGAGCATAGAAATAATAGTAGGAATATCTCTTGAAATACTTGATGTAGCCTCCTTTGTAGCATTGGAGGTATGCCTTAATCAATCCCTACCTCTTCTTAGAATCTCTTATGGATCTGAAATAGGCGTTACTGGTGTCCCTTTAGGGTTTTCTCTAGTACTTGGGCTTCTTGAAGCCACCTTATTCCAATGGAGTCGCCAGATAGATGATTACAACCAGAATAGTGTCCAAACTTTGTCTATCATTAAAGAATGATCTATGTCTCCTCCCAAGGAAGCTGAGCTTCAATCTTCTCTTCCCAAAATTGACGCCAATTAGTTATCACTCCAGGAAACTCCTCTAGGTTGTAGCTCGAAGATGCCTATTAACTTAAATTTTTTTATGATTTTCTAAGTGGATCAAGTCAGGAAACCTATAGGACCTCACACGCTCAAGACATGTATGAAACTCAATCAATGATAAGGCTTCTAACTACCACTGTTCATAGGTTTGATAATATGGTGCAGAGATGGAGAACTTATCATGCTGGCACATTCATACATAAAATAGATATATATAAATGTCTAATCATAAAAATGAAAGTGCTTATAATTCAAATCATCAATATGCAGATAGGATGAAAGCTATTAGACATCAATTAACATGAATAAACCTAAACAACACATTCAAGCATAAGCATAGAACAGACGAGAAATGGAAGCTGAACACATGATAACAAAAGAGCTTATATTAGGTCATGAGCAATATGAGAAGCTTGATAATAGTAATGGTATACAGGTCCTAGAATTTGAACCTTTTCTATAACATAAGTCTTAGGCTTTATAGCCTTTACAAAAATATTCAGATCTCGAAAATTGGATCTATTTTACTAAAAATAGATAAAATTAATGTTTTTGCAAAATTAGGTCAGAAACCCTAATTTAACTGCTAGTTTAACTAACTCTAACACTTGTTCACTCTTTGAACCTTTTGATGACTATAGTGAGTACTGGAGGAAAGTTGTAACTGGTCTTCTGATGGATGAGCCACTGTTGGTTAAAACAGGTAGGATTTTATGACCCTCTCCTCTTTAATGTATCCCCAAAATCGGAACAGACCTCCTTTGATGGTGTACTTCATCAAATTTCATCTTTTACACTTCATCCTGCTCTTTCTCAGGTGTTAGTGAAGGAAACTCTTCTTGTTCTACTGTCACCTTCCCTGTTAGGTCAACTTTTGCCCTAAAAATTTGGCCAAACTGCTGAAAAATTGGGGCTCAGAGATGGATTTGGTCCTTCAAATATGTGACAACTATGTATAAACTGAAATATTTTTTTTATATTGGTTTTTTGTGAGAAAAAACATCTCCATTTTTTTGGAAATTCATTTTCATTTTCCCGAGATCTGTATTTCAAAAACATGTGTAAAACAGGGAAATTCTGAGATCCAAAAATTAGGGCTCATAGATGGATTTGATTCTCCCAATATGAAATACTTGTAGGAAAAATGAGAGAGGTTATTGTTATTTGATATTCTAAGAATAAAAACCTCTGATATTTTTGCAAAATGATTCTCCGTTTGCTCATAATCACCATTTTAAAATGATTCCTTTTTGTAGTAAAACGCCAATTTTGGTGGCTTAGAGCACCCTAAAATTTCGGTCTTAGCTGGCGAAAGTCATCTTTCAATGGATTAGAGACCGTTTTGAAACCATTATTGGGCACAGAAACCTATGTTTTTAGTTTTTTGAGTGGGTCCTCCTCCCTACACTTGCAAAATTTAAATTCAAACCCTAGGGAAGGATAGGGTTTAGATTTCCATTAGTCTTTTGATATCAATAATGAATTCTTAGCCATCAAATCATGCTTTACTAGAATTCCCTAACATTTAGGTGGTTGATCATGCTAAATTATGACAGGCCTCATGCAGACAACCATTTTCGCTTTTCATCCTTTTTGGTGGTTAAGAGACTTTAGGGTTTAGTTTGATAGCTACCGAAAGCTGGGATTTCAGTGGCTAATAAAATTCCAACACATTCACCCAAGACACCAAAATTTTCTTTCTTCCACAAAGTTTTGTTTGCTAGCTACCGAAATCTAGGATTTCGATGGCTGATGAACCACCAACACTTTCACCTAAGCCAGCAAAACTCACTTTTTCCCCAACGTATTTCATTCACTTTCGGTGGTCAACGTCCTTCAAAAAACACTCATTAAGCTACCGAAACCAAATATTTTCGGTGGCTAATGAGCTATTGGAAAGCTCACCTAAGCCATCAAAAGTCGTTTTACCAGAAGTTTAACCAATAAAGTAACAAACGAGCTTTTGGTGGATAATCATGGTCCTGCGTTAAACTGTTAGCTGTTGAAAGGTGAGCTTTTCGGTGGCTAATGAGTTGTTGAAAAACTCACCTAAGCCACCGAAAGCTAAAACTTTCAAATTTTCTTAAAAAATAGAACATCAGATATCCCAACCTTGTTAGTCATCCCAATATATTTCATAATATGTCTTGAAACTGTCATCACTGATTAAAAAATAAATTGTTCTGAGTGAACTTATTGAAAATTTTATTTAGGAGATAACAGATGGTTTCTCAAGGAACTCATGCGGGAAGAGTAATGGTAGGAATAAATGGAGGTTTGTTGAGAGTGACCCCCACCCTCTTATTTATATATTTTTCTCTTGTTTTAGGGTTTTTATCCCTTGTTCAGGGTTTTAAGCCCTTTTTAGGGTTTTAAGCCCTTTTCCCACTTTCCTAGCTCCCTTTGGGGTTTTTAGGCCCTTTTAGGGTTTTTAGCCCCTTTTTGAGGACTTTAGCCCCTTTGTGAGCTATTTTGGCGATTTTATGGGGTTTTAAGCCCTTTTTATTTATTTTGAACCTTTGAGGGGAAAGCATAGGCTAAACAAGGATGTGGAGGTCAATAAGGGTTAGGAAATGGATGCATTTATGTGGTGTAGGCCATATGGAGCAAGTTTGGTGGTTTTTTGGGTTAACAGATTTCCCCCTGATGTGTGAGGACAGGAGCTCATCGTATGTCCGACGGACATCATAGGATCTTGGGGAGAGGCAGTGATTCCTGGTTCTAGACACGGTGGATTTGGTTTTGTATTTATGTTGGTTCCCATTAATGGGTGAGATACACAGAATATGTGACATGTATATGGATGAGGCAGGCATACCCATGCTCGTAATAATGTCAAAATAATAATGTGATATAGGCTCCAAAGTGCAAGAGTTGATCCTATACAACTAGTGTTACATAATGGTGGACTCCATGAGAGGCTGAGTACAATACTGATATGAAAAACCGATACATCGGACCCATGTAATTCTCATGGAATGTTATATATTCACAACTGATGAATTGCTAGATCTGGAAGTTGACATAGATGTAGGGACTCATTAATGGGGAGTCAGAGTCTCTATGGCACAGTATGTTGCATCAATCATGAATATATATATAGAAGCGCACTACTCTGGGGGGATTCTGATCACTGTTTCCAATGCAACCCAGAAATCACAAGGGACATGCACCTGTTTGGGTCATGTTGGGTGTTATAACATCTATATTAATTCACCTAATATTTAATTATTGACCGGGTTTGGTAGGATTAGAGTTGACACAAAATATATGTGAAGGTATAGGGATTCCTATGGTGTTGTGGAAATATTTTAACAAACAAAAGATCGAAAGATATTTCAAAATGAAAAATCGAGTCAAACTCCTAAGAATTTAACTATTAAAGTAATTGAACCAGAAAAAAATACTAAACCAAATGATTGATAATCTATCTTATACAAGAAAATAACTTTCGACTGAAAACGATACTATCAGCAACTAATTTTTCAAATGGGAAACTAGGATGCAAGGAAGACCTAACTTATAAATAAGTAGAAAACTTAATAAAGGAAACAAGTAGAAAACTTAATAAAGAAAACTTAATAAAAAGAAACAAGTAAAAACTTAATAGGAATGGCTTTAGATTCACTCTTACAAGTTTCTTTCGGTAATCACACAATGGAAAAGGAACAACCTATAATGTATTAGTATATTTCCCTAAGGATAACACATATAATACTAAATTTTACATGAAAACGGATAAATAAATCCAATGGAATGAGCACAAAACAATACAACAGTAAAAAGGATTCAGAAATAAACTTAAGAAACAAAACAGAACATAGATTAAAACATGCTCAAGGTGAAAAGAGCTAGGGATAAGGGTAAAACTTTTAATAAATAGTATAAAACAATCTAATTTCAACTTTAATGTTAAAGAGAACAATCATCTAACTATATTAGTCAAAGCATACTTCAAATACTAAAAAAACAAAACTTAAAACAATTTCAAAACACATTACAAACACTAAAAACGAAACGACGGGTTGAATGACAAATTGAATTGCAGGTCTGAAAGGGGTGAATCAATGACAGTTTAAACAGGCTATCCAAATGAAAGTCTGTACAATTAAAATAACAAAAAAAAACATAAATGATCTAATCTTCAAATGAATTTATACACATGTAAATACAATGTAGAGAGGCAGTAAATAAACCTACTTAATGATCAAATTTGACAATGAAATAAACTTAAACAAATCCATAAAAATAAATCATTGCATATTAAGAAACAATATTTAACTTGAATGAATTTATTAACAGAAAGGAAATAAAAAGAATTGAATCTATTCTAACAAAAGCAACATATTATATCTACTTACAAATGAACTGAACAGTAAAGCTGGAAATTAAATGATTGAAAGAAAATTGAAAGCAAACTATGTGCACAACTAGTTATTTAAATTCAGAAATAAAATGTATTACAGTAAGAAAATGAAATAAACATTTATAGTAATTCAATAACAAAAACAAACTAGAAATTAAACTAACTACAAAAAAGAAGAAAGGTAATGAAACTACAAGAAAAGAAACCTCTAGTTGATGAGGATCCCTCTCAGCAATCAAGGGTGGTCCCTGGCTAATGCTTACTCGAACACAATCAGAAATAGCAGAACATGCAACTTCTATTAAAACACGGAACAAAAGTAAATATTTCTTCTCTTCAAAAACGACTATCTAACTAATGAAATGATTAACCCTTTAGCTCTGCACATGGAGGTGTTTATATACAATGTTTACAGGGATGAGCAAGTCGACCCTTTAATGGTCGACTACTCTCTAAATTTAGTCAACCATTACTGAAATCGACTTATCAAACGCCAACACACGACACTATTCCTTCTTCAGCACAAACAAACTTCTTCAGCATGCGTGATGTGGCAAACAACTCCTTTAGTGCAGCTGGTGGAGTGGTGTTGGATAGAGGAGAGGACAAATAGGAGAATCTTGTAGAATGAGAATCATTCTATCATTCAAATGTGTGGACTAGTGGTTTGGTGTCAAACGAAGGAAGCTGTAGACAATCCTTGTAGACTAAGGAATGTGATTTCACCCAACTACGTGGACAGTAAACACTTTGCAAAACTGTTTCGTTCTTTAACACTCAGAATCTATCTTAAACAGCGCACACTCTGGTTAGCAATTTGGACGGTAATATGAACAGTAAAATGGATGTGCTCTATGTATATCTATCTGAACACATTGACTATTTGTTGTCGTGCTAAGGTCTACAAAATCAATCCCGTGCTAACATTTTAATGCTTCGAAACCTGCCAACAAATATCGCATAGTCTAATCAGTGAGATGGATGGTAAGCTGGATATGCTACGTGCATATTCGGTTGAATACATGTCTTTTTGTTAATTCGTCCAAAAGAATATATAAATTGCAAACAAATATGCACATAAATTAATATATCAAATGCGCTTCAAACAATGTCAATTTCAATCAATAAAATAGTAAAATGATAATAATAAACAAATTTTACATAAACCTTAAATACATTCATACCTGGGGTTGAATAGTAATTTGCATGACATAAAATATGTAAAATGATAGAAAAACATATGTTTAAATGTGTAATTTAACTGCCAAAAATGATAACAAATTTGGGATCAACATTCCCCCAAACCAGAGAAATACTAGGTCTCATTGAGCAAAAAGAAAGATAACTTAGGAAGAAGGCAGGGCTACACTAGTAGCTTCCTTCAACTTGGAAAATGAAGGAGGTAATTTAAAATTCAATATTTTTCTCTGTGCTTTCAAAATACCATGTCTTTCATGTCAAACATTGTATGAAAATAAAATGGCTTTGTTGAGTTCTTCAACATTCTTGATTTGATAGTTCTCAGGTTCGAAACAATTCAACATTGTTCAACAATGTAACAAGAAAGTGGCTAAAACAACGCTACATAAATAATGAAAATGATGGAATAGTAAGAAGTTCGGCCTATTTAAGAGATCATGCTATCATAACAAGCCTTGAGATGTGTGCCATTAACGAGCATATGCACTAGTGGGTGAATTCATAAGGTTTGAAATTAGTTCAACCATGTCCAAAGTAAAACTTTGGACAGGTTGAACGTATGACACGAAGGCATAAATCACATTTTAAATAACCTTGATTAACAATAAGTTCGGTCATTTGATAGTTTACAAGCATGATTGGGTAAGAGGATACAGTTTCCAATAGTGAAATGATGACTAAAAACTTTTAAGGTCAGAGCATCCACATGGAGGTGAAAACTATTTGCCAAAAAACAAAATCTAATTAGCAAATTTTAATCGTAAGTGTTGTAATATAATGTTTTATTTAGATCGTTATTTGGTATTTCATTTGGACCTTCATTCATTCCTTTATATAGTCCTCCATATTGATTTTTCTATGAAGATATGCTTCATGCTATAACCAAGTTCCACTGCTTACATTATCCTGAAAATACTTATCATTTGTTAGAGATAAATAGATCTGTCATAAATAATGAAAAATAAAAATAGTCTACTTTTTCCTAATCCTCCCCCAAACCCAAGATATGGCATGTCCTCAAGCCATATAAGAGAGAAGAATTGATTGTTCCAAACAAAATTAAAGAGTTCTATCATGTTGTTTATTATTTTGTAAGAAAAAGAAAAAAATAAATAGTAAATGGAAATTAGTCATATATGTATATTCATGAAAAATATAACAGTGCTTAAAAATACCACTTGAATGATAATAATATAACGAAAAGAATGCCACACTAAAAGCTAGTAATCCATACCTCATTTTAGAGATATCTTGTCATCACAAGATATTTAAGTTTACCATGGAGTGTGTGAGATTTATAGCTATGGGTCCCATTTCTAGGATAATGACATCCTAGTTATTTGTTGAATTAGATGGCCAGGGCCAAGCCCAACTTATAGCCATTCTCAAATGACATTATAAACAATTGGTCGTGACATGTTTATTCATAAATTCTAAAAACTTTCTTTATATTATCATTGTTTTATGAACTATGTATATAGTAGTGCATTAACCAGATCTGTTTTACCCGATATTTCCCTATTGCTAGTAGGCCTATTCATTACCTCGATGGGTTTACCTTGGTACCATGCAAGCATAGTCCCACTTCCAGCGAGCCTGTTTAGTACCTCGACGAGTTTACTTGCATTTATCGAGCTTCCATGTTTTAAGTTTTTACTTAGCATTGAACCGCTACCAGCATGCATGCTCAATACCTTGGTGGGTTTTCCTTGTATAATGATATTAAATATATGGAAGCCGATTGGTACTAGAGCGTGTTAATTCCTGTTAAACACATAATTCAATTTTGTAAAAATAAACTTATAAGTAATTTCATAATGGCCTTAACCATAGATCATGTCAAAAGAGAATAACTTAAATTTGTTCTTTGACCTTACAGTCCTACTTCATCATAAAAGATAAGTAATGTTCCCCGGAGACAAAAATTCCACTTACTCTCGAGTTATCACCAAAATAACTGAGAGACAATTTTTGATAACAAGTATAGGATGAACTAGTAATCCATATGTGTAATATGAGTTTGTAAAAATATAATAACGAAAGTAGGTATGTCAAGCAACTGTTCAAAAAAACAAATCATAAATATACATGTCTGAATCAAAATACCAAAAACCATATGAATCATAGAAGTGCTGGTTAAGAATGATATACAAAGGATTGTATTTTTTTGAATTTTCACTATAAGCTGGAAATTTCAAAAGTACCCCAAGAAAGGTTAAGATACTTGATGAGTGTTTTAGTGTACTTCCCTCTTCTAAATAATACTTCATGAGCTACTTATAGAGATAAAGTACTTGTAATCAAACTGCAAAACCACTTGTTAGATGATTCAATTTATTCATGAAAACATATATAACATTATAAAAAGAAAAAGATTCCCTTGTAAGCAATTCGTCAGAAATGACTCTTATTTATTCAGAAAAGGAACACATATTTACATATATACAAGTGATGATAACCCAAAATAATTTTTTAAATATTAGGAGGAGGAGGAATAGCTTCCCCTTCAACTAATTCCATTTCCCTCTACTGCAAAACATTCTGTATAAAATCCTATTTAGATATTGGTTGGTGATATAGTATAAGTCTGTGTCCATTTAATACAAAGGAAATTCGTGAGCCATCAATTGTTTTAATTTCTACTGAACCATTGTCAAAATTTGTAACTACTTCATATGGGCCCATCCAATGGGTAGTTAACTTTCCTTTAAAATTTGTAAACCTTGAGTCGAATAGTAGTTCCCAATCTCCAGTATTAAATTGCTTTTGCTTAATAAATTTATCATGCCATGTCTTTCGTTGATTCTGTATTAGCATGGTTCTTTGGAGTGCATCTTGTCTAATCTCATCTAACTCATTAATCTATAATATTCGTTGTTTCTGTGTTTCTCTAATTATGATTCCATACGAAAGGTTTTAACTTGAAATTCGATAGGTAAAAAGGACTTGTTTTCCATACACTAACTCATAGGGGGTATGTCGGATAGTGTTTCTCCATGTTATCCTATAGGACCGTAAATCCTCCGAGAGTCTATCTACCTAATCCGTGTGATGTAAGTGAATGGTTTTGGTTAAAATATATTATAATACTTTATTGGTTGATTCTACCTAACCATTAGCCTAAGGGTGATAAGGTGAATATTTTCAATGTCATACGCCATATTTCGTAGTAAGTTCTTTCATTAATTTAGAAGTAAATTGAGTACCTTGGTCTGTGACAATTTTTCTAGGTACACCAAACCAGGTGAATATTTCTTCATATATAAATTATACCACTGATTTCTTTGTAGCCCTAAACAAATCCTTATATTCTACCCATTTGGTGATAGAGTTTGTGCAAAGTGGGATATACTTCCTTTTACGAGACATGGGAGAAATTGGCCCTACAAAATCAAGAGCCCATTTCTCAAAGGGTCCAATCATGAATTGGGGTTGTAGGGACATCTTATCAGATGACATAGGTATACCCATTCTTTGGAAACTATCACATCCTTTGACATATTTGGCAGCATCCTTATAAATGATTGGCCAATAATAACTAGAATGTTATACTTTGTATGTCCTCCTCTTGTCAGAAAAATGTCCTCCACATGGTCCATCATGGCATTCATGGAGGATGTCTGTCATCTCATCCTCCCGCACACATCGTCGAATAATAAGATATGGACTAGTGCGGATGATATCATTATCAACCCAAGAATAATTAGAACTCTTAACTATAATACGGTGCTTCTCATGTGGGGACAAATGGTTTGGTATTTTCCCAGTTGCTAAATAATTGGAAATATCTATGAACCAAGGGGTTTGAACATATACAACAAATATATGTTCATCAAGAAAAGTATCGTCAACAGGTTTAGTGTCGTCTTCATGTTGAATATAGGAAAGGAAATCTTCTACTATATTTTCTTTACCTAGTCGGTCAATGACGGTGATGTTAATATCTTGCAATAGAAGAATCCGCCGGGTCACTCTACCATTGGTAATTGGTTTATTCGTTAGAAATCTAATGGTAGAGTGATCAGTATGCACAAAAACTCTGTAACTTGTAATGTAATGGCGAAATTTATTAATAGAATAAACTACTTCCAAAAATTCTTTTTCAGTAACAATGTAATTTAGTTCGGTAGGAGTCAAATTATTGCTAATAAAATAAATGGCATAAGGTGCTTGTCCCTCTTTTTGGCCAAGGACTCCTCCTATGGCCGTATCAGAGGAATCAGTGGATATATGAAAAGGAAGGGCCCAATTAGGACCCCTGAGTATTGGTGCCATCGATAGCTTAGCTTTTATAATTTCAAAATCATTTTGACAAGATTCTGTCCACTGGAATTCTACATCCTTTGTAAGCAATTTAAACATTAGTGCAACTATTTTAGTGGAATGTTCAATAAAGTGGCGGTAATAGCCTACATGGCCAAGAAAGATTCTTACCTCTTTTTGAGTTTTTGGAGAGGGAAGGCCAACATTTACTTTGATCTTAGAAGGATCTACCTTAATTACTTGGGAGAAAACATGGTGTCCTAAAACTATACCTTATGTCAGTAACATTTTACATTTTTCATGACTAAGGGATAAATTCATTTCTTGACATCAGAGCAATACCTTCTTGAGGTTCTCAAGAGCTTCTCGAAAATTATTACCATAGGTCGTAAAATCATCCATGTATACCTCCACATAGTAATGTATAAGATCAGAAAAAATTCGTAAGACTACTCGCTGAAAAGTGGCAGGTGCATTACATAGGCCAAATGGAAAAAATCGATAAGCGTATGTTCCACAAGGGCATGTAAAAGTGGTCTTATATTGATATTCATGTGCTATTAAAATATGGTTGCAACCACTATATCTGTCAAGAAAGGAAAAATATTGTTTACCTGATAGGGTATCTAACACTTGATCAATAAAAGGTAAAGGAAAGTAGTATTTAAGTGTAGCTTTATTTATCTCTCTAAAATCAACACAAATGCACCATTTCCCTATGAATTTATTTGGGACTACTACTAAAGGAGGCACCCATTTACTATCGGAGATAGAATAGATCAAACCAGTAGTGAGGAGTTTTTGTAATTCTTCTTTTACTATATCCTTTAGAGCAATATTCATCCTCCTCTGTGGCTTCCTTACTGGTGAAATGTTTGGATCCATATAAATATGGTGAATATAGGTGTCAGGGTGTATACCCTTCATATCAGTGTATTCTTGTGCAAATGCTCCATCTTGTTTTTTAATAACTTTAAGCAACTGTGCTTGTTGGTTTTCACCTAACCATACGTTTATATGTAGAAATTTCTCAGGGCCAACCTCACAAGGTATGGTATAGGGTCTTGTATTCTCTTCAATCATGAAGACACAAGGTGTCTCCATAAATTTTGAGAGAGACATATTATCTTCAAACTCATCTGCAAAACTCTGATCAAATTGAGAAAAATACTAAGGAAAATCTGTAGAAGTTGTTGAAGAAACAAAATAGTTTAATACATTCTCAGTGTTCTGCTCCTGAAGTTCCCAAAATAAATCGCTAGGGTGGGAGAGGTCATCAAATTCTTCATCCACAAAATAAAAATTTAACCACCATGAGTTTTCAATTATTGGTTGTGCTGCGGGGTATAAAATAATTCTCTATGTAGACAACCAATTGCAAATGGTCATCTCTCCATTCCTACATCATATAAAAGCATTTGCAGTAGCTAAACATGGTATTCTCAAGATAATAGGATTCCCTTTCGAAGGGTAATTTGATTCTATAACCATAAATTCAACAGGGTATTCCCATCAGGCTACTGATACAATAATTTCATCCAGGAATCCAGTAGGTTTTACTGTAGTATGGTCTTCTAGTTCTAGGATGGAAGGGGTAGTCCGGAGAAATTGACCTAACTGTAAAAATTCTAAGACTGTGGTGGTCATCATGTTGATAGCAGATCCTAAATCAATTAATGTATTTTCTATGGCGGTGTTGTTTATAATTACATTCACTATTGGGGCTCCTGGATTTGTATATTTTGCAATCCGAGACTAATCTGTCATACATTTAGACATCTCTCCTATAATGTGAATTGTGAGAGGATCCTTCTGCTTCTTCCCTGGGTGTTTAATGCATAGCTCTTTTATTACCTTGTTGTAGATTGGTATGTCCTTGATAGCATGTAATAGAGGAATTTTGACATAGATATTCTTTAATTCATTCAAAATTTCATACTCCAAATGAGGTACAGGTTTTCCTATCACTGGTATTTCCAGGAATGGAGGAACTCTTTTCTCCTGAATAGTTTCTTGCGGCGGATAGGTNTTCATTCAAAATTTCATACTCCAAATGAGGTACAGGTTTTCCTATCACTGGTATTTCCAGGAATGGAGGAACTCTTTTCTCCTGAATAGTTTCTTGCGGCGGATAGGGGTGTACTAGAATCTTCGGAACCTTCACATCTTCCAAAATTACATCATTCACGGGTTCATTTTAATCCTCTTCTTCTTAATTTTGCTCATGAATGTTAAATGATGACTTGGGTTTATCATTCATGACTCTTCCGGATCATAATTGAATCTCATGTACAGGTACATTTGAAATAAGGTACGACAGAAGAGTTTGCAAATCAATGCTATTAAGAGCTTGAGTTGGTTTATTATTTGGGTTAGGTATTGGTTATGCAGGTAATAATTTCCTTTGAGGAGGATTTATATTCTTGAAGTGATGAGGTTGTTGTGTGATGAAAGGAACTGGAGGTACTAATCCAGGAAAAATTTGTGGGAAATTTGTTTGGTGCTGAGGATAAGGATGATTAGGTGTAGGGACAAGATGTGATTGAGGGTGTGGTTTTCCTCTCCACCCTTGTGTCCAATATTTTTTCTGCAAAAATTGAGGAGGAGGGTACTGAGGTGGGAAATTCCACCAACTTGAATTGTACCATTGTTGATGTGGTTGATATGGGGGATAATAGAGTGGAGGTTGTGGTGGAAAGTTCTGATATGCTGGTTGGTCTCTAGGTTGCTAAGGAGGCCTCCTAGATGTTTTAGCTACATCCCCACTCTTATACATGGCTTGTGACCCAGTAAAGGATGGGAATTATCTATTGGATGCTCTTTTGTGCAGATGTGACATACGAAGATGTTGTTTAATGGAAATTCCCTTTCGGGATGTGTGGTCCTACATCTTGGAAAAAAAAGGCTCATTGCTACTCATTCTTCATCCTACCTTTTCTTGGCTTGTAAAGCATCTACTTGAGAACCCATTTCTCCTAAGATATCAATATTGAAATTCTCAAATAGGTTTCATAAATATACCCTTGTAACTCCACCTAAATTAGGAATGTTTCCTCTTACATTTCTACTATAAGGCTCTCGAAATTTTTTGCCAACCTTCCTCGTACTTCTAGAATATTTTTACACATCTCACCGATTTGTACAAAGGTTTTATGAGAAATATCACCAGCTGCCATGATATTAAGACTTTCTAACAAGTCCTCAGAGATCCCTTTAAAAAAAAGTGTACATACTGCATCTTCTCTGAGGTCACTATATTTTGATTTATGTAATGTATAAATGAACCTCTTGAGATAATCGTCTAGGATTTCATCTTCAGGTTGTTGTATATTGAATATATCATGTCGATAGTCCCTAGGTTTGCAATACTCTTGATATTATCACAAGAATGAGGTTCTCATATCATCCCAATTCCTGATAGTGGAATCACCTAATCCCATGAACCATCTCAACACAGAATCTTTTAGTGTAGAGGGAAAGAGTTTTAGTCTTTGAGAATCTTGTAGATAATTATAGCTCCTAAAAATCATATCGAACTCGAATAGGAATGTGTCTAGGTACTCATTAATTTTTTCCATAGAAAGTAGGTAAGGAGGAAGGAGGGATGTTTTTCATGGTTACATCCTGCATAGTGTCAAAAATAGGAAACCTGAAGGTAGCCTTAATTCAATTTTCCCCTTCTCATTCGTCATTTCTAACTTCATCATGATCTTCATTCTCTCCCCATCTCTCCATATAGGTTGGGATTTTAATGTAAATATACATAGGAGGCTCCTTCCATGGTGATAATGGGGTGTCCCAGCGTTCTTTTTCGGGAGAGATCTTCCTCTGATCAACCGTATTTTTATTGAATGCTAGAGGGATAGTATGTTCTACAGTGGAATTTTCAATTTGTGAGATAACTGGATCTATGGGGTTTCCAAAGAGAGCTTTTACCCAGGAGGATCAATAAATTCAATGAAATTCACATCTCCTACCAGTAAAAACATTGTATTATTTGGATTCAAGACTAGTGGAGGGTTAGAGGTTCCTAGTTGTTGATCCTCTTGAACTTCCTCAGAAATGAGGTCCTTAGGACCTCCTGCCAAGGTTTCTTCACCTTCTATGGCTTCCTTGGTAAGATCTGCAGAGAGAGTCTCCTTAGGTTTCTTGGTAGAACTACTTCCTACAGGCATTTTTCGATACCTTTCTGCTAATTAAGTGGTTGATTTATTACGTCCCCTGTAAAAGTTAGTAGGAATTTCAAGTGAATTTCAATAAGTTTTCCTATCTTAACAAATCTACTCTGAGCAGGTCTAAGTCTACTCATGAAAAAATTTAAACTAAAGAAAAACATATGCTACTACTATTGCTGCATTTGGGGGTGCCTGTTATAACAGATGCACATGTTCTTACCTCTTGTCTTATTGCTCCCCCGCCACCAGCCTATTATTAAGCTTCATAAAGAAGTCTATCTATTCTACCTTACAGAACAAATCCCTGGCAACAACGCCAAAATGTTGGGTGTTATAATGTCTAGATTAATTCACCTAATATTTATTTATTGATCGGGGTTGGTAGGGTTAGAGTTGACACAAAATATATGCGAAGGTAGAGGGATTCCTATGGTGTCATGGAAATATTTTATATTTTAACAAACAAAAGATCAAAATATCTTTCAAAATGAAAAACAAAGTCAAACTCTTGAGAATTTAACTATTAAAGTAATTGAACTGGAACAGAATCATTAAACCAAATGATTGATAATCTATCTCATACAAGAAAATAATTTTAGACTGAAAATGATACTATCAAAAACTAACTTTTCAAAAGGGAAACTAGGATGCAAGGAAGACCTAACTTATAAATAAGTAGAAAACTTAAAAAAGGAAACAAGTAGATAACTTAATAAAGAAAAATTAATAAAAAGAAACAAGCAGACAACTTAATAAAGAAAACGTAATAAAAAGACACAAGTAGAAAACTTAATAAAAAGAAACAAGTAAAAACATAATAGGAATGGATTTAGATTCGATCTTACAAGTTTCTTTCGGTAATTCCACAACTAAAAAAGGGAACAACCTACAATGTACTAGTATATTTTCCTAAGGATAACACATCTAATACTAAATTTTACATGCAAACGGATAAATCAATCCAAAGGCATGAGCACAAAACAATACAGCAGTAAAAAGGAATCATAAATAAACTTAAGAAACAAAACACAACATAGCTTAAAACATGCTCAAGGTGAAAAGAGGTAGTGATAAGGGTAAAACTTTTAATAAATAGTCTAAAACAATATAATTTCAACTTTAATGTTAAATAGAACTATCATCTGACTATCACAGTCAAAGCATACTTCAAATAATAAAGAAACGAAACTTAAAACAATTTCAAAACACATTACAAACACTAAAAATGAAACGACGAGTCGAATGACAGATTGAATTGCGGGTCTAAAAGGGGTGAATGAATGACAGTTTAAACAGGCTGTCCGAATGATAGTCTGCACAATTAAAATAACAGAAAAATAACCTAAATGATCTAATCTTCAGCTGAATTTATGCATATGTAAATACAATGCAGAGAGGCAGTAAATAAACCTACTTAATGATCAAATTTGACAATGAAGTAAACTTAAACAAATCCATAAAATGAAATCATTGCATATTAAGAAACAATACTAAAATTTAACTTGAATGAATTTATTAGCAGAAAGGAAATAAACGGAATTAAATCTATTCTAACAAAAGCAACCTATTCTATCTACTTGCAAATAAATTGAACAGTAAAACTAGAAATGAAATGACTGAAATCAAATTGAAAGCAAGTTATGCACGCAACTAGTTATTTAACTTCAAAAATACAATNAAATAAAAATTTACAGTAATTCAATAACAGAAAAAAAAAAAAAAAAAACTCAAAATTAAACTAACTACAAAAAGGAAGAAAGGTAATGAAACTACAAGAAAATAAACCTCTGGTTAATGAGGGGCCATCTCAGCAATCAGAGGTGGTGCCTGGCTAATGCTTACTCAAACGCAATCATAAATAGCAGAACATACAACTTGTATTAAAATATGGAACAAAAGTACAAATTTATTGTCTTCAAAAATGACTGTCTAACTAATGAAATGATGAACCCTTCAACTCTGTGCATGGAGGTGTTTATATACAATGCTTACATGGATGAGAAATTCGAACCTTTAGTGGTTGACTACTCTCTAAATTTAGTCAACCATTACTACAATTGAGTGATCAAATTCCAACGCACAACACTATTCCTTCTTCAATGCTAATAGACTTCTTCAGCATGTGTGATGTGGCATACAACTCCTTCTTTAGCGCGGCTAGCGGAGTGGTGTTGGACAGAGGAGAGCACATGGAGGCGAGTCTTCTAGAATGAGAATCATTCCATCATTCAAACGTGTGGAATGGTGGTGTGCTTTCAAATGAAGGAGGTTGTAGGAAATCCTTCTAGACTGAGGAATGTGCTTTCACCCAAATGTGTGGACAGTAAACAATTTGCAAAACCATTTCATGCTTTAACACTTGGAATCTGTCTTCAACAATGCACAGTTTGGTTAGCGATCTGGATGGTAAGCTGAACAGTGAACTGGATATTCTCTACACATATCTAGCTGAACCCATTGTCTGTTTCTTGGCACGCTAAGGTCTACAAAATAAATCCCATGCTAACATTTTAATGCCTGGAAACCTGCCGATGAATATCGCATAGTCTAATCAACGAGCGGGATGGTAAGCTGGACATGCTACGCACATATTCGGCTAAATACATGTCTGTTTGTTAATTTGTCCAAAAGACAATATAATCTGCAAACAAATATGCACATAAATTAATATATCAAATGCGCTTCAAACAATGTCAATTTCAATCAATAAAATCATAAAATGATATTAATAAACATGTTTTACATAAACCTTAAATACATTCATACTTGGGGCTGAATAGTGATCTGCATGACATAAAATATGTAAAAAGATAACAAAACATATGTTTAAATTCGTAATTTAACTTCCAAAAATGATATCAAATATGGGATCAACAGGTCCCTTAATAGACTCACCAATGTGCTAGAGGCAGGTGACAGCCGGGGTCTTCGACCAAATACTGTACAGACCAATACCCTGTATGAATCTCAACAATGTGATGATTTAGATAAAGTATAGCACGTGAGACACAACCATCCCGAGGGGAACTAAAGAATCCTCTTGAGTGGTCCAAGGAACTCATCAATGAGGTTAATGAAACCATGATACAGGGACCTCTGGGTCTATCCTCTAGAATAGATGTGTTGTCGTCGAGAGAGGGAGACCTGCAACTGACCAAGGTGATGATGTCTCCTTGACCAGAAGCAAGAGAGAGATAACCAATGATGTGGGAAAATATGGGGACTAACACACTGAATGGATAAATAGGGGCAACTAATCACTGAGGACTCAAACTTCCTTTGTTCAGAGTACGGTGGTAGGGTTGACCTGGCAGCAGATAAAACTGTCTCAAGAGAGGGGGATCATAGTTGTTATACCAGGAATGAAACTGCAGATGAGAAATACTTGGGGTGGGGTAGATAATTTTTTTGATCATGGGATCCAATGAAGACACATCACAGAATACTATGAACAAAGGTGACCCAAAGGGGGAATGCTTCCAAACTATAACCTGTTGGTTGGTGTCTAAAGACACCATTATGGTACGATCTCGTTGATTTTTAGCGAGCCCGAGAAAGTAAATGCTCAGTGGTGCTTTCAATTTTAGAGAGTATGAAAGCATGAAGAAGATTCTAGTGGGGTCTCTTTTTCATTGATAGTCTCCTATGCCCGAAAAAGGATAAAAGTGTACATAGGAGAGCTCTCCCATCCTTGGGGAGATGGGAGACTTCTTTACTGTTGGTAGTCCAATCAGGCTGAAAAAGGTTAAACCTATACTAACTGGATGTTCATTCAAATACTTTTATGAGCATGAACGAAATCAAGTTTTCTCGGTAATATTTTATTTATGAGAAGAATGGAAAAGAGCTTAAAGACAACCCATGGTGAGCTTTTTCATAGAGTTCGGTCCTAGTTCCTGAGAAAGCATAAAATGATGCAGAGGGGAATGTTCTTGGCTTGGATGTGCCAAGGTGGTCCTTTTGATATGGTATTCAACATAGTCCATAAAAGGAGATAAATGAGATGATGTAGACACCATTTCATATACTTTAACGAGCGAGAAAGGAAGCAAGGGAACTTGGCAATATTTTCATTCTTTTGCGAGTCAGAAAAGAGCTTAACAAAAACTTTGTTACGGTCAACCAAGCCAGGGGGCACTGGTGGTGTCCCATGGCGGGATGATGTAATGTGGTCAAAGGTGACCAAATGTGTAGCATGGATGGAGCAAGTGGCTCATGAACAGGGCCAATACATGCACGGGACGGTTCACGGTAGAGGCACCAAACTAATGCTGTAGAGGCACGCAAATCGAGGTGACCTCCGAGAATAGGTCTAGAGAATTGGTGTAAGTTGCAGTGGATGGAATAGACTACATATGAAGTAAGTACAGGTCCGGAGATAGTTATATGCCAAATGGATGCAAAATGATATGAATTCTGGGAAATGGTCCAGAAAATCAAGTATTAAACATGAGACAATGGCTCTGACTTAGCAGCGAAAAAACTTAAAACTGAATGACTCTGACTTAGCAGTGAATGATGCTTCCCCTAGAAAAGTGGTGCCCAAGGAAAGGTATACCAAATGGGGACCCTTGGGTATGGAGGTGGCTCAACGTATGATGTGTGATTCACATGGTGGTATGCAAATAGACGTGACTTCGGGAAATGTCCCAAAGAATTGGTAAGGATGGAGGCAGTCTAGACGATTGTTTCTTGACCCAGGAGCTTTTCATACAATGGTGGTAGATTCCTATTCTTGTAGAGGATGAGCCATATGTGAATCATGGAAAATCGAGGAGATACAGAGAATCCTCGACCTCCAGGAAAGGTCTAGGGACCTGATGGTATGGTAGCATGGTGGCAGCTAGATCACACATGCAACATACTATGTGCATGTGTAGATGTGAGACCGCACCCTCCAGTGGGCTACGCACGGCACAGGGAAACATAGTTCTACAATGTAATCACTACGAATAGACGTGGAACAACTACTAGAGGGGGTCACTGACTCATGGTAAAAATGTTGCAAAACAAAAAATAAAAAACTAGACTACACATCACTTAAAGAGGTGATGTTAAAGGAAAAGTGGTTTGGACTTTGAGAGGTTCAATTGTCATTCCTTTGTGAGACACGATGAACCGCAGGAGATGGCCCATTGGGACACATAAAAAAAAACTTAAAAGGGTTCAAGCGGATTTTGTACTCGTGACATCGCAAGAAGGCTTGTTGCAAGTCGTCTATGTGTTGTACTTGCTTCTATGACCAAGCAATGAGGTTGTCCAGATAAACCAATATGATTTGGATGAGGTCATGGAAGAAATATGGCATGTCATGCTGGAAGGTGGTTCCAACATTTTTTAAACCAAAGGGCATCACTCGGTATGCAAATGTGCCCCAACGGGTGGTTAATGCAGTTTTGTACCAGTCTTCCTTCTGGATCTAAATTTGATTATATACAGAAAAACCATCCATGAAGGAAAATACCTCATGTCCGACACAAACGTCAATGATCGGGTCAACAAACGATGTTGGGAATTTTTCTTTGGGGAATGCTAGATTCAGATCTCAGAAGATTGTATAAACCTGAATGGTTACATGTTTTTTTTTCATGGGAACAGGGTTGGAAACCCAAGTGGTGTATGCGATGGGATAGATGAAACTAGTTGTGCATAGTTTCTATATTTTTGCGTTGAATGCAACAACTTTGGAATGGTGGATGGGCCTCTGATTTTGACGAACAGGCACCACATATGGCCATGGGGAAATGTGGTGATCCATGATTGATGGATCTAAGCCTAGCATCTCAATATATGACCATGCGAAGATGTCCCATAATTCTTGAAAAAGTGCTTTGTAGGAAGCGACTTCCTCAGAAGAGCAGGATGCCCCCAGCATGATTTCTTCAACAATATCAGGATTGGTTGAGATGCTGATCTTGATGGTAGGTGAGATATTGGCCATGTTCCCCTCTTCAAAGGTGTCTAGTTCCTAAATTGGGTTTTTGAACAGGTTGACTTTCCCGTAGACTCAAAACTGGTCAAAAGCCAACACAGGTTCTTTGGGGATGAAGAAAAAGCGGTGGTGCATATCATCCCAAGGGTATTTGGGAGTAGTTAAAGCTTCAAGTATATCCTTGTCATTACTGAAACAACAATTGGATAGTACTGTGAGATCATGGATAGTTTCAGAAGTGGAAGGGTCGTTAGATATGGATATCATGTAAATGGTAGTGGCACCCGAGGAAGGAGTTGGAGGATGGATTTCCTCAATAACGATGATCTCAGATTCAAGGGAATGTTTCCAAAGATTAATGAGAGAAGTATAGAACTCGACCAATTCTTGGTAGTGGTGATAATAATGTCCATTCAAATTGCAAAGGGAACATGCATGGTTTGTCCTCAATGACTTGTTCTTGGCCTTTGGTAGACTCGAAAGGTTGACCACCGTAGAATTTTTTGTTTTATCCATGGCATCTAAGTGTGCGCGAAGGAAGGGGATCTCCGAAATTTTTTTGGTTGTGTGACCCTGCACATCACACATGACGCATGGTAGAAATTTTTGAGGTTTAGCAGTTGCTTTGGAAAATTTTCCCTAGCCCTCTTTGGGTGGGGCAAGGATGGTGTCGATGTGGAAGGTGATTTTTATGGGTCGAGAGGTGTGTGTGTGTCGACCACGATGGGATGAATGAGAGCCAACATGAGTTGGGGCATTGGGGGTTGAGCTGGTGGATCAAGGTACCACATAGGGATCCCCAATGTAAGATTGGGTAAGTTCAAGTTAGCCATTACTCGCTTGCTCAAAAGTCAGGATGGGGGAAAAAGAAAGGGAATTGTATGGACTGGGATAGAACCCCAGTAATTCCCTAGTGATGGTGTTTGAGGTTGTGACTGCGGATGGGGCTATGACTGTAGTTGGACTTACAGCTACGGATAGGGCTATGGCTATAGTTGTGGTTTGAGTGCAACAGTGATGGATGAGAGCATGAACAAATCCTCTGTCTCGCTTGGTGTTGGTGGAGGTGGTACCAAGGGAAAGGAAGTCATCATGGAAGTGTCGACAAACAACTCGAGGCCTACTGCCAATAAATAGGGGGTGGCTTCACTATCAAATACAGTATCAATAGTAGGGATAATATTGGTTGGTGCTATTGGCCCATGCTGATCGTGGTAAATTAGTTGGTCCACCGTCATGATCTTCCCATTGTGAGGGAACATCATAAGGCAAAACATGGTGGATTCCATGAATCTCATGTCGTACATGTAAATTTCTCTCAAGAGAAGGTTATATTCCAACTACGCATTGACCACCTCTATGTCAATTAACACCATTTTACCGGCAAATGATATGGGAATGTGTGGGAGGATTCCTTGAGCTTTTGTCAGGTGTCCATCATAAGCACGCAAGGTAGGAGTGGATGGTTGTAAGAGAGGGGAACCAAGTTTCTACCAGACAAATGTGGACATGACATGAGTTGATTCCCATTCGTATACAATGCAATAATGCATGACCAAATTATGAATGGATACTGGAATTTTGAAGGTAATGGTTGATGGCATTCAGGGCTCTTCATTGTCCAAATCAAATGTCATCAATTTGGATTCGAAGGTGTATATGGCACCAAATACAACCATCAATGCTTTTCAATGTGGAAGGCATGTTTTTAGTACTTCAATATTGGACATGGTCGTAGGTGACTAGGCCAAGTCATCAACGATACTATAGTTCACTGTAACTCTAGCTATGGAATTGTTCACAACCCGCCGCATGGGGGACATGGGGGAAAAGGGGGTAAGTGAGGAGGTATGTTGGTTGTGCTGGATGTGGATACCGCTGATGGGTCAGTGGGTTAGATAATGGATCCATACTGATTTCTCCTATTTTGTAAATTGACCTCTTCGATTGGCATGGCTAGTAGGTGGTGAACATCTGTCGTTGTTGGCAGAGTTGTGGTAGGGGTTGTGGGAGAGAGTTGGGGAGTAGGTGTGGTTGTTACCAATCCTTGAAGTGGTAATGAGTTTTGGAGCACCATGGGTGGAGGTTTTGTTGGTGTCAGATTAGGTTGGACTTGAGCTACCATGTTGAGATTTGTTCTAGAGAACATACTTGGCACGACCCATGAGGCGGAATTCATGTGTACAGTGACTGTAGACATCGAATAGTTTGTACAGGAGATTCATTCATAATGGAGTGTTTTGTCTAGGTGGGTTGGGTTGTTGGGGATTTTGAGCTAGCCAGTTTTTTTCGCTGATGTTGGGAGGATTCGGCTGTTGGTTGTTGCCTCGATTCCTATCTCGGTTATTTCTTCCTTGCCATTGTTGGTTGTTGGGGGTAGGTTGGTTGGGACAATTTTGTTGAGAAAAAAATTGTCCCAATGTGCTAACATAGCTAGGGAGGGGGCTGAAATGACTTGTGCATGTGGTGCATATTAGACTAGGAGAGTTGGGGGGGCTACAAATCCAGCCATTTGTCTTGAATATTGTTGTGTTGGCCAAGTTGGTGAGTGGACCTACTATTGTGGCACATGTTTTGCATAGGAGGTTGTGGCTGCAGAATGAGACATCGAGCTTGATTAGTAGGGGGGTTGGTTAGGGTTGGAAACACTAGTGGTGTTGCTTGTATGCGGTGGTATTACAGGAGGTGCTACATGGTGTTGTGGGTGATGGGAAACCCAACCTATAATTCCATCTGCAGCATGCGATGTCCTTAGTGTGTCGCGGTGGTAGGTACCATCACAGGGAGCGTCAGGAAAAATGGTGTACAAGTACCCTAATTGTGTATAAATTAAATCAAATTGTAGTTCCTTCAACATTTCCTCTTCCTCAAACTGGTGCGCTCATAGGTGACATCCTTCACTATGGGTGGTAGCAAGGTCTTTAGAAACCAATCGAGGAATATCCTATCTTATAACTGAATATTGCACAAGCTCTAGCGTCACCGCCACTCATGGATGCAGTCAGTTATATGAGTTGTCATATTTTGGTGGCAATATAAGAGTATCTCCACACGCTCGTCATAGCAGACGAGAAGTTGGAAATATTGTAGGAACATGAAGGCTAAAGATTTGAATCTTGGGTAGGTGGCTTGTGGAATCTCAATGTACCACTTGGATGAGGCACCTATGAGGGTGCGTTGGAACATCCTGAGTCTGATTGAATCATCCATGATGTTGTTTAATAGGAAATACAGATGAAATTTCATGATATGGTTTTGGGGGCACTCCCTTGCCTTCCATTAAAATTTTGAGATGTTTGATGGGAGTTTAGTTAGCATAGGAGGCTAGTGGGGTTGGTGGCAGATTGGGTCACTGGTTAATCTATCCAAATCACGAAAGTTGAGGCATGCCATGAATGGAAAATTATCCCCAAGACTAGTGTGGGAGGGGCCAACGATGGTGTCGGAGTTTTCAAGAACTTGGTGTCCTTGCATGGTTGGGGGCACCTGAATTTGACTTCCCGCTATGAGGATAGTCGAGATGGTGTTGGACAGGCCATTTCCCCCATGTATGAGAGGTGACATTGTGGTAATAACTGGGCCAGGGCCCCTAGGTATGAAAGGTGATATCATGGCAATGATAGGTGTTGGGACGCGCGCCTTAACGGTCACTAATTTTGGTAACTCCACGATTTTTATGGAAGCTTGTAAGCGGAGTTGCAACTCAAAATAGTCTTAGGGGTGTCAGGGTTGAGTCAAAGCCCTCCATTAGAGAAAATTTCAACTCAAAATGGGCCTCCTAAAATGAACTAATAAAATAATAGTTAAAATAATAAAATAATATTTATTAATTTTGGAGGAAGAAAATAAAAAAACTACTTTTTTGTTTGTATTTTTGACATATCTCCCTGTGTTTTTACTCAAATTTTGATCAAGATAGCTCGTTGGATGTGGAATTAAATTCCGCATCCAACGAGTACCCACTCGGCATACTTTTGATGGCTCTGCTACCCCAAAAACAAGAAATACCTGAAAAAATGGAATGATGACATCATCATTCCATTTTTTCAGGTATTTCTTATTTTTGGGGTAGCAGGGTCCATCAAAATTATGCTGAGTGGGTACTCGTTGGATGTGGAATTTAATTCTGCATCCAACGAGCTCTCCCGATGGAAATTTGAGTAAAAACACAGGGAGATATGTCAAAAATACAAACAAAAAAAGTAGTTTTTTTTATGATACCTATCCCCAAATTTATATTAAAAAAGTGTTTAAGACCTATACGGTATTTCAAATTTAAATCAATTTCATTGGCTAACACATGATGACATGGAATTTGAATAAAAGTTAAAAGGCCCATTTTGAGTTGAAATTTCCTCTAATGTTTTTTGTAATTTTCCATAAAATTCGGGTATAAGCCCATGATTTTGTAATAGTGCACTTGTATAAATAGGCACTCATGTAAATATGTAAAGAGCATCTAATGAAATGAGGATCATTTGATGTGAAGAAGATAGATCTATTTTTGGGTTTTAAGGTCAAGTCCTAGCTGTGTGCGTGGACGAACTCTGCAGCTATGTGCGTAGAGGGTTTTGTAAGGAAAGGAACTGCAGCTAAGTGCATAGCTTAGAGATTGTAAGAAAGGAACTACATCTAAGTGCGCAATTAGCTTTGAAGGGTGGATCCACTGCTGAGTGCGTAGATCAGACTATTGTTTTGTAAGAAGTGGAATAAAAGCGCAGTTTTCAGGATGTAGCCCCTACACTGGGGGTGAACCATGTTATATCTTGTGTTGTGGTTCTTTTGTGTTGTTTTTGTTATGGTTTTAATTTATGCATGGATAAGTAGATAATTGATAAAGTAAGATAACTGTTAATATTAGCTTCGCTGCGAATTCCTAGTTAAGGGTTAAGCAAGAAACATCTTTTATCTAACTATGAAGCTAATCAAGTGAATATCGAAGCTCTGTTTGGTATAAATATTGGTTGTTAAGGATAAAGGTACAGTAATATCCCTCTTATGCTTCCAGAAACCTGGTTCTACGGCACCCCATAGCTATTTCGGGTGAGACTACAACCTATTCGCAGGTTGTTGCTGAAAGGGCCAACACTGTGGGTTTGTTTGTTGGTGCGAAGTTAATGGTATAAAACCCGGGTCTGCCCTATAACCCAACAAATTGGTTCCATTTCCGGTTGAACTCAGTATCTGCTCAAGAGGGATTTACATTGTACCTAAAGGGCTATGTTTTGGAGGCCCTCAGTAAAAGAAATTGGTGATTGGGTTGAAGCTACCTATCAAAAATTTGCTGAACAAGAAAATAAGGATCATCATCATAGCTGAGACAAATTCTTACAAAGGTACGTTTTTGCTGATATTTACAAAATTTTCTTTGGTAGTATCCACATAGAATTGCACCAGTGGTTATCCAGGTTGACAGAGTGAAGGATGAACTTCCAAGAAGATCAGTTCCCTGACTAGACCCCAGCAAGAGTTAATATATTGAAAAGAGTGAATAACATGTTATCGAGTGCTGTTAATTTCTAGACAACGCGAACCCTTGAAGCTTTTGTGACAGAATTTTCCATTGACACAAGTACCTCTTTTAGCGAAGTTTAAAGGCAGTTCTTCAAAGGACTAAGGGGTAAGTACCTAAATACATTTAGTCTGCAAATTAAAATGCTCTTGGCTGAGAAGGGCATATTGCTTATAGAATCAGATTGCTAGAATTATTTTTACTAACCTATGTTTGGAAGTGAAAGTAACTTCAACGAGAAAAGTGGTTTGCTGGGAAGTGGTAAAAGATACAAGAGAAACTTAGAATCCTATACCTTAGGTCAGAATACAGAGTATACACCAGAAGACCCTAAATCTGAAGAAAACCCTTTTGTTAGAAATCCTCCTATCACCCCGCAGCGAAGATCTGCTACCCTTGGGAACCCGTCGCAGTCTGGTAGTAACCCTAGCCCAAGTATTCCGGTCGCAAGTCAATCTACCCCAGTAAGTTCAAACCCCCCCTCAGTTCACTATGGCCCATATGGCTAATGATATCAAGCTCCTAGTTTTCAAAGGAACTAGATCAAAGGATCCAGAATAGTTTTGGTTTTTATGCGAAGCTGTGTGGACAGCTAAGAACATTTTGGATCAAGATATAAGAAGAGTGCATCTGGTCACTTATTTTAGAGACCGAGCCTTGACTTGGTTTATGAAGTTTTCCAGTACTCAGAACCATGTCTTGGCTGATATTAAAGTAGCAATGATTAAAGAGTTTAAGAAGCCTAAATCAGAATCATAGTGTATAACTGAATTGAAAGAGATTCAGCAGAGACGAGGTGAATCAGTTTGGGACTTTGATTAGAGGTTCAAAGTTATTCTAGATCAATTTAGTTTCACTATTGGACCAGAGAAGCATAAAGAATGGTTCATTGCAGCCTTATTACCCCATATCAGAATGCCACTCATGCAACAGAAGGTTGCTGATCAGCATGAAGCTTTGGAGATTGCCATGAAACTAGAGACAACTCCTGTCGCAGATAATTCTGGCATAACACAAATTCAAGCATAGTTAGCAGAAATGGCTTTGGAGCTGTGCGACATGAAAAAAGGGAATTCTATTCGTGAAGAGGTGTGGTGTACATGATGTAGGATAAAAGGTCATGACAAGGAACAATGTCCTGCACTAAGAAATTACCTGAATATTGGTGCACCGAACCCATTTAACCTTAATGTTCTATATTGTGAGATTTGTAGAACAACTGGCCAGAATCAACCTGAAGATTGCTATTTTCTACAAAGATATGTGCAAGTCCCTAAGAATCCCTATTGCAAGTTCTGTAAGTCAGTGGGACACAATGAAGAGGAATGTCGCAGTTTTGACCTTATGCGAGAGCGAACATATGATGCTTATATGGTACAAAACTATGCACAAAGCAATGATGGATATGGTTACAGTGGTAATACATCAGGTCGAGGTGCTTTTGGAGGTCGTGGTCGTGGTCGTATGCCTGGAAGAGGTCGAGGCCAGGTTTTGTGCTATAACTGTAACCAGGAAAGTCATCTAGCTAGAGACTATTGGAACCCAACTACGACATGTCGATATTGCAGAGCAGTAGATCATGTCATTGAGCAATGCCCGCTTCTGATATCCAAGATACAAGAAATAAATATCTCTCCTCCTCAGAATATTCAGATGATTACTGCAGAGCAAAGACCTATCCCAGCCATTAACATTGTTTCAAGGAGTGGATCTACGACACAAGTGCAGCATAAGGAGAAACAACCTGATGAGGCTTGGGTTCGTAAGACCCCAGAGAAAGTGCCAATCTTAGATGTGGATAGAGAAAAAGAAACCTTTATGGAAGACAAAAAGGAATTTTTTGATCCGAGCATAGTAGTAGCACCTACGCAGCAGCATCAACAGTAGTCGCAGTCCCAAGAAGCTTCGACAGAGAAAGTAAGTACACTGTCGACATTTTTACAGAGTTGCATGAAGCTCTTACAAAATCAGAATGCTTTAAATGAGTTACAGAAAGTTATTGCTTCTTGTGAACCTCAGCGAAGCTCTAGTAAAGAAAAAATTGTCAATAGAGTTAGAAGAACTGGAAGAGAAATGAGATTGCATGCTTAGATAGGAGAGTATGACATGACTGATATCATTTTAGACCTGGGATCAGAAGTCAATGTATTAACTAAGCAGACATGGGAACAAATGGTAAAACCACCCTTGAATGGTCCCCTATACATTTGAGATTAGCCAATCAGCAGAAGATTGTGCCCCTAGGAAGATTATCTAGCATCCTAGTAGACATTGATGGAGTCAGTACCTTAGCAGATTTTGAAGTCATTGAGATAATTGATGATAGCAACCCATATCCATCCTTGCTAGGAATTGAATGGGAAATAGAGAATTCTGAAGTAATTAATCTTAAGTACAGAAAGATGACTTTTGAAGGAAAAGGATTGAGAGTCATAGTCCCCTTGGACCCTTCTCGAGGAGAAAGGTACATAGAGCCAATGAGAGATGAGGATCAGGATGTTTTGGATCACATCTACAACATCATAGCTAACGAGGAAGACTATGTTAACCCTACTACTGAAGGTATAATGGATTGGAAGTTTGATAGTTCTTGCATGACTGATTCAGATGAAGGCCTAGAGAATTGGCAGCATAGACTTTATGAGCTACATGGACATCGGTGTGCAATATTTACCAAGTCTCTCGGATGGCTTGGCTCACAAACAAGAGTCTTACCTATTTTTGATGGCTTGACAGAACCCAAAGAGTTTATTTTGCAATTTTCAGAGCAGGTACCAGATTCATAGAAAATGGAAACTCTAGATTCAGTCTTTAGAGCCACAGCTGCTAGATGGTGGAATGGTCATAAGAAGTATATTCAGAGTTGGGAATCTTGTCAAAAGCTTCTTTGCCTTAGATTCGTGGATCAACCTCAGGAGGTGCGAAGTAGGTTCAATGGTCAGACTGGCCCTCAAGAACATTTGGAACAATGTTATGATGCATGGAAGCATGTCCCTCATGAAGAATGGGTACATCGGTTTGTGCACACCCTGGAACCTATCGCGAAGAATTGGTATGCAGAGGTGGAGCTTCGCCAGGGTACTGTAAGTTGGGATAGTCTTGTTCATAGTTTTGTGCTGACATTTTCTATTAATGAGGTTTGTCCCGCTTTGGACACAGCTATTAGGATGATCCACACTAAGGTGTTTGATGGTAAAGAAATAGCTAAGTACCAACCTGATTGGAAAGAACAAGAAGCTAATGCAGTAGAATGCTATAACCTTGCAATTAACGAGGATGATGACCCACGCAACATAAACATTCCTGAGTTAGAAGGACACTGTGAAGTACGTGGACCAGCAGTTGAAGCACCAGAAGTGACTTAGCCCTTGAAGACGAGGCAAGTAAACATTGGGTCAGAAGAAATGCCTAAGTATGCTATTATTGGAGATTATTGGGATGAAGAAATGGTAAGCAAATTGACCCAACTTCTCCATGAGTATCAGGACCTATTCCCGACGAAGTTCTCAGAAATGAAAGGTATTCTTGGTGATATAGGAGTGATAAAAATCCCTTTGAAACCTGATGCGAAGCCTGTTAAGCAGCGCCCTTATAGGCTGGACCCTAAGTATAAAGAAAAAGTCAGGGTGGATCTCAATAAGATGCTCGTAGCAGGAATAATTGAGCCTGTCAAAGAGTCAGAATGGGTCAGCCCCATGGTGGTACAAGAAAAGAAGACCAAGGGAGAAATCCAAATCTGTGTTGATCTCAGGAAGCTGAATGATGCCTGCTTGCATGATCCATTCC
>LPNX010795144.1:370611-431550 GCA_001517045.1 Pseudotsuga menziesii | reverse complement strand
TAGACAATGTCGGAGGTCAAGAAGTGTATTCTTTCACTGATGGATTTTCAGGTTACCATCAGATCAGAATTGCTCCAGAGGATCGACATAAAACAACCTTGGCTACAGAAATGGGGTCGTTTCAGTATACAGTTATGCTTTTTGGATTGAAGAATGAACTTGCCATGTTTTCCAGGGTAGTCATATCTGCATTTAAGGAATTCATTCATAAGTTCTTGGAAGTTTAGTTTGATGATTGGACTACTTTTGGCTTATTGAAAGATCATATAGCTAGCTTAAGGCTTATGCTGGATAAGTACATACAGCATCAGATTTCATTGAATGTGAAGAAGTGTATCTTTTGTGCACCTTTTGGAATTCTACTAGTTCACATTGTGTGAAAGCAAGGATTGATGGTGGACCCTACGAAGATAGCCATCATTATGAACCTGCCACCTTCAAAGTCTGTTAAGCAACTTCACACTACACTTGGTCATACTAGATATTACAGGAAATTCATCAAAATATATGCTCAGATTACAACCCCTATGGAAAAGCAATTGAAGAAAGATATTAAGTTTGAATGGACACCTGAGTGTTAGGAAAGCTTGGATATTTTGAAAGAAAAGATGGTAGCTGCCCCTATCCTAGTATTCCCTGACTGGAATAAGGAGTTTCATGTTCATGTCGATGCATCTTGCATTGCTTTAGGTGTAGTATTGGCTCAGTTAGGTGAAGGTAATATTGATCACCCTATTGCTTTTGCAAGTAGAAAATTGTCCACAGTAGAAAAGAATTATACTAGGATAGAACGAGAAGTTCTAGCTATGGTTTATGCCTTGCAGAAGTTTCAACACTATCTGTTAGGATCACATTTTAAGATGTTCACTGACCATTCTGCTTTGAAGTATTTGGTTAACAAGCCTGTGTTAGGTGGAAGGATATGCAGATGGCTGATTCTATTTCAGGAGTATGACTTTGAGATCATAGTTAATCCTGGAAGACTTAAACTAGGGCCTAACCACTTGTTGAGGCTTGAGTCAGGAGAAGAACCCACTAGCTTGGATGAAGGTCTTCCTAATTCCCAGTTGTTTTCCATCCAGATGGTTGATGACTATTTTCAGGATATTGTTTAGTACTTATCTACAGGTTTCTCACCCCTTGAGATGACGACACAGCAAAAGAAGCAGCTGGTGGTCAGAGCAGCTGACTTTACCTTGATAGAAAGATAGTTATATAAGATGGGACTAGATGAAATATTGCACAGATGTGTCCTAGAACATGAAAATCCATTGATCTTGGCTGAGGCACATTCGGGAGCAGCAGGAGGTCATTATGCAGGAAAAGCTACAACTCAAAAGATGCTGACAGTAGGATTGTGGTGGCCTACAATTCATAAGGATGCAAGAGAGTATTTCCACAGCTGCGATATCTGTCAAAGGACAGGAAAACCATCTAGGAGGGATGAGATGCCTTTGGTTCCACAGGTAACTTTACAAGCGTTTGAAAAATGGGCTATTGATTTTGTAGGACCAATCAATCCCCCTGCAAAGAAATTTGGAGCAAGATACATTATTATAGCAATTGATTGCCTTACTCGTTGGGCCGAAGCTCAGCCAGTCAAGAACTGTAGCACTGCTACAGCTGCGAAGTTCATCTTTGATAATATCTTGTAAATATTTGGGTGTCCTAGAGTTCTTATGAGTGATCAAGGATCACATTTCCTAAATAAGACTATTGAAGCATTGATTGAAGAATTTCAAGTATATCATCAGAAGAGTACTGCCTACCATCCTCAAGCAAATGGAACTGTCGAAGCCTTTAACAAGATCCTAGAGCATGCTCTAACAAAGATTTGCAATGTTAATAGAAATGATTGGGATCTTAGAATTCCAGCAGTACTATGGGCTTATAGAACCACTTACAAGAAGTTGACAGGCCATACACCTTTTAGGCTAGTCTATGGACAAGAAGTAGTTATGTCCATGGAGTACATTGTTCCTAGCCTTAGAATATCTTCCTTCACACAGATGGATGACCCAGCCATGTTGAAAGAAAGGCTGGCAAAGATGCTAGAACTAGAGGAAGACAGATTCATTACAAATTTTCAGCAGCAATTACAGAAAGCTAGAGAAAAAGTGTGGCATGATAGACACATTAAGAGGAAGCAATTCCAGATTGGTGATCTTGTGCTCTTGTACGACAGTAAATTCATGAAGTTCCCAGGTAAATTCAAAACATATTGGAAAGGACCATACATAGTTCAGGAAGTTACCGATGGCGGTGCAGTCCAGTTAGATAAATTGAATGGAGAAATTTTACCTTCCATGGTGAATGGAAGTAGATTGAAGAAGTATAGGGACAATCCTAGACCCCCTAATCAAAAGGAACAGCAAGAAGGAGAGTCTAAGTACCAAGAACAGTTGAAATTGGGTACTAGACTATAATGAAGCTGTTCTCAAAGATACAAAGTATTTCAAAGTTCAAAGGTCAAAGTTAAGTTGACGCTTGGGTCAGGATGGGTCGTAGGTCAATATTGTGTCGAAGGTACTCATTAGGGAGCAGTTGAAGTTAGTAGTTGGGTCAAAGAAGAAATGCCTGTCGTAGCCTAAAATGTGACTGATGGGACAAAATCGATTTGGTGGCACCGGCACGTGAGATACCTTAATTGCTTGTAATGATGAGATTTTGGGGAAAATCCAGCACCGTGTAAATAGGATTTATCGCTGCTCCAGCAGATTTGGTGTCATTCATGCACCATCATAACAAATTTTGTCGCGGGATTCTATAAGAAGCCACACAGGCCTGCGACTCCTACATTGCGCATTTCTTTGAGTTTACAGTTAGCACTATGTCCAATGATCGCGAAGTCCAAGAATTGTTACAAGAGATCAGGGAGAGAGGTCTATAGAACCTTATGAGCAATCCACCCTGCGAGGAGACTTCTCCAGTGCTGAAGCAACCAATGCAGATACGATCAACTAGAAAGAAATTTAAGGTAGAAGTTCATTCTAAGCAGAACAAAGAAAGGCACAAGCCCTCAAGAAAGACTCCGGAGGATCCTGAGATGTATCCTCCTGGCTCAGTAAAATGGAGACATGATGTTTGTCTTATGCAAAAGTACATTGGCATGCAATCACAGGAGCCCCGTCTGCTAAGGACCCAAAGTTGTGGATGGTCAAATGTTCGATAGGACATGAACATGAGGCAGTTTGAGGGATGGAGTCGATGATAGCTTTATAAGGATCAACAATTCCAATGACCATCATAAATCTTGTGAAGGAAGACAACAGCATAAGGAACATTAGCAGTCTACTAAGAATGAAAGGATGAAGGATTAAGCAAGCTGCAGTCATGGTAGAAGTAGTAGAAAGGATGACGATGATGACAGGCATATAAGGAAGCAGGAGGGAGGAAAATTAAAGCTGATGGTTACACAGATGCAGACGGATATAGAGCCTAACAAAGTGCGTAAGGCGATCATAAAGAAGGAGCAAGTAGCTGAAGATAACATTCTACCACAAAACAAGCAGCTGAGTGTCCTGAGACGGGACACTGGTGAGTCTTAGGGGCCTATTGGGATGCGCGCCTTAATGGTCACTAATTTTGGTAACTCCACGATTTTTGTGGAAGCTTGTAAGCGGAGTTGCGACTCAAAATAGTCTTAGGGGTGTCAAGGTTGAGTCAAAGCCCTCTTTTTTGTAATTGTCAATAAAATTCAAGTATAAGGGCATGATTTTGTAACAGTGCACTTGTATAAATAAGCACTCATGTAAATATGTAAAGAGCATCTAATGAAATGAGGATCATCTGATGCGAAGAAGATAGATCTATTTTTGGGTTTTAAGGTCAAGTCCCAGCTGTGTGCGTGGACGACCTCTGTAGCTATGTGCACAGAGGGTTTTGTAAGGAAAGGAACTGCAGCTAAGTGCGCAGTTAGCTTTGAAGGGCGGATCTGCTGCCGAGTGCGTAGATCAGACTGTTGTTTTGTAAGAAGTGGAATAAAAGCACAGTTTTGTGGACGTAGCCCCTACACTGGGGGTGAACCACGTTATATCTTGTGTTGTGGTTCTTTTGTGTTGTTTGTGTTATGATTTTATTTTATGCATTGATAAGTAGATAATTGATAAAGTAAGATAACTGTTAATATTAGCTTCTCTATGAATTCCTAGTTAAGGGTTAAGCAAGAAACATCTTTTATCTAACTGCGAAGCTAATCAAGTGAATATTGAAGCTCTGTTTGGTATAAATATTGGTTGTTAAGGCTAAAGGTACAGTAATATCCGTCTTCTGCTTGCAGAAACCTGGTTCTGTGGCACCCCATAGCTGTTTCGGGTGAGAGTGCAACATGTTCGCAGGTTGTTGCCGAAAGATCCAACACTGTGGGTCTGTTTGTTGGTGCGAAGTTAATGGTATAAAATTTGGGTCTTCCCTATAGCCCAACAATAGAGCCACTGCCATTGGGTGTAAATGACGATACAATAGTAAAGATGGGGGTTGGTGTGGGTCTGTTACTAATGGGTAGTTGACCTATAACGATATGTGCAGCGCCACAGTGATCACTGAAAGGGATGTTGGTGATGAGGTGAGGCATGGACATGGTTCCACTGCCACTAACCCCTCTAGAGAAAGGATCCGGATTTGCGTAATCCATGGGGGTAGATGGTGCAGTATGCAAGTGTGGTTTAGATTGGTATGAATCTGAGTCAGAGTTAGAGGCTATGTGGCCTTCTGATGGTGAAGAGGGTTGTTGAGTATGGTCTCAATGGTGCTTGTTTAAAGGTCCAAACTGAGGGGCCTCCCCCCTAATATGAGAGGAGGAACATGATGGATCAATAGTGTCTTTCTAGTAATAACCAATAATGAAGATCTAGATCCTAGTTTAATGGCTTC
Organism: Pseudotsuga menziesii; assembly: GCA_001517045.1. Classification (NCBI taxonomy): domain Eukaryota; kingdom Viridiplantae; phylum Streptophyta; class Pinopsida; order Pinales; family Pinaceae; genus Pseudotsuga; species Pseudotsuga menziesii. The sequence goes on along the minus strand of LPNX010795144.1, from coordinate 426,678 downwards.
CTAGTGGCTTTCAGGTGGTCACTCGACCACCAAGACTACCAGAAGATAGCGCTTGCATTTTTCCTCATAGGTTTTACTAGTCAATCAGAGGGGGCCGTTATCCCATTTAACTTAGAAATTACTCTCATTGGCCAACTACTTTAGGGTTCTTGCAGTACTCCCTACAGTGAGTTTTAGGTAGAGCCCAAGTACTTCCTGTAGTTATGGAATTTAGGGACTTATGTCCTCAAACTGCAAATTTTGGACTTAAAGTAAATTGGTTGATTTTAGAGGTTCACTCGGCATCATGAACTGAGTTTGGTTGGCTTAAGTGGTGTGGTTGTATGCATTTTAAGTGTGTGACAGCTATTTAAAATTATTTTCTTCAATTATGTGGTTAGCAGGCATTTTTGGTTTCCTGTGTAGATTGGACAATGGGCAACCTGTAATATGTAAAAACTAGTAAAGCTAAAACAAAACTAAAAATTAAACTGTTGACCTGAGAAAACATAAATCTGTACCATTTATACCATGTTCTTGTATTATTCTTTGGCCAAGAAAGAGTGTTGGGCTCTCATCAAAGTGGGAACAGTCCCACCCGTAGATCCATAGGTCACTCCTCAAGTGCAAGGTTGCTCAACACGAAGGACATGAACACCATGACACCCCCCGTGGTCTCCACCCCCTCTAGCTTCCAAGTCACTTGTCTTTAATGGTTTGGAGAAATGCCAAGAATAGGTGCCTATTACTGCGCTTGCTCAATGCTTTATCTTATCTAAGAATACCCCAGAGGGTGGTGACTAAGTAGAGTAGGAAGGGTTGGGAAAGAAGGTTGATTTGCAATAACTTTTTAAGATTGAAATAAAAATAATTGTGCAGAAATATAACCAAGCATTAGATAGTTTTTTGTTTGTAATTAGCTAACCATACACTCAGCCAAATATAAAAACAACTTGTAGAAAGTACAAGTCACTTCTGGCTGTTGGACAATGGAGAATGAGCCACACAAACAGTCCAAACAGTAGTGACTAGAAACCTGAGAGTCAAATCTCACCTTTCGGGGCCAGATAAGTGACCGAGTCACTCCTTTAGGGTCGAAACAGGAAACTAGGTCACTCTTTTAGGCCCAAAATAGGTGACTCGGCCTACAGAGGCAGGTCACTCCTGTCAAGGCCAATGTGGTGAGGGGGTCACCCTTTTAGGCCTGAAATAGGTAACTTGGCCCGTGAACAAAAAAAAATTTAAAATCGGAACTAAGAACAGCTGAACAGGATCAAGTTGGCCTTGGGAGGGCTCGACCAGTAACAGAAATGAAAGAAACTATGAACAAAACTACTAAGCAACTAATCAAAAATCTACCTAAACTATTGTAAACCCAAGGATCCTATGGGATCGACCCGGTGTGGTCGCCAAACTGTAGCAGGGTTAAATCCCTAGCTACGTGAAGTTGTACCTACCTTCTGTCTATAGGATGGAAGGATAGAGTCAAATGGATCTAGAAGAACCTACAACAAATGGTTATATGAAATTAATGGCTAACCTGCAACAAAATGTTAGAATTCACAGTATATATATCTAAACAACCTATGGAACAAAAACTAACAGAGGAAATGAGACCATATACCTTCTAGCTTGTTTGGAAAGGGGTCCACCATGCCGTGGCTGAGGAAGCTACCTCTTTGCAAGGTTGGGTGGTATGGAGAAAGGATCAACATGCAAGAGGTTTGGCTAGTGGAGCAAAATGGAGTGAAGGGAATGAATGGCTTGAGAATTATGGTTTCTTAAGGCACTCATGCAGGCAGAGTAATGGTAGGAAGAAATGGAGGTGTGTTTAGAGTGACCCCCACCATCTTATTTTATAGATTTTTCTCTTGTTTTAGGTTTTGTATCCCTTGGTTAGGGTTTTAATCCATTTTTAACTCTTTCTTAGCTCCCTTTGGGGTTTTAGGCCCTTTTAAGGATTTTAGCCCCTTTTGAGGACTTTAGCCCATTTGTGAGCTGTTTTGGCGATTTTATAGGTTGTTAAACCCTTTTTGGTGTTTTTTGAGCCTTTGAGGGGAAAGCATAGGTTAAACAATGGTGTGGGGGTCAATAAGGGTTAGGAAATGGATGTCTTTATGTGGTGTAGGCCATATGGAGCAATTTGGGTGGTTTTTTGGGTTAACACTATCCATACGGTCGATCTCGCCTGCGACTATTTGCCTTAGAATTGGTTATATTGGGGTTACCTTAGATTCCTTACCTAGGTATCGCAAGGGGTACTTGCAAAGGTTATTCTGTAGGTGTCCTAGCCAGGTAGGGGTTGAACAACACATTTGCTTTATGCGTTGAAGTTGAGGGCCACTATAATTGGTTACGTTCCTCCACTTGTAGTGTATGGGAGTTTCAAGCCTGTCCTAGGCGATACATACCTGCTATATTCAGGAGCTCACATATCCTCCCCATTGGTTTTCTTGTATTTTGGTTATAGATTATCTTAGGAGTGTGCTTTTTGTGTGCTAGTTGGATTTTAGGATCACGGTTACTTGAGTATATTTATGTTCTCTTGAGTTTTGGTACTTATATGTTCGGCATGCCTGATATCACTACTAGTATCATGTCACCCACTCCAGGTCCTACTGCGGACCATGGTGTTGGATCAAGGGGCATGACATCCCCTTACCTTTCTCATATATTTAGGAGAGGTCATATTCCATCCTCTACTCCATTTGCAGAGTATTTTCACTCCCTTTGTCTCGTCTTAACACTAGTGTTCACCCTCATGGGGGTGGTAATGGATACGTGAACGTTGGTTCTACACTTTACATTCCTTCTTATATCCCATCGTCCACCACACTATTATTAGAGGAAATTTCAACTCAAAATGGGCCTTTTAACTTTAATTCAAATTCCATGTCATCATGTGTTAGCCAATGAAATTGCTTTAAATTTAAAATACCATATAGGTCTTAAACACCTTTTTAATATAAATTTGGGGATAGGTATCATAAAAAAAACTACTTTTTTTGTTTGTATTTTTGACATATATCCCTGTGTTTTTACTCAAATTTTGATCGGGAGAACTCGTTGGATGTGGAATTAAATTCCGCATCCAACGATTACCCACTCGGCATACTTTTGACAAACCCTGCTACCCCAAAAACAAGAAATACCTGAAAAAATGGAATGATGACATCATCATTCTGTTTTCAGGTATTTCTTGTTTTTGGGGTAGAGGGGCCCGTCAAAAGTATGCCGAGTGGGTACTCGTTGGATGCAGAATTTAATTCCGCATCCAACAAGCTCTCTCGATCGAAATTTGAGCAAAAACACAGGGAGATATGTGAAAAATACAAACAAAAAAGGAGTTTTTTTCTTTTCTTCCTCCAAAATTAATAAATATTATTTTATTATTTTAACTATTATTTTATTAATTCATTTTAGGAGGCCCATTTTGAGTTGAAATTTCCTCTAATGTTCCTTTGAATGTAGTTCTCATGATCAATCCTCCCTATTTCCTATATTTTGGACTCTTTACTGACTATTTTTTATTGTTTTGGATTAATATTGTCGTCATGTAGGGTCCAGTTTTTTGTACACTCTCTTCAAGGCTTTGACCCATTCATGCCCATCACAGGTATAGTTTCTGAACTGGAATATAGATTAGGATTTCACATCTGTCTGTATTTTGCACGACCTTATGACCATTTCATTTTAACCTTAGGTATGAACCCATTCCATGATATCACAAAACCATAATGTTACTGTTATAAGTGGTATTATGTGAATGGTAGAGCTTTCCTATACATGGGTTCCCTAGTTAGATCCTATTTTGCATTTGGTTCCCATGTTGAGATACCTCCTTTTCATTGTGGGAGTCCCTTTTTAGTCCCACCATGTCCTTGAGAAATAGCTTCATACTCCTCTTGAACTTTATGATGGATTTTCCCCATAGGGACTCCCTTGTATATATCAAGTTGTAAGTGCATTTCATGAGTTTTGCTTGTCTTCTTGAGCTTTACATCGACTCCCTGAATTTAAATTATTAGCCATATATCCTAAGATTATCTCATGTCTAGCAAAGCATATCCTTTTTATATATCCTTTGCAGCTTGATCACCCCTTTACTGGGATGATACCTTCCCCCGAGTGTCATTGTCTTTCACATGTTTCCTTGCATTGAGCATAGGTATGTTCCACTTCTTGGAACTAGCTTTCCTATTCCCTTACATTCATCTCCTCCTACCTATGTACTATAAAGCACTTTTTTTCTTTTTCAATCTTTTCAAAATATCTGAAAAATTACAAAAAAATCAAAAGACATAAAAATCCAGATGAGAAAATATGTTATCTTTGGCAGCAGTCAAGTCCTATCGCCTTTGAACAGAGCACTGTATATCACATTCATTGTTTGGGTTATTAGTTTGAATTTAGGAGTTGTACTCGTTACTATGATTTTATATCCACTGTCTGGTTATGCTTCCAGTGACCATGGAGCCTCTCTTGATGCCTCTTCTATCACATAGATGACATAGTTTGCATATCGAGTCCATGCTTCCTACCTTCAGTCACCATTTTCCAAATTCTCTTGTTCGAAGGAAGTTGAAGCTTGAGTCGTCCATATTTCAGGTATCTTGACTTTGCATGTCAGCCATTCCTAGTCCTATTATTGGTTTATGCACATCACTTTCATTGAGTTCTTCAACATTATACAGCGTTGCCATTAGAGGAAATTTGGGGTCTAAAATGGGCCTTATTATAAAACGTGCCAAAATAAGTTTTTGTGAGTTGGAATTCAAGAACCAATAGAATTTCAATAAAATAAGTCAACCATAATGGTTGAATTGACATATTTGTCATTAAAAAAACTATTTTTTTGTTCGTATTTTTGACATATCTCATTGTGTTTTTACTCAAATTTCGATCAGGAGAGCTTGTTGGATGCGGAATTTGATTCTGCGTCCAACGAGTACCCACACTATATACTTTTGACAGACCCCGCTACCCCAAAAACAAGAAATACCTGAAAAAACGTGATGATGACATCATCATCACGTTTTTTCAGGTATTTCTTGTTTTTGGGGTAGCGGGGTCCATCAAAAGTATGCAGTGTGGGTACTCGTTGGATGTGGAATCAAATTCCACATCCAACAATCTCTCCCGATCAAAATTTGAGTAAAAACACAGGGAGATATGTCGAAAATACGAACACAAAAGGTAGTTTTTTTCTTTCTTCCTCCAAAATTAATCAATATTATTTTATTATTTTAACTATTATTTTATTATTTTTCTTAGGAGGCCCATTTTAGACCCTAAAATTCCTCTAATGTGAGTACCTTGTGTTGGTTGATGGGGGATTCCTTTATTCCCTTCTTCTAGTGGATTCCATTCCATCGACATCAGATCAATTATTATCGGAGAGGAGTCTAGAGTCCTTTGAGTGCCTTGAGACTTATAGTCATTAGTGGTAGGTTCTATCACCATTGACAGTTTTGGGAACACATCAATGTCTCTTGATCGATGTATTCTTCCAAGTTTTCGACCTCAACACATCTATTCACACTTGTTAGATTGCACTCTATACCTTTATTCCCATTTTCATTATCAGTGGGTTATCTTGCACCTGTTAATGCTATACATCGATGACCGGTAATTAGATGATGGACTACTATGTTCGACTTCTACACATCTATTCCCATAGTAGGACATGTACTCATAGTGGTTTACATGTAAGACCTTCTAGCTTGGTGGCATTCCATATATGCTACCTCCTTGATCATGCTAGTATTCACAAGATTTCAGCTCTCGTGATCATGATTCCAGTATTTCCATTGTATATCATATATATTCATCTATTATGGAGAACTTGATCCATTGTATATTTTATGTGGCAATTACCATACATGACACTTTGTATATCACTCCTATTCATGTCCATTGTACTCTTATGCATATGGTACTATTACATGTATTTGCACTCACATGCAGAGATTTATCATTGTATCATACTGATGAGTGGCTGGTTCTTCCACCTGGGTATTCATTACTCCACTTGTGGGATGGATTTTATAATGTATTTCAGCTATCATGTTACCCCTATGACCTCATACATTAGGGGGAATCTGTTATAGTTGATTTTACCACACCAAGTAGATCACACATTTATGGCCTTCCATGTCCCTCTGCAGACTCCCTAGATCCCATGGACTTGTATTATACTTTGATGTTCCAAGATCATCCCTAAAAAAAAATTATTTATTGTTGTACATGAGTTTTAAAGATAAACTCATGTGTACACGTGACTTTTGACCTCAAACCCACGTCCATTGAGATGTGTGCATAAGTGCAAATACTTTTGTAGTTTTTATCATATGAGTCCAAATAACTTGACTCTTGGCCTTCCAAATTCCTTGAGAACGCTTGGATTTAACCCTCCATTACCTATTTGGATTACTATATAAGGAACCCCTTTGATACATTGAAGGAGGAGAAATTGAAGAGAAAGAAATGTTAGAAAATAGGACTGCAAAGAAATAACACATATACAGTTAAATCATTAAACAAGATGCAAAACACATTAAACACATTACAAAGAGACATAGATATAACGTGGTACACTGAAACGATGGGCTACATCCACAAAGAAATTTCCATTCATTTTATTACAGTCCAGAAAGACAACTTCACCGCTACTGCACTTGCTAGACTATGCTCTAGACCTTGGACTTGGGAAATTTCTTATTTTCACCTTCATGATTGAAGGCCAACATAAACTAAGCAGGAACTTAGTTTTTCTATGGTTACTCCCTTTGTCAACATGTTTACAAGATTCTGGCTAGTATGTATCTTTTCTAGTTTTAACAGTTCTTCATCTAGAACATATATTATGAAGTGGTACTTAAGTTGTATATGTTTAGTCCTCGAATGAAAGGCTGATTTCTTTACAAGATGAATGGCACTCTGGCTATCACTATACATCCTACTATTCTCCTGCTTCTTACCCAATTCTTCCATGAACCTTTGCAACCAAATCATCTCCTTACTAGACTCTATAGTAGCAACATACTCTCCTTCCATTGTTGAAAGTGCAACAACCTGTTGAATTTTTGAAATCCAACTTACTGTTGTTCCACCCATAGTAAACACATACCCTGTAGTGCTCCTCCTAATGTTTTTATTACCATCCATATATGCATCAACATATCCCTGTAGAATATTGTCTGAACCTCCAAAACATAATGCATGAGAAGTGGTACCTCTCAAATACCTGAGAATCTATTTTACTTCTTTCCAATGCTCTTTACCTCAATTATTCATATACCTACTCACAGCTCCCATTGCATGTGCAATATCTAGTCTCGTGCACACCATGGCATTGTTATCAGGAATATTGCACCTTCTGCAGATAGAAGTTGTTCCTCTAGTCTGAATGGTTCAGATCCAGAACAAATGAGTGAACGACAAAAAATGAATACCTTCCCTAAATACTGTTGACACCTGGAATACTGCTTAGACTGTGAACCTGTGTACCTGCAAACATATCAAACATACAAGCACATCAAAGCTACCAGAAAATCATCTATTTAACCATGCTAGTTACCAAGGAATCTAGCAACATGTACATATGAAATCAAAACAACAGTAATGTAAGACAGAAATCAGCTTTGCATTAAGAATGTATGGAGAATCTTACAACCATTTCCATAGTGTCGACAAGCCCCTCCACTAGAAAAACATTTCATCCCCATAAGCTCCAACTTTGCTCTCTATGCTCTCCAATGATTTGGACTAGATATTCAATCCAACAGCATAACAATACCTTTATAGTTCTCCCCCTCAACTATTGATATGATATTGTATTTATAAGGCTCAATGGATAGGGATAATTGAGAGAATTATGGGTGAGGTGGCTCCAAGTTCCTACCATGGGGTATGTAAAGCTCAAACTAACCCATAATGATAGGGATAAGAAAGGACATGAGGCTCAAGATATATAAGCCTCAAGAAACTTCTCTTTTTCCCATTTTACCTAGGGTACTGTTTTTGTTCCCTTATGATAGAGTGGTATAGACTTTAAGAACAAAGGCCATAGGCGGTGGCACCGCTTTTCTATAATAGGATACAGGCGGTGCTGAGCAAGGTACCGCTCATCAGCCATAAGGTAAGCACGGTGCTATGTTTTTTCAAGTATAATTGACAAACAAAGAAAGTTTCCACTCCAAGTATTGGGATTAAGGGAAAACATGGAATTTAAGGGTCTCATCACATGATGGTGATGGGATTTATACTGATAGACAGGTTGTTTTGATGAAGAACTACTGGAATATTTGCCCACAATGGGTTGATTTTCGAGATCAGGACTGTTAGGATCGCCGGGGTCTCCAAGAGGAGGACCACCTAGATCACATGGAGGAGGACCACCAGACCCTCCAGGATCCCTGGGAGGTAAACTTACAAAGCCTCTAGAACCACTAGGAGGAGGGCCACCAGACCCTTCGAGACTATTAGGATGGAAGCCACTAGGCCCCCCAGGACCATAAGGACCATTAGGACCATAAGGAGGAAAACCACCAGGACCTCCATAAGGTGGTCCTCCGGCACCCCCTACAATATGTATAGGTATGCCCCCCATAGCTGGCATGTAGGACCAGTTAGGTTTCCCCGATGGCATGAGAGTATTACTAGGATATGGAATTCCAACATAAGGCATTCCTGTGGGTTGGGTGGATGAGACCCTTAACTTCCATGTTTTCCCTTAATCCCAACACTTAGAGTGGAAAATTACTATGTTTGTCAATTATACTTGAAAAAACCTAGCACCACGCTTGCCCTATGGCTGATGAATGGTACCTTGCTCAGCACTACCTGTATCCTATTTTAGAGAAGTGGTGCCACCACCTATGGTATTTTTTCTTAAAGAGGTTCTCACCTAAACCACTCTGTCATAAGGGAACAAAAGCGGTACCCTGGGTAAAATGGGAAAAAGAGAAGTTTCTTGAGGCTTCTAGAACTTGAGCCTCGTGTCCCCCCTTATCCCTATCATTATGGGTTAGTTGAGCTCAATATCCCCCATGGTAGGATCTTGGAGCCACCTCACCCACAATTCTCTCAACTATTCCTATCCATTGAGCCTTATAAATACAAGCTCATATCCATAGTTGAGGGGGAGAACTATAGAGGTATTTTTATGTTGTTGGATTGACTACCCAGTCCAAATCATTGGAGAGCATAGAGAGCAAAGTTGGAGCTTATGGGGATGAAGTGTTTGTCTCATGGAGGGGCTTGTCGACACTAAGGAAATGGTTGTAAGCTTCTCCATACATTCTTAATGCCAAGCGGATTTCCATCCCACATTACTATTGTTTTTATTTCACATGTACATGTTGTTAGATTCCTTAGTCACTAGCATGGATAAGTAGATGATTTTCTGGTAGCTTTAATGTGCTTGTATGTTTGATATGTTTATAGGTACATAGGTTCACAATCGAAGCAGTATTCCAGGTGTCTACAACATTTAGGTAAGGTCTTCATCCTTTGTCGTTCACTCATTTTGTTTTGGATCTAAACCATTCAGACCAGAGGAAAAACTTCTGTCCACAAAAGGTGCAATATTCCTGATAACAGGTTGATTTCTGGGATCATGACCATTAGGACCATTCGGGCCTCTGGGAGGAGGACCACCAGGACCACTTGGACCACTATTAGGGGGACCACCAGACCCTCCGGGACACCTGGGAGGTAAACCTCTGAAACCACTAAGAGGAGGGACACCAAACCCTATGGGACCATTAGGAGGGAATCCACTAGGTCCCCCAGGACCACTAGTACCATAAGGAGGGAAGCCACCAGGCCCTCTAGGACCATTAGTCCCCCCAAGGGGAGGACCTCCATAAGGTGTTCCTCCAGTACCTTGCCCTGTATGTATAGGAATCCCCCCCATAGCTGGCATGTAGGACCAGTTAGGTTGCCCCCATGGCGTGAAAGTATTACTAGGATATCGAATTCTAGAATAAGGAATTCCTGTAGGGTTGGGTGGATAATTAATGTTTCCTACATGTACTTGATTTGCTATGTAACCATACCCCCAAAGAGGTTTGATTGGTTACAGGTTGTGCCCCCGAGGGATGACCTAAACTAGATGGGGTGTTAACCACATTTGTGTGGGTAGGAGGGACATAAACTGTAGACTGCTCTATACCAGAGGTATGTCCATGACTAGGTACAATTCCACTGACAGATAATGTAGGTCATGTCGGAGGTTTCCCCAGGAACTAGAAGGTATTGATGAAACATGAATTGAATGCTGAGCCCAAAGTGCAGAAGACTCGAGAGGATTGGGAACAGACATAATATAGGAGGTGATGGGGTTGGAAGTTTGACCTAGATTATGTGGAGTCACAAAGCAATATATAATCGATTCAATGGGTCTCATAGTATCGGCAAGTGAATGATATCCCATAGGAACAATTGTGGAACGCGGTGGTGGTGTGCCCAATAGGTCATCTATTTTATTTTCAATTTCTTGTGCACGGGGAATAGCTTCCTAGTATTGTCTACATTATTCTTCATTTGGTGAAACTTCTTTAGAAAAGTTTAAATGGGTTCCAAATGAGGAAATGGCTTGTCCTATAGAGGTATCCCAAAATGTAGCATTGGGACCATAATCTGGACGGTAGTATCATCAAAATGACCTTCTATGGGAAAATGGAATGAAGTATAACCCCGAGAAAATTGTTGGAACACGAGAGGTGAGTGCGAAGTATATGGACCTCCACTTTCTGCAACCACATTCTCTCCCACTTGGGAGTTGGTAGAAGCTCCTTGGTTAATAGCTTCCATAGGATTTTCTCCTAAAATAGGAATAAAATAAGGTGGTAAGATCCATACTCTTCTGGACTATCTTAGCTCAGCTATTTTGTACAATTCCTATCTAACCTAGTGTCTCAAAACTAGAAAACACACCAAAAATTTCCCTATTCAAGCTATAGGCCAAACAAGCAAACTTAAATGACATGAGGAGTTCAGATAGTCAGGTCTCTCACTAGGATTATCAAGAAGGTGCCTCTCACGATATACTTCAAGTTTACATGCATAGTAATCTCTGTGAATGTTGTTTTTCATGTATTTCTCCAAGCAATACCACCAAAGGGATTTTCTCAGATAGATAAGGCATCGTAGTGGGGTCTTTCGATACATGCAAGGTACGTGGGAGCTCAAATCGGTAGTAGTGTTGTCTAATGCATAACCATTCACAAGGGTCCTTCCTATATACAATCAAGTACGTGAAGTACCTTTATATATACCTCAAGGGTATTTGAAAGGTCGTTTGATATACCGACGGTATGTGGAAGAACCCCGCGAGTACTGCGATGTAATGCAGACGAGTAACAACAGCTCCTATGCTTAACGACACCCAAACATGTCTCTAGCCTATCACTCAAATTTTATATTTAAATTTTAACCTATAACTATCATTTATTTTAAAGTGGACGGTTAGGTGAATGCATGGAATTTTGAAAAAAAAAGTAAAACCATGGATAATGTAGATGCAAATATTTCACTTTACCGTTCGTGTTATTCCTACCTACGAGAGGGAAAGAGAGTATTTTCTTTTTGTTTTAAAAAACCAAAAATTCCCAAACAAGTATTTTGAACAAATCAGAATCAAAGACAAGCAACACATTCCAAACTCATTTTTATTTTTTGAAAGCAACCAAAAGGGTATGAGTCTCTTTTCCTAAAAGAAAAACAACAAGCACTCTACATGCATATGCACTCTATTTTTCGATTTTTCTTAAAACATAGATAGATCTAACTTAAAACTACACTAGTTTTTCTTTTGGTGAGATAGTACTAATGCAATAGAGACAAAAGAACACAGAGAACTTGAAATCTTGTGAGGCTAATCAGAGATCCAATGCCTTATGCTTCAATAATGATAATGTCCTAATCTCAGTAAAAAAAAATTGTTTTTTTAAAAGCAAAAAGAATTCCTCTATGGAAACAAAAATGAAATCAAGATGCTAATCAAATGGTTTTTCTTTTAGTCTTTATAAAATAAATGAAAAGATAACTCACTGAAACCTAAGCTTTCAAACAATTACTTTGACAATCACAACCAACAAGCATGGAAGCAAATGGATAATCAATAACCCTAATCTAGCTTTTCAATTCTTCAATCAAACCAATCTTTTACCACAAAATTTCCAACCATGAGCATTTAGATTCTAACACACAAGCCTAACAGTGTAGGGGTGAAAGCAAACAAACTCAATTTTTTGGAAAAAATGATGAAAAACTAGTTCTAGAACAAGTCCTACCTGGCACTGCACTAGAGGAGTCTTGATAGAGAGGTTCTGGATGAGCACCTCTTCTGGATAATGAGACTTAGGAGGTGGCACCGCTTATGGCTAACAGATTTCAAGCGGTGGCACCACTTGTTTCCAACAATACATGTGTGGTTCCCTGAATAGATCCAAAACACAAGGATAACAAAAAATCAAGTTAGAAATTGATCAGATCAAGGAAAAAATTGATGAATTGATAGTTAAAAAAGAGCATATAAAGTTGAAATAAATGGAGATCAGACCAAAATTCACTAAGTCAGATCAAAGCAGATCAAACCAGAATTCACTAAATCAGATGGAATATCTGACTGAAGAGAGTTGGAGATGGAGCCTAGATTTAGACAAGAGTTGAAGGACTGAGGAAGATCAGATCAACTGAGATTTGCATTGCTTTCCCCAGTGGAGTCACCATATTTTTTATCAAGAATATTGCACCTTCTATGGACAAAACATGTTCCTCTGGTCTGAATGGTTTAGATCCAGAACAAATGAGTGAATGACAAAGGATGAAGAACTTCCCTAAATACTATAGACACCTGGAATACTACTTCGATTATGAACTTGTGTACCTGCAAACACATCAAACATACAAGCACATCAAAGCTACCAGAAAAATCATCTATTTATCCATGCTAGTGACTAAGGAATTTAGTAATATGTACATGTGAAATCAAAACAATAGTAATGTGGGACGGAAATCATCTTTTCATTAAGAATGTATGGAGAAGCTTACAACCGTTGCCTTAGTATTGACAAGCCCCTCCAAGAGACAAACACTTCATCCCCATAAGCTACAACTTTTCTTTCTATGCTCTCCAATGATTTGGACTAGGTAGTCAATCAAACAACATAACAATACCTCTATAGTTCTCCCCCTCAACTATTGATATGAGCTTGTATTTATAAGGCTCAATGGATAGGGATAGTTGAGAGAATTGTGGGTGATTTGGCTCCAAGATCCTACCATGGGGTATCTCAAGCTCAAACTAACCCATAATGATAGGGATACGGGAGGACACGAGGCTCAAGATCTAGAAGCCTCGAGAAACTTCTCTTTTTCCCATTTTACCCAGGGTACCGCTTTTGTTCCCTTATGAAAGAGTATTTTAAATGAGAAACACTTTAATACCAAAGAACATAAGCGATGGCATACTTCTCTATAACAGGATACAAGAAATTTTGAGCAAGGTACCTCTCATCAACCACAAGGTAAGCACGGTGCTAGGTTTTTTCAAGTAGAATTGACAAACAGAGCAAGTTTCCACTCCGAGTGTTGGGATTAAGGGAAAACATGGAAGTTAAGGGTCTCATCACATGATGGTGACGGGATTTAGGTATAACAATAATACATCAAGCCTCCAACAGCCGATGAATAGGGAATCTTGGACATGTAATCTATCTCTTCCTGTGTCTCTGGACACATATCCTTTCTTAGTTTGAAATGGCTAGCCAAAGGTGTGTTGATTGGTTTTTCATTTTGCATTCTAAACCTTTGCAACACATTTTCTATGTACTCACCTTGAGACAATGTCAATTTGTGATTTTTCCCGTCTCTTGTTATTCTCATACAAAGGATTTGCTTTGTAGCACCCAAATCCTTCATCACAAATGATTTAGCTAGTTTTCTTTTGAGCACATTTATATCCTGCATGTTAGACCCTGCAACAAGCATGTCATCCACATACAATAACAATATAATATATCTTTTGATGTCTAGCCTCTTGAAATAAACACATTGGTTAGAATGAAATCTATCATAACTTTGTTCTGTCATAAACTTATCAAATTTTAAATACCACTTCCTTGGAGACTGCTTCAGGCCATACAAGCTCTTCTTCAACTTGCAAACCAAATTCTCCTTACCTTTTTCCTCATACACTTGTGGCTGCTGCATATAAATCTCTTCCTCCAAATCCCCATGGAGAAATACTGTTTTTACATCTAATTGTTCAAGATGCAAATCTTCTACCACCACTAGAATTAAAATACTTATAATTGAAGTCATTTTAGCAACATGAGAAAATATTTCATCAAATTCTATACCTTTATTTTGTGCAAACCCCTTTACCACAAGTCTATCCTTGTACCACTTCTTGCTTCCATCTTCTTCCTTCAACCTGTAAACCCATTTATTATGCAATGCCTTTTTTTCTACAGGAAACTTAACTAGATCGCAAGTCTGTTTTCTTACCAATGAGTCCATCTCCCCATCCATGCCTTGCTCCCACTTATTTCTATTTTCTACCTACATTTCTTCTTCATAACATTCTAGTTCACAAGAATTAATCATCCATAAATAATAGAGTGAAGGAGAGAATCATTTAGGGGGTCTAGTTAACCTAGTAGACTTTCTTACAGTTGTAGGAGTTTTAGGTACCTACTGCTGCTCTTGATTTTCTGGTGCCTTTAGAACTTCATTTTCTTTGATTTCATCAAGCATTGTGTACTCTGTGTTTTCCTTTTCTTCTTTATATCCCTGCAACTGATCTTTGTACATGACCTTTTCATTGAATACTACATCTCTACTCCTAATGATTTTGCAATTTTTAATACCCCATAAGCAATAACCAAAATCATCAACCCGTATCCAATAAAGGTACATTTCTTGGATTTATCCTCAAGCTTTGTTCTATCATCTTTATCAAAATGGACAAATGCTTCACAACCAAAAGTTCTTAGAAATGATTATTTTACTTATTTACCTCTCCATGCCTCCTCTAGAATTCCACCATCCAAAGCGCTTGAAGGCCCTATGTTTATTATATAAACAACAATGTTTATAGCATCAACCCAAAACTATACGGGAAACCGTGCATGCAATCTCATACAGCTTGCACACTACATGATCATTATGTTCATCCTTTCTGACACACCATTTTTCTGTGGTGTTCTAGGGACTATCTTCTCTCTGCAAATCCCATTGTGTGAACAGTAACTGTCAAACTCCTTGCTGCAGTACTCACCTCCATTATCATATCTAATACATTTCAACCTTTTTCCTGTCTCATTCTTAGCCAAGTCTTTCCACTTCTTAAAAGTATCAAACACATCATATTTTTGTCTAATGCAATAAACCCAAGTTTTTCTAGTTGTATCATCAATAAAAGTAACATAATAATGATAGCCACCAAGAGATTTTACCTAAGATGGTCCCCATACATCTGTATGGACAAGATCTAACTTTTCACTCTTCTTTTGTTTCCCAACCCTGAGAAATATAACTCTCTTCTATTTTCCATAAACACAGTTCTCACATAATTCCAAACTTACCTGCTTCAGATATGGAAGTAGTTTCCTTGAGTGGAGAATATGCATTCCCTTCTCACTCATGTGGACAAGCCTATGATGCCACAATGCCACACCTGTTTCTGTGGAAGCTACAAAGATAGAATAATCAGTATTATGACATAAATATAATGTACCTATTACCAGTGATCCTTTAGTGATATTCCACCACATTTCTCCAAACGTAGAAAAACAACCGTTATCTCCCAACTACCCTATTGAGATCAAATTTATTTTCATAGCAGGAATGTGCCTTACATCCTTTAGCAGCCATTCACTTCCATTATTTAACTTAATTCGTACCTTACCCTTTCCAAAAATTTTACATGGTTCATCATCCCCCAATAAAACATGTCCAAAATCACCTTGAACATAATCATGAAAGAATTTCCTATGGGGTGTAGCATGACATGAAGACCCTAAATCTACTACCCAGTAATCGCTAGTATTATCTAATGCAAGAATCAAAGCATATTATAACACATCACCTACTACATTCTCTTCCTGAGTAGTCTCTTGCTGCCTCTCACCTTTCTTATTTGGTGCTCAACAATATTTCTTCAGATGTCCTTTCTTACCACAGTTCCAACACTCTATTTTTTCGAATCTGGACTTGGATCTTCCCTTTTTAGACCTGTTGCGAATTCCTGGGCTCCTTCCTCTCTCGTTTTTTCTCCCTCTGCTCTCCATGGTCAACGCATTACCTGATGTCTCGCCTATGATTTTTCTTCACATTTCCTCACTAAGAATAACACCAACAACATATTCAAACTTAAGAGTGTTTGAACTAGGGGCAGAGTTACTTACAGCCATGACCAAGCTATTCCATCTTTCTAGCAATGAGCACAAGATTAGAAGATCCCTAGCCTCATCATCAAAGTTCAATTTTACAGAACTTAACTAACTGGTAAGTGTATTCAACTCATTTAAATGGTCAGCAACAAATCCACCTTTTGACATCTTCATGTTAAATAAATTCTTCATTAAAAATACCTTTTTAGAAGCCGATGGTTTTCCATAGAGCTTACTCAATGCACTCATCACACCCTCTATTGTTTTTTCTTTCGAAATATTGAAGGCCAATGATGAAGCCAAAAATAGCCATATTGTTCCAACTGCCTTTCTATCAAGAACCTCCCATTCTTCATCCTTCATATATGCTGGTTGTTTTGCTTTTCCTCCCAATGATAGCTACAGATCCTTCTGGTAAAGATATTCCTCCATTTGCATCTTCCATAACTGATAGTTTTGGCTGTTAAATTTCTCGACCCTAAAATTTCCTTCTTCCGCCATTGCTCCCACTCAAACAAGGAACCCTTATTTCCTGCAAGTTTACCAACCAAATAGACTTCTTGGCTCTGATACCAATTGTTAGAAAACAGGACCGTAGAGCAATAACACATAAAGTTAAATCATTAAACAATATGAAAAACGCATTAAACACATTACAGAGAGACACATATATAAAGTGTTTCACCCAAATGATAGGCTATGTCCACAAAGAAATTTCCAATCCTTTTATTCCAGTCCATAAATATGAAGGGATACAGCCTATAGCAAAACTACTGCACTTCCTCTTCATGCTCTCATAGTCTCTCCCACACAATCATAGAGATTGTTTACAATACAAAATAACACCATACACAATAGTGTTACAATTATTTCTTTTATAGGGGAAATACCATGGGAAAATACTAAGGTTAAACCAATACCATGGTCCACAAAACTGTTGGCCAACACGCATCCCAAAAAAAATTCTCAAGGAATGAGTGTATTGTACACCTCGGGTACAAACACAACTGCTCAATAATATCTTTGGAGATCAGGCTCCATAACCAACAAGAAAACTATAGTCCATTGTTGCCTCAGCTTTGCTTATACTTGAGTCTACATCCCTTTGACCCTTGTAGCACAGAGTGTTCTTCCCAATCTTTCCTTTTTTTGTGAGATTTCTACCGAGATATGGAGGATTGAAGTGGTGGAGGCCCAGGTAGAGGAATCGGTTTCTTCAGTTCAGAGAAGTGTCGATGGAGTTTATCACTATTGTATCTATGATATATTAATAGAAATATATTTTCCTTTCCAATTCATGTGCATTTTAAATATGAATATTGAATCCATGGATGTATTTAATTGCTTATACATGGTTGATTATATATTCTAGGATAGGTCTAACACATTTATATAGATCATTCTTGCTTTGTTTGTTTTTTTTTAGAGAAAACTATAATTTCAATTGCATTGGAAAAACTCAACGGAAATCAAATTCAACCATCTAGAATAAGGTACGATTCGATATTCCTCAGTGTTATATTTCCTTACTTTTCTTGCTTATTAAGAAAGATTGATTTCTAGTGTCATACTATCTGTTGTGGTACCCCCAAGCCATAGGAAGTTTCTATCCGTAACACCGGGGTCTTGAAAGGAGGGACAGATAGATAAAGGCCAACAAATGCTTCTGTTTTCAAGACTAGAATCATTTTGGTGAGGGATATGTTGTAGGAACCAACAAAACCTAATATCCAATATTGGGTGCATTTCAAAGCCTTAGAATTCATGCAACAAGAAAGTAAATGATATTAGTGGAACCCAACAGATAAGTTAGGTTGGTAACTCTATACAGATATCCATGAGATTTTCTTTTCTTAATTTACCATTTTATTGCATGAGTGATTGTCTAAGTTGGCAACCCAACAAAGAAAATTCCAAGGGGGAGAACCAAGGGAGTGGAATTCTTAGTTGACTGAATGGCTGAAAAGATTAAGTAACATTTTGTCGAGGGATGTATATTTCTGGATAGATAGTATCTTGGAGGGATACATTTATGAATTTGTTGTTGATAGAATAACCTCATATGGTGAGGTGAGCCGAAACTTTTTTCAAGGACCACATGGTAGATATTTGTCATCTTTAAAGTTATGGATAAAGATGATTCTATGTGGAAAAGGAATTCTATGAATGTGACAAGCTGAAAAATCTATATAAGAGATTGAGTATGTCGCAACAAAACTTTATAAAAAATTGCACAAAATGAGTTCAAATGTTCCCACTAGAATTTAGTTGTTTAAGAAGTGGAAAAAGATTAGATCCGAAAAGAGAAAAAATACTCTTAGAGGAAGAGAATGTTTTAGTACAACCACACAAGAAGTAGACTATGATATTGCATCGTACATCAATGAAGTATATTGCGACAAAGAAGAAGAATATCAATCGATATCGGAAGGAGACGAAGAATCAGAAGAGTCGACTAAATCTCTAGTTCCGGGATGCGGGAACAACGCACCTGCATCGTTGTTTGCATTTATAAAGGTAATATCTAGATACTTATCTTCAAGTAAATCTATAAATACAAGTATTACTAACGTTGTAAATAGTGAACAAGGGAGTCTAGCTAGCGAATTTTTTTTTCCCAACACGCTAGTCATTAATATAATGGCTAGTGATGATATTAAATTACCGATATTCAATGGAAATGGGTTGGGATACCTAGAGAACCATTAGTTTATTTTTGAATGCATCTGGGTTGTGCGGCAGATCCCGGATGAAAACATAAAGATAGTACAAATGCTCATGACTCTGTGAGGTCGTGTGCTCGATTGGTACATGAAATTCTCCATAGTTATAGTAGGATCCTCCTCTAAAACACTCAATCAGAAGAGAGTGGGCATGATATATGAGTTTGGGAAGATAAATTCTGACTCACAATGCATTATTGAGATCAAAAAAATTAGGCATCTGCCTACAAAATTTTGTCTTGGACTTTGACCAGAGATTGAAGAAACTAATGGCTAAAGTAAGCTTCCAAATTCCATATGTGCAACATAAGGAATTCTTCATTGCTTCCTTATTTCCACACATCCAAATATTGTTGATGAAATAGAAGCTTGTGTCACAGAAAGAAGATCTTTAAATAGAAATGAAGATAGAATCCTCGCCAATTGGAGAAACCGACATAGGAATTATGCAAATTCAGTCACAGCTGACCAACCTTATGATCCAACTCCAGGATATTAAGAAGGGAAAATAAGTTCAAGAGGATCTATGGTGTAGAAGATGTAGAATAGATGGACACCATAATGACATTTTCCTATCTCTCATGAATTACATTGCATTGGGAGAGATGAACCTGATAAATACCCAAGGGATGCGTTGGTGTAGGATATGTCAGACTGGGGGCCACAAGTCCAAAGAATGCCTCTACTTAAAGAATATTGTAAGTACCCCAGCTAGTCTGTGTTGTATGGTTTGGAAATTAGTAGGACATGACAATAAAGACTGCATATCACTTTAGCTGTTGTAGGAAAAGACAATGGATACCTACTTGATGTAAAATGATGCGCATATGCAAGATGAAAAATTGCATCCCAAATACTAGCCTGCTCAATATCCACCACTGCAATACCTTCAACCACATTATCAATAGAACCACTATCCACCACAATAGAAATACCCTCAACAATGGGGGGTGGAAATTTTCTAGGTTGGGGAAACAACAAGGAGGAGTATTTGGTCGAGGAAGAGGCCAAGTCGTATGTTATAATTGTGGGAGTCTAGGACACTTTTCCCTAGATTATAAAAGTCATGTGAAAACATGTACGTATTGTAAATAATTTAATCACACTATTGAACAATGTACATAGTTAATTGTGAAATGATAGGGTCGAACTATTGGAAATCCCAACCCTGTGCAGAATCAAAATCCAAACCCCAACCAAAATATTCAAATGATCTCTACTGAGCCGAGATAGCTTAACATCATTATTGTTACAAGAGGAGGTAATGAAACAGGATCAGACCAAAACATGCAACATGAAAAACCATAGGTGTGCACTGCGACACAGAAGAAATCCCTATTATGTGACCAAAGTTTGTTGAAGCCAATCAACCTTTGGAATCTGGACAAGTCAAGGCTATGCCCAAAATATTTGAGCAACTAATCCGGAAGCAGCCAATCAAAAGGGTTAGTAAGCTCAAAGAATTTTTTAAAATTTGTTTAGCATTAGTCAATGATAGAGACGTTGTTGCAGAACTGACATCACTCAACGAGGAAACCTCAGAAGACCTATGACCTGAAAAAAGAGTAAACCATATCGAGAGGAGATTAAAAACAGGATGAGAAATGTGAATGAATACGTAGAAAGGAGATTATGAGATGGATTTTATCATATTATACCTCATATCAGATTTCAACATACTCATAAGAAAGACATGAGAGAGCATGAACAAGACATGACTGGATTGGTCCCCCATCTAGATAAGACTTGTGAACCAATCATAGGTTCTACTAATTGGTAGACTAACTCAAGTACCTGTTGAAGTCGAAGTCTTGAGTACATACACCGAATTCAAAGTAATATACATTGTCTATGACACCAATCCTTATCCTGCACTTTTAGGAATCAATTGGGAGATATACAACCAAACCATTATTAATTTTAAGAAAATAATCTTTTCATTTGAAGATTCTAAAAAAAGGGTCATCCCACCAATCGATATAATTGAACGGAAGAGATATGTGGATCTATTCAATAGTGAAGAGCAAGGAAACTACCCATATGAGTTGTATAATGTCATATATTCAAGGGAATATTGTATTAATCCAAAAACTATTGCGAATCTGAGTTAGCGGAATGTAATCTCTTACACATCTGATTCAGGTGATGCCCTAGAAAATTGGCAAAATAGACTATATGAGGTCTCCATGAGAATATGCGGAATAATCACAATATCTGTGGGACATGTAGGAGCTGAGGTGAGTGATTTTCCTACCTATGAAGGATTACCAAAACTTGTGTCTTTTCTGATGGAGTGGAATCACAACGACTGTTCGCTTTTTACTTTGTGCTAAAATCTATGCTCGTTAGATGGTGGGGTACACATAAAAAATCTATATCCAAATGGCCATAGTGTAGAATATTAATGGAGGTAATATTTCGAGAACAGATAAGTTACAATGGTCATAAATATAGAATATTAACAAATCCTACTAAGCATATTGAGCATTTTCACATGACGTGGAAAGAATATCCATGACAAGAATGGGTTCACCAATTTGTACATACTTTGGATATTATACCAAGGAACTGGTATACATCAGTAGAGATACTAAGAGGAATAGTTGAATGGGAATAATTAGCCATGAGATTCACCCAAACATTTGAGTTCACAAGTGAAAATCCAACAGTCGATGTTGTGCTACAGATAATGAAGGAAAATATATTTGGAGAAATACCAGCTGCAACCACCAATTACCATCAATATAGCATGACAATCCACCATTGGATGGAGTGTTACAATGTTACAGGAGAATCATATGATGAAGACCCACCCGATATAGAATTACCGTATTCATAAAATATATGTGCGGTGGAAGGAGATTCCATTTCTAGCAATCAGTTCCCAAGTACACTTAATATTGAGAAGAGAAATATTGGCTCGTCTAAGAATCCAAAAATTGCCAATATTGGGGATTATTGGGACAAAGTGACTGTAGGGAAGATCACTAATTTATTGCATGAATTTCAGGATTTTTTCCCTACTAATGTTTTGAGATTAAAGAAATATTCGGTTACCTTCAAGAAATGAAGATACACTTGAGGCCTGACACAAAACCGGTCAAGTAGCGACCATATAGATTAAACCCGAGCTACAAAGAAAAAATTAAAGTTGAATTGGACCGAACGCTAGAAGCAAGTGTCATAGAAACTGTTAAAGGATCAGAGTGGATCAGTTCAATTATAGTGTAGGAAAAGAATACCTCAGGTGAGGTAAGCATTTGTTTCGACCTGAGGAATCTAAATGATGCATGTTTACATGATCAATTTCTGACTCCATTCACAGATGAGGTGCTAGAGACTGTCGAAGGAAAATAAATGTATTCTTTCACTGATGGATTTTAGGCCTACCATCATATTATTATCGCAAAGGAGGACTGACACAAGAACACCTCCATGATAGAGTGGGGTTCTTTCCATCACATGGTAATTCCCTTTGGATTCAAGAATGCGCCTGCAATTTTTTCTAGAATTACAATTGCTGCTTTTAAAAGTTTTATACATAAATTGATTGAAGTCTAATTTGATGACTATATGGTATTTAGTATTGTAAAATACCATATTGAGAACCTAATAATGGTGTTGGAACGGTGTTCCCAATATAAAATTTCCTTAAATTTGAAGAAATGTATATTTTGTGCACATTTTCGAGCTCTGTTGGGACATGTGGTATGGCGTGACGAAATTTTGGTTAATCAAACCAAGGTTGCGATCATTCTCGACTTACCACCACCAACCATAGTTGAAAAATTGAGAGAAACATTAGGAGATACTGGATATTAGAGAAATCTTATCAAGGGATATGTAGAGGTGACTGCTATGATGGAGATATTGTTGAAAAACGATAGTAAGTTTCATTGGACAGAAGAATTCCAAGCGACTTTGGACAAGTGTTGATCCTAGATTTGTTATCATTTTTTACAATTAAATTACTCATTTAAACATAAGTTTTATTATTTTTTTTCATATTTTATGTTACACAGATCATCATTTAGCCCAATGTATGTATGAATTTAAGCTTTATATAAAATCTATTTATTATTATAATTTTATGATTTTATTAATTAAAATTGACATTATTGAAGCACATTTATTATATTAATTGATTTGTATATTTGTTTGCAGGTTATATAATATTTTTGGGGGAAATTAACAACAAGTACGCATTCATATTTCCATGCGCACAGCACGTCCAACTCGTCATCCAGCTCACTGCATGAAACTCGTTGGTAGTTTTCCAACTGTTAAAACATGTTACTGCAGACTTTTGTCCTGAAGCGCACTAGAAAATAGACATTTCATTTATCCTAGATCTGCGCCTACCATATCCAGCTCATGGTCCAGCTCACTGTTTAGCTTTCCATCCAGATCGCTAACCAGACTGTGCACCGTTGAGAATTTATTTTAGGCATTAAAACATGAAACAATTCTACAAACGGCCTACTGTTCAAGCATTTGGGTAATGAATCTCGCATTCTAGATAATCCACTAGCTTGCAGCCTCCTTTATCGACACCTCACCAATAGACCATGCATTAGGTTGATGTATTAACCTACATTCTAGAAAACTCACCCATGTGCTCTCCTATGCTTTCCACCTGTCCACCTGTTGTGCTAAGGAAGGAGCCGTACGCCACATCTGAGAACCAACCATGCTGAAGAAGGAGCATGTGCATACACTTTCCATTGAAGAGAACCAGAATCACACTAAAGAAGGGAAGATCTTGTTCATTGGCCTGCAATCAGTTAAACACCTTAATAGTCAACTAAATTTAGAGAGCAGTCGACCACTAAAGGGTTGACTTGCTCTGTAAACACTGTATATAAACACGTCTTTCTATAGAGTTAGGGAGTTGTTCATTTTTATTTGTTAGACAATCGTTTTTGGAGAAGAATATTTTATTTTTGTTCCATCATTTTAATAAAGAGTTGTATCGTTTGTTGTTGAAGATTTTGTTTGAGTAGAAGTTAGCCAGGAACCACCCCTGATTGTTGAGAGGGCTCCTCATCAACCAGAGGTTTCTTTCCCTTTTTCTTGTTTATTTCTTCTATCTTTCTGTTGTAGTTAGTTTTGTTTCCAATTAGTTTTATCATTTCATTTGCTTCCTGTAATGCATTTTATCTCCAGAATTAAATAAATAGATTGTGCGCATAGTTTTCTTTCAAATTTACCTTTAGTCATTTTATATCTAGTTTACTGTTCAGTTTATTTCCAAGCAAATAGAATAGATTGTTTTTATCAAGTTAAATAGATTCAGTTCTGTTTATTTCCTTTCTGTTATAAGTTATTAGTTATGCAATTTAAATTTCAGTTTGTTTATTAACATGCAATATTTTCTTTATGTTCATGAATTTGTTTAAGTTCATTTCACTATTAAATTTGCTTCATAAGTAGGTTTACTTATTGTCTTTATGCATTAGATTTACATCGTCAGGAGTTTAGCTGAAGATCATATCATTTAGGTTAATTTTTGTCATTTTAACTATGCAGACTGTCATTCAGACAGCCTATTTAAACTGTCATTCGGCCACCCCTTTCAGACCTATAGCTCAGTCTGTCATTTAGCCCATAGTTTCGTTTTTAGTGTTTTTAATGTGCTTTGAGATTGTTTTCAGTTTTGTTTCTTTAGGGTTTGAAGTATGCTTTGACTGTAATAGTTAAAGGATAGGTTTATTTTATATTAAAGATAATTTGAATTGTTTTAGGTTATTTATTAAGAGTTATCTTATTTCTTTTTACCTTGAATATGTGTTAACATATTTTATGTTTTGTTTCTTGAATTGGTTTCCGATTCTTTTTACTATTGTATTTTCTTGTGTTCATGCCTTTAGAATAATTTATCCATTGCATGTAAAATCCAATATTATGTGTGTTATCTTTAGCATTTTTTTATGTTATTCCTTTGTCATTGTGTGATTACTGAAAGAGACTTGTAGGAAATAATTCAAAGATACTTTATTGAGTTTTCTACTTGTTTCTTCTTATTTAATTTCCTTTATTGAATTTTCTACTTGCTTGTTAATTAGGTTTTCCTTGCATCTTAGTTTCCAATTTAAAGATTAGTTGTTAATAGTATCTTTTTCAATTTAAAGTTATTTGCTTATAAAATAAATTGTCAATTATTTAGTTTAATATTTTGTTCCAGTCTAATTACTTTAATAATTGAATTCTTAGGAGTTTAACTTGATTTCTCATTTTGAAAGATATTTTGATCTTTTGTTTATTTAAATATTTCCACGACACCATAGGAACCCCTCTACATTCGCATATATTTTGTGTCAACTCTAAGCCTACCAACCCAGGTCTATAATTAAATATTAGGTGAATTAATCTAGAAGTTATAACACACAACATTTTGGCGTCGTTTCTGGGGAGTTGTTCTATAAGGTAGAATAGATAGAATTCCATATGAAGCTTAGCAATAGGCTAGTGGCAGGGGAGCGGTAAGATGACAGGTAAGAAACTGCGCATCTGTTATAACAGGCGCCCCCAAATCTAGCAACAGTAGTAGCATAGGTTTTTTTTAGTTTAAATTTTTTCATGAGCA
The DNA here is from genome assembly GCA_001517045.1 of Pseudotsuga menziesii. Classification (NCBI taxonomy): domain Eukaryota; kingdom Viridiplantae; phylum Streptophyta; class Pinopsida; order Pinales; family Pinaceae; genus Pseudotsuga; species Pseudotsuga menziesii. The sequence continues at coordinate 400,987 of LPNX010795144.1, read as the reverse complement.
GACTTAGAGATCCTCAAGGTATATTTGTTAAGACCAGAAAACTTATTGAAATCCCTGCTAGCTACCATAGGGGACGTAATTACCCAACTACTAACTCACCAAAAAGGTGTCACAAGATGCCTATATGACGTAGTTCTACCCAGAAACCTAAGGAGAATCTCTTAGAAGATCTTACCAGGGAAGCCATAGAAGGAGAAGGAACCTTGGAAGGAGGTCCTATGGACCTCATTCCAAAGGAAGTTCAAGAGGATCAACCACTATAAACCTCTAACCCTCCACTAGTCTTGAATCCAAATAATACAAAATTTTCACTAGTAGGAGATCCGAATTTCGTTTACTCTGTGGATCCTTCCCAAGTGAAAGCTCTCTTTAGAAGCTCCATAGATCCAGTTATCTCACAAATCGAAACATCCATGGTAGAACCTACTATCCCTCTAGGATTCAATAAAAACACGGTTAATTAGAGGAATATATCTCCTGAAAAAGAACATTGGGATGCCCCATTATCACCTATAAAGGAGCCTCCTAGGTATATTTGCATTAAAATCCCATCCTATATGGAGAGACGGGAAGAAAATGAAGATCATGATGAAGTTAGAGATGAAGAAGGAGAAGGGGAAAATCGAACTAAGGCTACCTTCGGGTTCCCTATTTTGGACACTATACAGGATGTAACTATGAAAAACATCCCTCCTTCCCCCTTACCTACTTTCTATGGAAAAAATAATGATGACCCGGACACATTCTTGTTCGAGTTCGATATACTTTGTAGTAGTTATAATTATCTACAAGATGCTCATAAATTAAAACTCTTTCTCGCTCCACTAAAGGATTCCACCTTGAGATGGTTCATGGGATTAGGTGAATTCACTATCAGGACTTGGGATGATATGAAAACCTCCTTCTTACAAAAATATCAAGAGTATTGAAAACCTAAGGAATCTTGACATGATATATTCAAGATACAACAACTTGAAGACGAGAGCCTATAATATTATCTTGAAAGGTTCGTTTATACATTAAATAAATCAAAATATAATGATCTCTGAGAAGATGCAAAATGTACACTTTTCCTTAAGAGGATCTCCAAGGACTTGTTAGAAAGTCTTAATCTCATGGAAACTGGCGATATCTCTCACAAAACCTTTGCACAAATCAGTGAGATGTGTAAAAATTATTCTAGGAGTAGGGGGAAAGATGAAAAACGTTTTCAAGAGCCTTACAGTAGAAATGTAAGAGGAAACATTCCTAGTTCATGTGGAGTTACAAGAATGGAGTTAGGACACCTATTGGAGAATTTAAAAATTGATATCTTAGGAGCAATGGGTTCTCAACTAGATGCTTTACAAGACAAGAAAAGGCAGGATGAAGAATGCGCAGCAATGAGTATTTTTTGTCCAAGATGTAGAACTAAACATCCCCAAAGGGAATGTCCCTTAAACAACATCTCCATATGTGACATCTTTACAAATGAACATCCAACAGATAAATGCCCATCATTTCCTTGGTTATGAGCCATCTATAAGAGTGGGGATGTAGATGAAACATCTAGAAGGCCTCCTTGGAAACCTAGAGATCAACCAGCATACCAGAGCTTTCCACCACATTCTCCACACTGGTATCCTCCATATCAACCACCTCAACAATGGAACAATTCAAGTTGGAAGAATTTTCCACCCTAGTACCCTCCTCCTCAATTTCCACAGCATAAATATTGGTCACAAGGATGGAGAAAAAAACCATATCCTCAGTCACAACCTATCCCTGCACCTAATCATTCTTATCCTCAGCATCAAACAAATTTCCTACAAATTTCTCCTGGATTTACACCTCCAGTTCCTTTTATCACACAACAACCCCATCATTTCCAGAACAGAAATCCTCCTCCATTGACATCATTACCTACACAACTAATACCTAACCCTAATAATAAACCAACTCAATCTCTTAACAGCATTGAGTTTCAAACTCTTCCATCGTATCTTATTTCAACTGTACATGTACATGAGATTCAATTATGATCTGGAAGAGTTGTGAATGATAAACCCAAGTCATCAGTAATCATTCATGAAGCGAATGAAGAAGAAGAGGATTCGAATGAGCCCGTGAATTATGCTATTTTGGAGGATGTGAACATTCCAAAGGTTCCAGTACACATACATCCTCCGCAAAAAACTATTCAGGAGCAAATATTTCCTCCATTTCCAGAAATACTAATAATAGAAAAATCTGTAGTTCATTCAGAGTATAACATTTTGAATGAATTAAAGAATATCTGTGTCAAAATTCCTCTATGACAAGCGATCAAAGACATACAATTCTACAGCAAGGTAATAAAGGAGCTATGTATTAAACACCCAGGAAAGAAGGAAAAGGACCCTGTCATAATTCATGTTATAGGAGAGATGTTTGAATGTATGACATATCAGTCCCAGATTGAAAAATATACAAACCCAAGAGCCCCAGTACTAATTGTAATTATAAAAAACACTGCCATAGAAAATACATTGTGTTATCTCCCAAAATAAATTTATTTTGATAGTATGAATAATTCGATTCATGTAATGAAATATTTAAATATAACTAACAAATTAAAGGTCTTTGTTTGTGTTATGGTTGAAGAAATTGGAAGTTTTAGCTTTCGGTGGCTTAGGCAGAGTTCTTAATAGCTCACTAGCCACCGAAAGGATTTGCTTTGGTAGCTAATGGTTTAACACAGGATAAAGGTAAACCACCAAAAGTGGGCCCAAGCAAGTAAATGGTAAAAACACTTTCGGTGGCTTAGGAAAGACTTCAAACGACTCATTACCCACCGAAAAGTGTTGCTTTAGGTAGCTTAGTGAAAATTCCAAGAAGGAGGTTAACCGCCAAAAGTAGACAAAAAGTGACATTGGTAAAGACACTTTCGGTGGCTTAGGCGAGACATTAGACATCTCATTAGCCACCAATAAGTGATGCTTTCAGCATCTTAGTAAATAGTTCAAGAGGGGTGATAACCGCCGAAAGAAGGCAAAAAGGCGTTGAGGAAAAAGCACTTTCAGTGGCTTAGGCAAAATCTCTTACGTTTGATTGGCCATAGAAAGGATGGGATTTTCGTAGTTAAAAGGAATATTCGGCAAGGCTACTATCTGTCGAAAGCTGGGTTTCACCAGGACATTGGGAAAATGGTTTTGGTGGCTTGGAAGAAAGGATTATCATTTCATTGGCCACTGAAATCCAGCTTTTCGGTGTCTTGCAAACAAATTCCCACAGATTGTTAACCACCGAAAAGGAAAAAAGGAGAAATGGTTAGAAATATGTCAAATCAAACCCCATTAGTAAGATAATGATCAATAAAGGGCGTGATAAACCGCCGAAAGGACATGAGGCTATGTAAATTCATGAGGGAATGAGTAATGAGGCCGTTATTTGAAACTAATGATGACTGATGTGATGAAACCCTCCTTCTCCGTCCACCTATCCACAGAGCTGCAAAAAATACAAATTAGTATCCAGGCTGATTTTGACATCATTGTTGGGAAAGGGGTCTCAAAAATATCAACTGAAGACATCACCCTCTGACCTCAGCATCAATAATGCAAGATAAAGCCCTCATAATCAATGTTGAATCTTCAGTACACCTGACCTTTGAATTGAGCTTTTCTCTCCACCAGAAAACCATATCTGAGAGGCAGCCTACTAAAAGACACTATTTCACAGAGCTTGAGTTTTATTGTTGTAGGTACACAGGAGTAGCATTGAGCAACATGAAGAAGGGAGGAACTGCTCTCAAGCAGGAGTTGGGAGATATCAGCAACCTAGAGGCACATCCAGAGGTCTGTCAATTGTTCAAAGATGCTTCCTGCTATAGGTTTTGTGAGAAGATTCAAGTTTCACACCAACGGGTGGCTGAGAAATTTGCCCTGTTCTTTGATGGCTCCAAGGCATTCATAGGAAAAGAAGAATTCCTAAGAGATGAAACCCTAATTATTTAAGTGACTGAAGTTCCTAGAATAGGAGAGAAGTGGTTTAAGACCACCATACCAAAAGATGTAGAATTCACATCTTACCTAAATCCTGAGAATAGGGAGGTGGTGTTGAAGAAAAGTGTACCATCCTCTTGGATGGAAGAGAGGTGGTAGAAACTACTGAAGGCCATTTTGGTCTACATAACATGTGAAGGGAGATATAACATAGCTATGATTTACCATTTTAAGTTGATGAACCACTTTACAGGGAGAAGCCCACTTAATTTTTCTTTTTACTTACATAGGAGTTTGGAAAAGATGGCACACCAAGTGAAGGCCCAGCCAACAAATATTGTTCGCAGACTATCTCACCATGGCCTTATCCAACTTCTCATCCAAGAGTTGCTGAGAAGGAGGAATATGGCATGGCCTTATTTCCTATTTTGGATTAGTTTTGAAACATGCCTGCTGCCATAAGAAAAGGGGAAGTCTCTTGCCAAAAATTCCAGTGCACCAAGAAGTGGGAAAAGAAAGAGAAGGGCTATATCCCCAACAGCAACAAAACAGCCTCCCTCCTCTTCCAAAGGAAAGAAGGTCAAAAGAAACTTGGATTTCAGTGAGAAGGGCCAGGCAGTTGCAACACATAGTGAGAACATTTTGAACCTTCCCTACTCAGATTCAGAAGAGGAACAAGAAGAAGGTGCAGACCTAGCTTTGTAGGTTGTAGAAGAAATCAAAGAACTACCATCACCTACACCTAAAGAGAAAGATAAACCAGTAGAGAAGGCATCCTCTAGCAAGCCCACAACTCAAAAGATAAATCAGTTGCTGAGGAAAGTATATGAGATGGAATTTTTGGTCAAAGAGGTAAAGAGAAATAATGCTACATTCACCAGTAGGAACAACCTACTACATAAATCATACCTAGAGTAGAGAGAAAGGTATATTTTCTTAAAGAGTCTAAATACAAGGTACATTAAAGACAACACAAGATTGTATATGATGATTAGTCTTCAGAAACTACAAATGAAGGAGGCCAAGCTAAACCCTAGTAGCCACCTCACATTGGAAACCCTAGTTGAAGCTGCAGTTAGCCTTCAGCCTCTAGAAGCAAGCCAAGTTGCTATTAACCTTTCTAATATTGAGCTTGCTGAAGAAGAAAGCTAAGCAGAAAAACTTGACAGAACAGTTTTGGAGGTGGCCTAATAATTTTTGAAGAACAGGGCTTTTAGTGGCTTAAGCAGACACTAAGGCAATTCATTAGCCACTGAAAGTCCCGCTTTCAGCAGTTAACATTTCCAATATTTTTTCCTCTTAACCACTGAAAGTAGACAAAGGCATAATATTAAGTTTTCACAGGTGGGACCGGTTTTGGGTGAACATGGATGGCTCAGAGACAAAGTATAAACATGAAAGATGCTAAATAAAAAATCATGGAAGGTATGCTTCAGTTTTTCTACCACATAAAGGGGGAAAGGGCCACCAAAACTTAGTTATCAAAGTAAAATAGTGACTTAACCAATAGAGGACCAGTGCCAATGATTTCCATCGGTTACTTTAGTTATCAGAAGGTTCATATAGTGAACGAATTCTACAGTTAGTTAGACTAGTAGTTAATTAGGGTTTTTTAACATAATTTTACAAAAAACAATTATTTTGTTCATTTTTGTTAAATGATATCCAAGTTTTCAGGATCTGAGTATTTTTGTAAATGCTATAAAGCCTAAGACTTATTTTATTGAAAGGGTTCAACTTCAAGGACTTGTAGACCATTTATATTGTCAAGCTTCTCATTTTTCTCATGACCTAATATAATCTCTTTTGTTATCATCTTTTCAGCTTCCATTTTTGTCTTTTCTGTGCTTATGCTTGAATGTGTTATTCAGGTTATATTCAAGTTAATTAATGTCTAATATTTGTCACCCTATTGGCATGTTTATGTGATTTGAATTATAAGTGCTTTATGTATCTTTTTTATGTATGAATCTGCTAGCATGATAAGTTCTCCATCCCTGTACCATATTGTCAACCTATGAACAATGGTAATTAGAAGCCTTATCCCTGATTGAGTCTCATGCATTTCTTGAGAGTGTGAGGTTTATAGGTCACCTGACTTGATCCACTTTGAAAACCATAAAAATATTTAAGTTACCAGGAATCCTCAAGCTACAACCCAGAGGATTTTCCTGGAGTGATAACAAATTGGCACCGTTGTTGGGGAGAGGATACTAAAGCTCAGCTTCCTTTGGAGATGACATAGATCCTTGCTTTGATGATAGAAAAAGCTTGGAAACTATTCTAGTTGTAATAATTTGTTTGGCAACTCCATTGAAATGAGGTAGCTTTAAGAAGACCAAGTACCAAAGCAAACCCTCAGGGGCCACCGGCAACACCTGTTTTAGATCCAGAAAATATTTTGAGAAGAGATAGGGTTTCCCTAAGGCAGACCAGTAGTGCTACAAAGGAAGCTACATCAAGTTTTTCAAAGAATATTTCTGCTATTATTTTTTCTACTGAAACACTTAATTCTCAAGAATTTATAAATACATCAGAAAATTCTAGGGTTTGGGCATCTTCAAGCACTGCTTCTTGTGAATATCCAATCCCTGGTGACTCCACTGGGATAAGTTTACCACCACCTTCTCAGCTACTACCTACATCAGTGCTACCTTCCTCCACTCTTTCCATACCCATTTCCAATATGGCTGCCCCTCAATTGACCAAAATGGAAATGACCCTGGTAGCTAGGTATGCCCCCCTATATTTGCCTAACCCTCTCTCATCCATGCCCACTAGAGACTACCTCAAGTACATGCCTAAGTTCACAGGAGAGGGAGATTTCATAGCTGAAGAACATCTAAAGGCGTTTTACGGTTATACTGAGAACATTAATATAGAACAGGAAGATGTGTTTACTAGGGTTTTTGTACAAATCCTAGATGGTCATGCTAAGAAATGGTTCAAAGAACTTCTTGTTAGATCAGTAGCAAGCATTTAAGCCCTAGATGGCATATTTCCAAAACATTGGGGAGAGAGGAGAGACCACATCTATTATATCACAGAGTTCAGCAACTTGAAAAGAGAGAATGGGGAGTCTGCCTCCAACTTCACCAAGAGGTTCAACAATATGTACAGAAATATCCCCACTGAAATCAATCCCACTGATACCTCAGCTAGGATAACTTATGCAAATTCCTTTTACTCAGATTTCTTCCTAATTCTCAGAGAAGGGAGGTATGCCTCCTTATCACTCATGCATGATGCTTCCCTAGAGGTAGAATCTAACATTGTGGCATCTCAGAAGGTCAAAGGAAAGATAAACAGGAAGAAGCATCCAACAAACCCTATTGCAGCTTCTTCATCAGAGAACAATATTGAAAAAATGACCAAACTATTAGATAACCTGATTGATGAAATGTCTAAGCTAAAGGACCGAGGACAGATACCTGTGAGGGGTAAAGGGCCAAGATATTTTGTTCCTCGAAACCATAATTTTGTCCCTTATAGAAGAGGAAACCCCCAGTTCATATCCTCATAAGAGAAAGGAATGAAGGGGCAGATCAGAGAATTAGGGCTCCATTTAAGAATGATGTACTAGAAGAAGAGAAAGAGTTCATTGAGAAAGAAGAAGAGGCTGAAGAACATATCCACTGCATGGAAGATGAAGTTGACTATTCTATTCTAACACAGGAAGAATATGAGGAAGCCCTAATTGATGAGTAGATCAATGAAGACACAGTATATCAAGCTTCTGGTCAAGGGGGGTATAATCTGAGGTCCAAGCTAGTTTCTCCTCTTAAGAAGAATGTTGTTTTTGTCAAACAGCCTGCTACACCAGCTAAAAAGGTTTCTATTTTACCAAAGAAAATGGCTGTCATTTCCAAACCATTGAAAAAACCAGCACCTTCATCAAGCCCTGACCATGTCCAACTCAAATCTCCAGTACATGAGGTAAGGTTTCCTAATAGACTGCATTATTCTTTCAAACTTGAGTCTTAGATTCAGAAATTGAAGATCCCTTTCCCATTAATTGAGCTAATGAAAAATGATGCATTCAAATATTCCATACTGAATTCTCTTTAGCCAAAGGTACATATTGATACTGACTTCATAAATGTACAAGATGACAAACCTATTGTAACCATAGGCCTTATGATCGAAGTTGTAAAGGATTCATGCCCACCTTTCTACATATCCTTGAATATCCATGATAAAGTCCTTCATAACTGTCTGTTGGAATCAGGAGCTTCCCATAACCTAATGCCAAAAGCTGTGATGGATGAGCTTGGTCTCAGCATTACAAATCCCTACCATGATTTGTTCTCCTTTGACTCTAGAAAGGTCAAGTGCCTGGGCCTCATCAAAGACCTTGTTGTAAACCTAACTTAGCTACCTTCGAAAAGCATCATGATGGACATTGTAGTGGATGATATCCCTCCCAAATTTGGTCTCTTACTATCTCGATCATAGAGTAAAAGGCTAGGGGGCACCCTTCATATGGACCTTACATATGCCACAATTCCCATGTTTGGAGGGGAGACCAAGAGGCTTTATAGAGAGAATCGTCTTGCTTACATCATAAGCAATGAAAGGAATTCAGTCAATCACCCCATGTATGTAGTAGACACTGATTTTGGGTCATGCATTCTACAAATAGATGATTCTCAACAAACATCAGTCTAGGTTACCAAGCCCACCTGTCAGCAGCCCGAAGAAGTGACCACAGTAGTATGGAACATTTATTTTGATGGGGATAGCACTCAAAGATTAGTAGGTGTAGGTGTAGTATTGATCTCTCCATCCATGGAAAATATTCATCTATCTTATAAGCTTGATTTTAAAACCACTAACAATATAGCAGAATATGAAGCCTTGCCGCTAGGAGTTAAAGCTTCCAAGGAGATGGGGATCATGTGCATGTGAATTTTTGGAGATGCATACCTTATTATACAGTAGGTCAACAACACTTTTCAAGAAAAAAATGTCAGACTAAAGGCCTGCAAGGATGAGGTATGGAAACTGAGAGACTCCTTTATCTTTTTTAAACTGTCATATATACCTAGGGATTTGACTCACCTAGCTGATTCCTTGGTTGTCTCTATAAGTATGTTTGTTCCTCCTTTACCTCCTCAGCTTAGCTATAATGTTCAAGTCAGTACAGACCTTCCCTTCTAGATAATGTAAAATTTTGGAAGGAGTTTGAGAATGATGACGAACTTAGCAAATTCCTTTAGCTAGTAGATCAATTCTCTGATATACGTATAGATCAGGAAAACCTAAACATCGATGAATTCCAACAGATCAAGTTGAAAGATAAAGTAGCCGATCAGAATATTGTCCAATTACCCAGCAACTATATACCTAGAGGTCTAGTACCTCTAGAAGAGTTTTTTGATCAAAATGACATCCCTTTCAATCCTACCAAAAAGGAGCAAGACCTAGCTATCCAAGAGCAAAAAATAGGTAGCCAAAGCCATCCAAAGCTGATAAATCTGTCCATTAAGTTGACTACTGATCAGAGGTCCAAATTTTGCATCCTGATAAAATAATTTGCTGATATCTTTTCCTGGGAGTACAGTGACCTAAAAACCTAGGACATTGATATCATCCATCACAGGATTCCTTTGGAGAAGGACACCATCCCTTTCAGGAATAAGCTGAGATCCATCAGTCCTTTCCTATTACCAGTAATTGAAAAAGAAATCCATAAGCTCCTTAAAGCCAAAATCATAATCCCCCTCTGGTATTCCCAGTGGATTGCAAACCTAGTGGTGGTAAGGAAGAAGAATGGGGAAATCAGGTTGTGTGCATATTTTAGAAACCTGAACAAATGCTCCAAAAAGGACAACTATCCACTACCCAAGATGGAACACCTGTTACAAAGAGTCTCAGGGGCTAGTGTCATGTCATTTCTGGATGGCTTTTCCAGATACAACCAAGTTGTTGTGCACCTTGATGACCAAGAGAAGACTGCGTTTACCATCCCCTGGGGCACTTTCATGTATGCTAAAATCTCATTTGGGCTAATGAATGCTAGGGCTACTTTTTAGAGATCCATGGACCTAGATTTTGTAGGATTGAAAGATAAATTTGTGCTTATATACTTGGATGACCTAACTATTTACTCTCACAGCCATCATGATCATTTGCAGCACTTGGGGAGGGTATTTTTGAAGTGTAGGAGGTTTGGAATATCACTCAACCCTAAGAAGTCCCAATTTACACTCAGTGAGGAGAAAATTCTAGGTCACATAGTATCAGTTGAAGTTGTAAAGATTGATCTAGTAAGGGTGGAAACAATCTATAAGATGTCCATACCTAGGTCGAAAAGAGATATTTATTCCTTTTGTGGTAAGATAAACTTTGTCAGGAGGTTCATCCCTAATTTCTCTGAGCTAGTAAAGCACATAACAGCCACGCTGAAAAAGGATGCAGAAATAAAATGGATTAACCAGGAAAGAAGCTCTTTTGAAGAAATCAAGAAGGCTAACATGGAAGCCCCAACCCTGATTAGTACAGACTATGCCAAGATTTTTTATATCTTCTCCTTTGCATCCTATGACATAGTGGCAGCTGTGCTATTACAAAAAGTGACGGGGGTCTCGATCATCCAATTGTATTCTTCAGCAAAACCTTGAGATATGCTGAGTTGAAGTATGATCCCATTGAGAAACAAGCTTATGCTCTCATAAATTCATTGTAGACCTTCAAAATTTACATTCTCCATGAAAAATTTCTTGCCTATGTCCCTTCAGCTACTGTGAAGGATGTTTTGACTCAGCCTGACATTGATGGAAAGAGAGCTAAGTGGATTTCCAAGCTCATTGAGTTTGATATAGAGGTGAATCCTACTAATATAGTAAAGGGACTAGGTCTGTCCAAACTCATGGCTAAAGAAAACTGTGAACTAATGGGGATAAACTTCACCTGTGTCAATTCAACAAAATTGAAAATTGTAGTAGTGACAGAAGTAATTCAAGATCAAAATGAAATTCAATCAGTGTCTGAAAACATGTCTTCATGTGAGTGGTACTCAAGTATTATTTATTTTCTGCATAAATTAGAAGTGCCTCCTGGTCTTACTCCTAATCAAGATCAAGCTCTTAAACTAAACTATGTTAAATTCTGCATAGTTGATAAACTGATGTATTGGAAAGATCTGTCTGGAATTTTGTTGAGATGTATAGATAAAGAAGAATCAGATCAGGTCATGCATCACATTTCATTCTAGCACATGTGGGGGCCATCATTATTGGAAGACCACATCCCACAAGATCCTGACGGTGGGGTACTATTGGCCAGTCCATTTTGCTAATGTATGTACTTTTGTAAGGGCTTGTGACCAGTGCCAAATATTTATAGGGAAGCAGCAACTCAAATCCTCTCCCCTTAGGCCTGTTATAGTGAGTGGGCCTTTCCAGCAATGGGTTCTAGATTTCATAGGTGAAATAAATCCATCTTCCAGTGGGCAGCATAAATGGATCCTAGTAGCCATAGACTACTTTACCAAATGGATAGAGGCAGTACCCACCAGGAATACCACTCATCAAGTCATCATGAAGTTTTTATATGATAATATCTTTAGCAGGTTTGGCTTCCCAGTAAGGTTAGTAAATGATAATGCACCAACTTTTAAAGTTGGGGCATTGGTAAAAATGTATGAGTCAATGGGCATTTAGCCGGTGCATTTCACATCTTACTATCCTCAAGGCAATGACCTTGCTGAGTCATCCAACAAAAGCCTAGTCAAGATCATCAAAAAACTATTGGAGACAAATAAAAAAAGATGGGATTCTAAGCTTAAGTTTTCTTTATGGGATGATAGGGTAACAGGCAAAAGATCTATCGGGACTTCTCCATTCAAATTAGTTTATGGTACTGAGGCCATTTTTCCTATTCAGCTCATTCTGCCAGTGGAAAAATTATTTCAGGAAGAAGAAGATGAACCAAATGATATGGTGAGGAGGATGATGGATTTGGTGGAGTTGCAGCAAGTTAGTGAACAAGTGATAGGAAAATCAGAAGCCCGTCAACAGAAGATAAAGGTCATGTTTGACAAAAGAGCAAAAGTAGACAACTTTTAGGTTGGAGATTGGGTCCTCAAGTGTGATGCTATCAGACAAGACAAGGGAAAACATGGAAAGTTTGACTCTTTTTGGATTGGCCCTTTTGTGATATCTCAGGTACAGAAGAATAACACCTTCAAATTGCAGAATTTGGAAGGGGAAGAGGTGTTTGATGGCCCAGTGAATGGCTGTTTTTTGAAACTTTACTTTAAATAATGCTCGGAGGCCTTGTTATTGTAAATTAGTAGTTAGTAGGTTGTTTTTTATTACAAAATAAAATCCATGACCAATGGAACAATAAATTATAACATTCAATTTTTAGTTGTCTTCAGGGAAAGGCATTTTGGTTTGACGTTCTTAGGACCTCACAAGGAGGTTCCCATCCCCAAGTAGGATCCAGATGTTATCTCCCAAAATAAATTTATTTTGATAGTATGAAGAATTCAAGTCATGTAATGAAATATTTAAAGATGACTAACAAATTGAAGGTCTTTGTTTGTGCTATGGTTGAAGAAATTGGAATTTTTATCTTTCGATGGCTTAGGCAGGGTTCTTAATAGCTCATTAACCACCAAAAGGCTTTGTTTTGGAAGCTAACAGTTTAATGTAGGATAAAGGTAAACCACCGAAAGTGGTCCCGAGTGAGTAAATGGTAAAAACACTTTTGGTGGATTAGGTGTGACTTCAAATGACTCATTAGCCACTGAAAAGTGTTGCTTTCGACAAGTTAGTGAAAATTCCAAGAAGGGGATTAACCGCCGAAAGTGGACAAAAAGTGACATTGGTAAAGGATCTTTTGATGGCTTAGGCGAGATGTCAGACATCTCATTATCCACTGAAAAGTGATGCTTTCGGAAGCTTAGTAAATAGTTCAAGAGGGGCATTAACTGCCGAAAGTAGGCAACAAGGCGTTGAGGAAAATGTGCTTTCAGTGGCTTATGCAAAAGCTATTATGTTTCATTAACCACCAAAAAGGACATGCTTTCAATGGTTAGAAGGAATATTCAGCGAGGCCACTATCTGTCCAAAGACGGGTTTCACCGCGACATTGGGAAAATGGTTTCGATGGCTTGGGAAAAAGGATTATTATTTCATTAGCCACCTAAATCCATCTTTTCAGTGGCTTGGAGAAAAATTCCTGAAGACTGTTAACCACCGAAAAGGCAAAGAGAGAAATGATTAGAAATCGGTTAAATCAAACCCCATTAGCAAGATAACGATCAGTAAAGGGCATGATAAACCACCGAAAGGACATGAGGCTGCATAACTGTGTGAGGGAATGTGTAATGAGGTCGTTATTTGAAACTAATAATAAATGATGTGATGAAACCCTCCTTCTCCCTCCACTTGTCCACAGAGCTACAGAAAAGCCAAATGAGTCCAAGCTGATTTTGACATCATTCCCGGGAAATGGGTCTTGAAAATATCAACTGAAGACATCACCCTCTGACCTCATCATCAGTCATGCAAGATAAATCCCTCATAATTAGTGTCGAATATTCTATACACCCCACCTTCGAATCGATCTTTTCTCTCCACTAGAAAAACATCTCTGAGAGGTAGCCTGCTAAAAGCCACGATTTCACAAAGCTTGAGTTTTATTGTTGTAGGTACACATGAGTAGCATTCAGCAAGGTGAAGAAGGGAGGACCTACTCTGAGGAAGGAGTTGGGAGATATCAGCTACATGGAGGCACATCTAGAGGTATGTTAATTGTTCAAATATGCTGGATGCTATAGGTTTTGTGAGAAGATTCAAGGTTCACACCAACAAGTGGCTAAGGAATCTACCCTCTCCTTCGATGGCTCCAAGGAAGTCATAGGAAAAGAATAATTCCTAATATATGAAATCCTAATTACTGAAGTGACTAAACTTCCTAGAATAGGAGAGAAGTGGTTTAAGACCACCATACCAAAAGATGTAGAATTCAGATCTTACCTAAAGCCTGAGCATAGGGAGGTGGTGTGGAAGAAAAGTGTGCCATCCTCCTAGCTGGAAGAGAGGTGGCAACAACTGCTAAAGGGAATTATGGTCTACATAACATGTGAGGGGAGATATAACATAGCTATTATTTACCATTTTAATTTGATGAACTACTTCACAGGGAGAATCCCATTGAATTTTCCTTTTTACTTACACAGGAGTTTGGCAAAGATGGCACACCATGTGAAGGCCCAGCTAACCAAGATTATTGGCAGACTATCTCACCATGGCATTATCCAACTGCTGATCCAAGAGTTGCTGAAAAGGAGGAATATGACATGGCCTTATTTCCTATTTTGGAATGGTTTTGAAACAGGCCTCCAATAAGAAGAAAAGGGAAGTATCATGCCAAAAAGTATAGCACACCAAGAAGTGGGAAAATAAAGAGAAGTTCTATATCCCCAACAGCAGCAGAATAGCCTCCCTCCTCTTCTAAACCCAAGAAGGTCAAAAGAAACTTGGATTTCAGTGAGAAGGGCCAAGAAGTTGCAGCACACAGTGAGAACATTTTGAACATGCCCTACTCAGATTCAAAAGAGGAACAAGAAGAAGGTGCAGACCTAGCATTGCAGGTTGTAGAAGAAATCAAAGAAATACCATCACCTACACATAAAGAGCAAGATGAACCAGCAGAGAAGGATTCCTCTAGAAATCCCAAGAATCAAAAGATAAATTGGTTGTTGAGGCAAGTATATGAGATGGAAGTTTTGGTCAGAGAGGTAAAGAGAAATAATGCTACATTCACCAGTAGGAACAAGTTATTGCATAAATATTACCTAGAGCAGAGATAAAGGTATATTTTCTTAAAGAGACTAAATACAAGGTACCTAAAAGATAACACAAGATTGTATAGTATGATTAGTCTTTAGAAACTATAGATGAAGGAGGCCAAGCTAAACCCTAGTAGCCACCTCACATTGGAAACCCTAGCTGAAGCTGCAGTTAGCCTTCAGCCTCCAAAAACAAGCCAGGATGCTATTAACCATCCTAATATTGAGCCTACTGAAGAAGAAATCTAAGTAGAAAAACTTGACAGAACAGTTTTGGAGGTGGCCTAAGAATTTCTGAAGAACAGGGATTTCGATGGCTTAGGCAGACATTGAGGCAGTTCATTAGCCACCGAAAGCCTCGGTTTCTTTAGCTAACGGTTTTGATATTTTGGCCTCTTAACCACCAAAAGTAGACAGAGGCACAATATTAAGTTTTGACATGCAAGACCATTTTTGGGAGAACATGGATGGATCATAGACAAAGTATAAACATGAAATACGCTGAAGAAAAAATCATGGAAGGTATGCTTTACTTTTGCTATGACATAAAGGGAGAAAGGGCCACCAACACTTAGATATCAAAGTGAAACAATGAATTAACCAATAGAGGACTAGTGGCAGTGATTTCCAGTAGTTACTTTAGTTATCAGAAGGTTCATACAGTGAACGAATTCTACAGTTAGTTAGACTAGTAGTTAATTAGGGTTTTTTAACCTAATTTTGCAAAAAACAATTATTTTGTTCATTTTTGTTAAATCAGATCCAAGTTTTCAAGATCTGAGTATTTTTGTAAAGGATATAAAGCCTAAGACTTATTTTATTGAAAGGGTTTGACTTCAGGGACTTGTAGACCATTGCTATTGTCAAGCTTCTAATTTTGCTCATTGCCTAATATAAGCTCCTTTGTTATCATCTGTTCAGCTTCCATTTCTGTCTTTTCAGTGCTTATGCTTGAATGTGTTATTTAGGTTATATTCAAGTTAATTAATGTATGATATCTTTCACCCTATTGGCATGTTGATGTGATTTGAATTATAAGTGCTTTCCTTGTCATGATTTAGCCATTTATATGTATATGTTTTATGTATGAATCGAGCAGCATGATAAGTTCTCCATCCCTGCACCATATTGTCAACCTATGAATAGTGGTAATTAGAATCCTTATCCCTGATTGAGTCTTATGCATGTCTTGAGAGTGTGAGGTTTATAGGTCACCTGACTTGATCCACTTCGAAAACAATAAAAATATTTAAGTTACCAGGCATCCTTGAGCTACAACCTAGAGGAGTTTGATGGAGTGATAACACATTGATAGATTTAGGATCCTCTATTAACATGATGAACACCACAGTTTTAGAATTTTTACAGTTAGGAAAATTTCTCCGACCTACTCCTTCCATCCTAGAACTAGCAGACCGTACTATGGTAAAACCTGTTGGAGTCTTGGATGGCATTGTTGTATCAGTAGCCTCATGGGAATACCATGTCGACTTTATGGTCATAGAATAAAAGGATTCTAAAGGGAATCCTATTATCTTGGGAATACCATAGTTATCTACCGCAAATGATTTTATAGGATGTATGGATGGAGAGATGACTTTTTCCAATGGATTGTCTACACAGAGACTTATTTTATACCCCCCAGCACAACCAATAACTGAAAATTCATGGTGGTTAAATTTTTATTTCAGAGATGAAGACTTCGATGACCTCTCACTTCCTATTAATTCATCATTGGAACTTCAAGAGAAAGCCACTGAGAATGTATTAAACCAGTTTACTTCTTCAATAACCGATACAGATCTCACTTAGTCTTTTGCTCAATTTGATTAGATTTTTGGAGATTAGTTTCAAGATAATATGGCTCTCTCATTGTTTATAGAAACACCTTGTGTCTTCAAAATTGAATAGAATACAATATCCTATACCATACCTTGCAAGGTTGGCCCTAAAATGTTTTTGCATATAAACGCAGGATTAAGTGAAAACCAACAAGCACGACTGCTTAAATTTCATAAAAAAAAAAAGTTAGAGCATTTGCATGGGAATACACCGATATGAAGGTTACAAACACTGACACTTGTATTCACCATATTTATATGGATCCAAAAATTTCACTTGTAAGGCAGCTATAAAGGAGGATGAATCTTGATCTAAAGGATATCGTAAAATAAGAATTACAAAAACTCTTCACTGCTGGTTTAATCTATAGTATTTCTTATAGTAAATGGGTATCTCCTTTAGTAGTAGTCCCAAATAAATTCATATGGAAATGGTGCATTTGTGTTGATTTTAGGGAGATAAACAAAGCTACAATTAAAGACTACTTTCCTTTACCTTTTATCGATCAAGTGTTAGATACCCTGTCAGGTAAACACTATTTTTCCTTTCTTGACGGATATAGTGGTTATAACCAGATTCTAATAGCAGCAAAAGATCGAGACAAGACCACTTTTACATGCCCTTGGGGAACATACACCTATCGAGTTTTTCCATTTGGCATATGTAATGCACCTACATCTTTTCAGTGAACAGTATTAGGAATATTTTGTGATCTTATACATGACTGTGTGGAGGTGTACATGGATGATTTTATGGCCTATGGTAATACTTTTCAAGAAGCCCTTGACAAACTCGAGAAGCTCTTGATCTGATGTCAAGAAATTAATTTATCTCTTAGTCATTAAAAATGTAAAATGTTACTGACAGAAGGTATAGTTTTAGGACACCATGTTTCCTCCCAAGGAATTAAGGCAGATCCTGCTAGGATTGAAGTCATTATTGGCCTTCCCTTTCTGAAAACACAAAAAGAGGTTATAATCTTTCTTGTTCATGTAGGCTATTACTGCCACTTTATTGAAAAATTCACTAAAATAGCTGCACTAATGTTTAAATTTCTTAAAAAGGACATAGAATTCCAGTGGACAGAATCTTGTCAAAATGCTTTTGAAATTCTAAAAGCTAAACTATTGGTGGCACCAATACTCAGGGGTCTCGATTGGTCCCTTCCTTTTCATATATCCACTGATGCCTCTCATACGGCCATAGGAGGAGTCGACAAAAAATAGGGACAAGCACCTTATGCCATTTGTTTTATTAGTAAGAATTTGACTCCTACCGAACTTAATTACACTATTACTGAAAACGAATTTTTGGAAGTAGTTTATTCTATTAATAAGTTTCATCATTACATTACAGGTTATGAATTTTTTGTGCATACCGATCACTCCACCATTATATTTCTAATGAATAAACCAATTACCAATGGTAGAGTGACCTGGTGGCTTCTTTTATTACAAGAATTTAACATTATCGTCACTGACCGACCTGGTTAAGAAAATCTAGTAGCATATTTGTTTTCTCGTATTCAACATGAAGATGGTACTAAGCCGTTTGAAGACACTTTTCCTGATGAACATCTATTTGTGGTATCTGTTCATACCCCTTGGTTCACAGATATTTCCAATTATTTAGAAACTAGGAAATTACCAAACCATTTGTCCCCTGATGAGAAGCATTGTATTATAGTTGAGAGTTCCAATTATTCTTGGGTTGATAACGATCTCTTCTGCACTGGTCCATATCTTATTATTCGATGATGCATGCGGGAGGATGAAATGATAGACATTCTCCATGCATGCCATGGTGGACCATGTGGAGGACATTTTTTTGATAAGAGGATGGAATACAAAGTATTTCATTCTGGTTATTATTGGCCGAGCATTTTTAGAGATGCTTCCAAATATTTCAAAGGATGCAATATTTGCCAAAGAATGGGTAGAACTATGTCATATAATCAAATGCCCCTACAACCCCAAGTTATTATTGAACCCTTTGAGAAATGGGCTCTTTATTTTGTAGGACCAATTTCTCCCATGTATCGTAAAAAGAAATATATCCTAGTTTGCATGGACTATGTCACCAAATGGGTAGAAGCTAAAGCTTTGTTTAGAACTACAGAGAAATCAGTGGTAGAATTCATATATGAAGAAATATTCACCCGGTTTGGTGTACTTAGATAAATTGTCACAGATCAAGGTACTCAATTTACTTCTAAATTAATGAAAGAACTTACTATGAAATATGTCATCTAACATTACAAATATTCACCTTATCACCCTGAGGCTAATGGTTAGGTAGAATCAACTAATAAATTATTAGAAGCCATTTTAACAAAAACCATTCACTTACATCATAAGGATTCAGAAGATAGACTCCCAGAGGCTTTATGGGCCTATAGGATAACATGGAGGAACACTACCGGACATACTCCCAATGAGTTAGTGTATGGTGAACAAGTCATTTTACCTATTGAATTTTAAGTTAAAACCTTTCATATGGTAGCACAATTAGGCATGAATTTGGATGAGGCACAGAAACAATGAATATTGCAGATTAATGAGTTAGATGAGATTAGACAAGATGCACTCCAAAGAATCATGCTTATACAGAATCAACGAAAGACATGGCATGATAAATTTATTAAACAAAATCAATTTAATACTGGAAACTGGGCACTACTATTTGATTCACGATTTAAAAATTTTAAAGGAATGTTAACTACCCATTGGATGGGCCCATACGAAGTAGTTACAGATTTTGACAATGGGTCAGTAAAAATTAAAACAATCGATGGCTCACAAATTTCCTTTGTCGTAAATTGACATAGACTCAGACTTTATCATCAAGCAACATCTAAACAAGAGTTTATACAATTTTTTTTGCAGTAGAATGAAATGGAATTAGTCGAAAGGGAATCTATTCCTCCTCCTCCTGATCCTTGAAAATTATTTTGGGTTATTATCACTTGTGTATATGTTAATATGTGTATTCTTTGATTAAATAAGAGTCATTTCTAATAGATTGTTTTCAAGGGACTCTTTTTATTTTTATTATATATGTATTTATGAATAGATTGAATCATATAACAAGTGGTTTTGCAGTTTGATTACAAGTATTCTATATCTATAAGCATCTCATGGAGTATTTCTTCCAAAAGGGAAGTATGTTAAAAAAAATCATCATGTATCTTAACCTTCCTTGGGGATACTTTTGAAATTTGCAGCTTATAGTGAAAAATAAAATTTACAATCCTCAGTATATCATTCTCAACTAGCTCTTCTATGATTCATATGGTTTTTGGTATTTTGATTCAGACATGTATATTTCTGATTTGTTTTTTTTGAAGACTTTCCTGATAGACCTACTTTCATTATCATAATTTTCACATTCTCATCTTACACCTATGGATTACTAGTTCATCTTATGCTTGTTATCAAAACTTGTCTCTCATATATTTTGGTGATAATTTGAGAGTAAGTGGAATTTTTTTCTATGGGGAACATTACTTTTTATGAAGAAGAAGGTCTGTAAGGTTAAAAAACGGCTCTAAGTTATTCTCTTTTGACATGATCTATGGTTATGGCCATTATGAAATTACTTATAAGTTATTTTACAAAATTGAATTATGCGTTTAGCAGGACTTAACATGCTCTAGTACCAATCGGCTTCCATATATTTAAATATCATTATACAAGGAAAACCCACCTAGGTACTGAACAGGCCTTCTGGTAGCAGGTCAATGAAAAGTAAAAACTCAAAACAAGGAAGCTCAATAAATGCAAGTAAACCCATCAAGGTACTGAACAGGATCGCTGGCAGCGGGACTATGCTTGCATGATACCAAGGTAAACCCGTCGGGGTACTAAATAGGCCTGCTGGAAGCGGGGAAATACTTGGTAAAAGATATTTGGTTAATGCACTACTATGCACATAGTTTGTAAAACAATGATAATATAAAGAAAATGTTTTAGAATTTATGAATAAACATGTCACAACCAATTATTTAACATGTCATTTGAGAATGGTTGTAAGTTGGGTTTGAACCTGGCCATCTAATTCAACATATACATAGGATGTCATTATCCTAGAAATGGGACCCATAGATTGTAAATCTCACATAATCCAGGGTAAACTTAAATATTTTGTGATGACCGAATATCTTTAAAATGAGGCATAGATGACTAGATTTTCCTATGGCATTCTTCTGGTTAAATTACTATCATTCAAGCAGTCTTTCTAAGTGTTGTTATATTTTTCATGAATATACATATCTGAATCATTTCCATTTACTAAGTTTTTTTTCTTTCTTACAAAATAATAAACAACATAATAGAACTCTTTAATTTTTATTTTATGGAACAATCAATTCTTCTCTCTTCTATAGCTTGAGAACATGCCATATCTTTGGTTTGGGGGGAAGGATTGGGAAAAATTAGGTTGTTTTAATTTCCATTATTTATGATAGATTTATTTATCTCTGACAAATGATAAGTGTTTTCAAGATAATATAAGCAGTGGAACTTGATTATAGCATAAAGCGTATTTTTACAGCAAAATAAATATGGATAACTATATGAATAATCGAATGAAGGTACAAATGAAATACCAAATGACGATTTGAATAAAACATTATAGCACTTATAATCAAAATTTGCTAACCAATTTTTTTTTTGGTAAATAATTTGTTTTACCTTCATGTGGATGCTTAGAAATTCCTCTTATCATTTCATTATTGACAACCTTATCCTCTTACCCAATCATGCATGTAAATTATTAAATAATCAANTTTTCATGTCATATGTTCAACCTGTCCAAAGTTTTACTTTGGACATGGTTGAATTAATTTTAAACCTTATGAACTTACTCACTTATGTATATGCCCGTTATTGGTTGACGTCTCAAAATTCGCTGTGAAAGTGTGCTCTGTTATCTTTTTTTCTCAGTGGGACCTGGTGTAACGTCCCTGACCCTCCGACCAATGAAGAGGACACTACTATACATCAAATCATCTGGGAATCTATCCCAACAAACATGAACATACATATATGTAATGCTGAAGCATGATACTTAAAACAAATCAAACATATTACGAGGCATAATCATTCATATACACAACAGAAGAAAAACATATATCAATCAATACTCATGCATATACAGATCAACATTTAACATATATATCATCATTCATCAACGTTAAACATAATTGTAGATACAAGTTAGGCAAGAATACTTATCTTAATAAGAACTTGTTCCGCAACCAACTGCGTCGCTGCAACGTTCCACCCAACCATAGGCCCGCGTGCTCCTCAATCTCTTAGCAACGATGACACCCCTGATTCGAGCATGATTCCACAAGGAATAAGGAACTAACAGGCTTACACATAGCCAAGGATAAAAACACCACAAGGGTACATAGTTCATCCAAGCCAACACAGTTGGGTTTATCAGGCGAACAAGAGATCAGCCAAGCCAACAAAGTTGGGTTTATCAGGCCATCCAAGAGCTGGGAAAGGGTAAATACTAAGCTGGTGATCTCATTGAAGAGATACAGACACCAACACTAGAACTAGCCTAGCTTCTAGAACACCCACACACACCCAACACAAGGAAATCAGTCCCTTCTCTGCAACGCAGTCCCTCAGACCGTGATCTCCCTTCCAGTGCTATTCAAGGTTTGTGGAGAATAAAGCTAGCTCATTAGCTCTGTTTGTGTGGTTCTCAACCCACTAGGTTTATCAAGCACCTCAGTCCCTCATTCACCACTCCAATGCAGTTCGAGGACAAAACCACTGCATGTAAGCAGCTAAACAACTATTCAAGCTTTTTCAGGGGAAAAACACAATCGACCAGAATGTAGGAACTATTAGCAATTATTCAAGCCATACCACCACAAAAATGGAAAACAAACCAAGTAAAACGTGGGCAAACAACAACCCACAAACAACTCTGAACCCACAGCACCTGATCCTCAATGCAACCACTAGAGAAATTGGACAGGCAGAAAATGGGGAAAGAACAACTCCCAACTATGTGTGATGGACAAAGATGCAACCCACAGAACTATTGATGCCATTATAGCCATGATTCAGAGATGGAAATAACATAACCATTATGTAGTTTGATAGTGGTCCAAAAAGACACAAAACTCTGTGTGAACAAAGGAAAGAATTTATCCATAAGCCATCCAATCCGTGAGGCAGAGGATAACTGAACATGTTCGCAGGCCAACAATCGGGTGACGAAGAGGAGAACCGAACCCCCAAACAATGAATTATGGATTATTTTAACTCATTCTGTGTGAAGGTGAGTGAATAGCCTCGATCGGGTTAGTGGACAGGCCAAAAGATGCATCATGGAGAGAGTGTGAGCGTAGTGGTCTTTCTGCCAACAAAATGTTTCCCCAACTAACAATGGAATAACTAAGATGGAGGTGAGCAAAAGAGAGTGGTGACACATGGCTCTTCCCCCATGACTCAATGTTCAACATTCCCCTTCCTTATCCTTTGTAATCATGCCCCTTCTCAAATTAGTTGCAGTGAACATAGATGGTTGGGTTATTTAATTAAAATGTGTGTTTACATGATGCCACAATTTAATATATGTCATATGTCCCGATATACCATCGATGACCATTCCAATCTGAAACATAACATAACTAAATCAATGGTGGGGCCTTTGCCCTTAGCTCCTCACCATGATTATTTACAACATATGTATTAATGCAAACCGGGTCGAAACCAAGGTGTTACATTCCCCTCCCCCTTCAATAGCATTTTCCTCAGTGCTTTACAAAATTTGAACAAAATTCTACACTTGTACTGCTTTAGTGTTCATCAAGATATAACAAAAATGGGTGTGCTAGTTGCATGGCATCCTCTAGCTCCCACGTAGCCTCTTCAGGTCCGTAATGCTCCCATTACACCTTTACCTGCCCTATGGCTCAGTTTTGGAGCATTGTGACCTTCCTATAGAGGATGCACATTGGCTCGATTTGGAACTCTCCCTCGGGTTCCACCTGAATCACATCCCAATTTATCACATGGTTAGGATCATGTACATATTTCATAAGCAAAGAAACATGAAAAACATTACGATCTCTAGTACTAGCAGGCAATTATAGTCTATATGCAACAGGCCCTATTCTTTCAAGCACTTCAAACAACCCACAATATCTAGGTGACAGCTTGGCACAACTTCCAAGCTTCAAGGAAATTTTCTTTTCTTTCACTCTGATGTAAACATGATCCCCAACACTAAACTCTATGTTCATCCTATGCTTATCTGCATAGTTTTTCTGTCTGTCCTGTGCTGCTTTCAAATTCTATCTGATCTTTACAACCTCTTTCTCCATTTCCTTCACTCTGATGTAAACATGATCCCCAACACTAAACTCTATGTTCATCCTATGCTTATCTGCATAGTTTTTCTGTCTGTCTTGTGCTGCTTTCAGATTCTATCTGATCTTTACAACCTCTTGCTCCATTTCCTTGAGCAGTTTTTGTCCAAGCACAACTCTATTCACTGGGTTATCCCAAGTCACTAGTGTCCTACACCTTCTTCCATACAAAGCTTCATACATACTCATCCCCAAGGATTCATGCTGTCCATTATTGTAAGAAAAATCTACCAAGTGTAAGTAATCTTCCCACTTGGTTGCTTTGTCCATCACATACATGCGAAGCATATCTTCAAGAACCTGATTCACTCTTTCTGTCTGCCCATCTCTTTGAGGATGGTATGCAGTTCTGAAGTTTAACTTTGTGCCCAAATCTGCAAACAACCCTTTCCAAAAATTGGAAGTGAACTTGACATCTCTGTCAGAGACTATTGCCTTCAGCAACCCATGCAATTTGAAAATATCCTTCATGAAGATCTTTGCAATGTCATCAGTCTTGTGTGTAGACTTCACTGGCATAAAATGTGCTTCTTTTGTCAACTTGACTACCACAACCATGATGGAATCATGTTGTCTCCAAGTCATCAACAATCCTGTAATAAAATCCATGGAAATAACTTCCCATTTCCATTCCAGGACTGGCAAAGGCTACAACAAACCTGCTGGATGTTGATGCTCAAAATTTACCTGTTTACATTTCATGCACCTTGAAATGTATTCATCCATGTCCTTTTTCATCTCTATCCGAAAGTACAGCTTTCTAGTTCTACCAATTTTCTTCTAGTACCTTGGGTGACCAGAATACAGAGTTTGATGGATTTCATCCATAACAACTCTCCTCAAATCTGCTACATTCAGAATATAAATTCTTCCTTTATAAGTAAGAAGTATATCTTCTTCCAATTTATATTCCTCATTTTTCTTCTCAAGACTTTGCTCATACAATTCATCTCCGGCAACATGATGAACAATCTGTTGCCTTAAATCTGATTGGCAAATACTAAGAGATGCCACATGTATTTCTTGTACCTTCCTGCTCAGCGCATCAGCTACCGTGTTTTCTTTTCCTTTTATGTGCTCGATTTCGAAATCAAACTCACGTAAAAATTCCAGCCATCTCACTTTCCTAGCATTTAGAGTAGGATAATCAAACCAATACTTCAGTCCACAGTGATCTGTTCTAAGTTCAAATATTCTACCCATCAAGTAATGTCTCCACATCTTGAGAGCATGTACTATGGCTGCAAGCTCTAGATCATGAGTGGAATAGTTCTTCCCATGCTCCTTCAGCTTTCTTAACTCATAACATATCATGTGGTTGTCTTGCATAAGGAATCCTCTAAGCCATTGTCCACATGCATCGGTACATACCACAAAATCTTTCTTTGGGTCTACAACCTTGAATACTGGTGCACTGGTGAGAAGATTCTTCAACTGCTGGAAGATTTCTTCACACTTCGAAGTCCATTCAATATTTACTCCCTTCTTTTGCAAAGAAGTGATCACATGTGCAACCTTGGAAAATCCTTTAATGAATCTCCTATATTATCCTGCAAGTCCCATAAAAGATCTTATATCCATCACATTTCTTGGAGTATGCCAATTCATAATGGCTTCGATCTTCTCAGGGTCTACTGATATACCCTCTTTTGAGATAATGTAACCCAAGTACTGAATTCTATCTCTGTAGAAGTCACACTTGCTCAATTTTGCATATAGCTAATGTTCTCTGAGAACTTGTAATGTCAGTCTCAAATTTTCTTCATGTTCTTCCTCATTCTTAGAATAAACAAGAATGTCATCAAGGAAAACAAGAACAAACTTGTCAAAATACTTACTAAGAACATTGTTCAGAAGGCACATAAATGTAGTTGGTGCATTTGTGAGACCAAATGGTACCACTACAAACTCATAATGTCCATACCTTGTCCTGAAGGTTGTCTTATGAATGTCTTCATCCTTGATTCTCACCTGATGGTAACCAGAACTCAAGTCAATCTTGGAAAATACCTTTTCTCTTCTCATTTGATCAAAGAGGTCATCAATCCTAGGAAAAGGGTATCTATTCTTCACAGTAACCTTGTTCAATTGTCTGTAATCAATACATAACCTGATTCTACCATCTTTCTTCTTCACAAACAGAATTGGTGCTACCCAAGGAGACACACTCAGTCGGATATACTTCTTTTCCAACAACTCTTACAATTGCATCTTCAACTCTAGCATCTCCAATGTACTCATCCTGTAGGGTGTCTTGGACACTGGTGCTGCTCCTGGCACATGTTCAATGGTGAAATCAATGTCCCTCTTTGGAGGAATCCCTAGAATTTCATCAAGAAACATATCCTTGAATTCCTGTAACACCTGATAGTCCTCCAATCTAGGAGTCTCATCTCCTGTTGGTTCCAGAATATGAGCTGCATACAACTGGAAACCTTTCCTATAGAAATTCTTCAACTACATTGGTGAAACCTGTCTCACTAAAATTACCTTCGGAATACCTTTCACCACTATTGGGTTTCCTTCTTCATCCATGCATTCAAAAGTCTTGTTATAACAATCAAGCTTCACTCAGTGAGCTTCTAACCAATCCATTCCAATGAGAATATCATAGGAACCAAGCGGTAGAACATTCAGATCTACACAAGTGATCAATCCCTTCATAACCAATGGACACTTCTCTAATAAATCACTGACCCTCCTCTTAGTCTCAGTGCCTAGCTGAACTAACCAAGGTTTCCTATGCTTGTCCTTCTTAAAAGAAGAAATCTCCACTACTCTAGGAGTAATGTAACTGTGAGTAGAACTAGGGTCAATCAAAATAGAAATATATTGTTGAACAATATTACCTACAACTTCAACCACAGTTGACTGGTGATCTTCCTAGTAGTCCTCTAGTGCTGCATAAATTCTAGGGGCTGCTCTTGCTACTTGACCCACTGTTTCTGCTCCCTGAATGTTATAAGTTGGTCTTGCTCTTTCATTCTCAAGTGGACAATATCTATGCAAGTGAGGTCCTTTACATTTCCAACATTTGAGTGGACCTTTATTCTGATGTTGCTCTTTAGGCTTTCCACCTGTCACTCCAACTGGATTACTCGTAGCTTGGGATGGCTACTTCTGTTGATTCCTGAATCTAGAAGGTTTGAAACGTTTCCTTCTTTGGTCAAACATTTCATTATTCTTGTCCTTCCATGCCTTATGGTAATTAGGTTTACCTTTACTTTGTTCATAGCAATACTTAACCTTCCTTACTGCTTCTTCAAGGGTCCTAGGTTCATAAAACTCAATTATATCTTTATAGGCTTGAGGCAATCCACTTACAAACTGCTGGATCTTCACTTTTTCATCTCTGATGTACTGGGCATACCTCAACAATTCCAAGAATTTATTTGCATATTCATCCAAGGTCTGTTGTCCCAATCTAAGCTCATGGAACTTTTTAATCTTATCATCATAATACCTGTTAGAGAGGTATTTATGCCTGAAATACTTCTTGAATTGTTTCCACTTCAGTCTCCTTTCACTGATATTCTTTACTTGCTTGAAGTGTTCACACTGAATGGATGCTCTTCCATTCAGATTGAATATGGCAACTCATGCCTTCATGTTTCTTGAATAATCTTGCACTTGAAAGTACTTCTTTATCCCAAGAATCCAAGCTACAGCTTCTTGTCCCGTCTTTATCTCACCATCAAATGTAGGAGGTTTATCTTTCCTAAATTCATCTAGAGAGCGATCCCTATGGTGTCTTCTTCTTTTCCTCTTATGAGAGATGAACTTGTATCTCCATTGGATTCTTTAGAATTAGATTGTCCACTAGAAGTCCTTCTCCTTCTCCTAGTGCTTCTCTTACTGCCTTTTGGCCTTGATGTACCCCGTCTAGAATCTATATTTTTCTGTAAGTCTGTAAAAATTTGCAATATGGCAGCATTCAACTGATGCTGCTCTTCTTGGGCTCTAACTAAGCTTCTCATGGTGGCTACAACCTCGGGCGGTGTCCCCTGGAATCTCCTTCCATTAGACTCTATGTCATCATTTCCATTACAGACATTTTCTCCCATGGCATCTTCTGCTCGCTCGTAAGAATCCCTAGCATCATACCCATCATGGGTTCTCATGACTAAACCAACTCTTGCTTTACCACACTGTTCTTTCTGGAGTACTGCTCTTGTAAGTTGTCTATAATTCTGCAATGTGTTAGTAACAAACTTTTATATGCATATTTTTAATATAAAACCAAAACTACTTACCTTCCTCTTCTAGAAATTCATAAAACACGATTTCGCTTAAAACACAAAGTTTTTCTCTCTTTCTTTTCAGCCCTATGACTGCTGATAATCTGCTAAAATATGCAGAAAACCAACTGAAAGACAGTAAAAAACTGCTTGAAAAATTACTGATAAAATCCTTTGAAAAACCCAAATTTCCTTAGGTCCAATCAGACCTCTTCCCAGCTATCTTTCTGATTCTTCGGCGGTCAAAACGACTAAGCGCTACGCATCGACATTTTAGTCCAGACGGTAGCTGCAACGACGGACTGACAAACAGCTAAATTATTCCATGGTGTCGGTGATCCCAACAAATATTTTCCACTGACGGCATCAGCGGTTCAAACAACTAATTTCTCCTGGGATCCGTTGCCGCATCGACGGTTCCGTCATCTAAATTCCGCTGATGATTTTATGACTTAGAAAAATTTTCAAAACTTTTCTCTTTTCACTTTCTTCCACCACGTCGGTTGTCGAAACGAATACCAACTACTGCATCAGACGGTTATTTCCCTAGTCACTCTCAATGGCAGCAATCCATTCAAATAATTATTGCCGATGTTCATCAGTGATCAATACCACTAACTTCCGTCGATCATCAATGATTTCATTACTTAGCAAATTTTGTGAATTTTCTTGTCTTCACCAATTTTTCCTGGTTTCTTCTGGGCAGTAGGCAACCTACCTCTCTTAACTGTTTCTCATGGCCCTCTGAGGCCCAAATGTTGTAACATAAGCTCTGTCACTACATATTCACGGCCCATTCAGGCCCATGCTGCAACCAGAGCTCTGATACCACACTGTAACGTCCCCGACCCTTTGACCTATGAAGAGGATGCTACTATACATCAAATCATTCGGACATCTAGCCCAACGAACATGAACATACATATATCTAATGCTCAATCATGATACTTAAAACAGATCAAACATATTACGAGGCATAATCATTCATACACACAATGGAAGCAAAACATATATCAATCAATACTGATGAATATACAGATCAGCATTTAACATGTATATCATCATTCATCAATGGTAAACATAATTGCATACACAAGTTAGGCAAGAATACTTATCATAATAAGAACTTGTTCTGCAACCAGTTACGTCATGCAACGTTCCACCCAACCATAGGCCTGTGTGCTCCTCAATCTCTCAGCAACGTGTTGTTGCCGCAACCTTTTCCCCGGCTCCAGTTTTTCACTTAAACCCTGGGACCCCTCCTCATCTTTGTTTGCTCGGATTGATTGTCAGAGGCTTGGCACCTTCGAGCGTATCCATTTGTTTTTGTGTGAAGTTGAATGCCCGTTTCTTGAATCTCCGTGTCCTTTTTCATTTTGAATTGTGTTTGTTCACTACCTGTCGAATGTTGTTATTGGCCTTTGCGAGAAAGTTGATTTTGTTTTGATTTTGATCCTTCACGCTGCTGATCGGGCCTCTTTCTGAAGTTTCCGAGCCTCACATTACCCGCCGTTGCGGCTCCCTGACCAAACCTTCCACCCGACTGAGGTTTCACCCGACGCCCGGTTCGCTGTGTAAACCGCCGGCTATAGTTTTTGGTTCGCCCGCCGTTGCGGCCAGAGGGTAGGAGTTGACCTCCGATCCGCTTGTCACCTGACATTCGACTTACTGACTGTCACCCGAACCTTTTCCTTTACCTTGTCGCCCACCACCGACTCGCGTCCCGTCCGCCGTTGCGGGTGACAGAACCTTCCAGCTTCCGACCCACTTCCCGCCACCACCCGATTTCCTATGGCGCCCACGTTTTCACTTCCCCTCTTCTGGCACTCCTCCGTCGTTGCGGCTCCTGGAACCTTCTCCCTCCCGGTGTAAGAACCTTGTCTCATCCGATCTAAGAACTGCCCGACTGCTGATTTACCTTTTCGTTGCCGTTCCGAGCCTCCGCAGTTCCTCGCCCGGATGAACTAGGCTAGCTCTCTGTGAATATATCATTATAATTTTAAAATTATGGATGCCTAATGTCTAAATTCAATGGATAATGCACCAAGTTTGTATGCAGAGATCATCTCATGAATCGCTGAAGCAGAGCATCGCGCCGGAAGGGACAACGTGAACGAATGACCAAGGCGCCGAC
>LPNX010795144.1:289716-362360 GCA_001517045.1 Pseudotsuga menziesii | reverse complement strand
TGATCGGCTAACTGGTTATTTGAATATTTGTAGTTTTCATGTGCTGTGGGAAAAGTATCAGCTATCTGTGATTTTTCTTACCGTATGTGATTTTGTATTTCTCAGTTAAGATCATAGCCTCGCTCCCTAGGGATAGTTTAGATAGTTAGCTATTTTTGTTCGTATCTGGTTTGTTTGCTTGCGAGCATAAGACGAGAGGTAAGAACCTGCGCATCACTTTGTGACCGCCCCCTGCATTTGAACCATCCTGCATTTAATTAGGCACATGCATATCATTCCTATTAAGTCAAAAATACAAATTCCGGTGGACCGGGCCGCAACCGGTAAAGCCTTTGTTTGTTACTTTGACCTACGGTAGCCGGACCGCAAACCGGACGGATTCCCTATACCAAACAGTCAGCGGGCTAGTTGGGAACGCTGATTGGTGAGAATCCCTTACTGTTGCCGCCTACGAGTTTCCATGCCTCAACACAACGCTACCACCCCTAAGTTGGGCATGATTCCCCAAGGAATAAGGAACTAACAGGCTTACACATAGCCAAAAATAACAACACCATATGGATACATAGTTCAGCCAAGCCAACACAGTTGGGTTTATTAGGTGAACAACATATCAACCAAGCCAACAAAGCCAGTTTTATTAGACCATCTAGGAGCTAGGAAAGGATAAATGCTAATCTGGTGAGCTCATTGAAGAGATATAGACACCAACACCAGAACCAGCCTGGCTTCTAGAACACCCACACACACCCAACACAAGGAAATTAGTCCCTTCTCTGCAACGCAGTCCCTCAGACCCTGATATCCCTTCCAGTGCTATTCAGGGGTCGTGGAGAAGAAATCCATCTCAGTAGCTTTGTCTTTGTGTTTCTCAAACCACCAAGTTTATCAAGCACCTCAGGCACTCATTCACCACTCCAATGCAATTTGAGGACAAAACCACTGCATGCAAGCAGCCAAGCAGTTATTCAAGCTTTTTCAAGGGAAAAACACAATCGACCAGAACATAGGAACTCTCAGCAATTCTTCAAGAGATACCACCACAAAAAGGGAAAACAAAGCCAAGTAAAATGTGGGCAAACAACAGCCCACAAATGACTATGATCCCACAACACCCATTCCTCATTGCAACCACTGGAGAAATTGCACAAGTAGAAAATGGGGAAAGAACAACTCCCAACTATGTGTGATGGACAAAGACGCAACCCACGGAACTATTGATGCCATTATAGCCATGATTCAGTGATGGAAATAACATAACCATTATGCAGTCCGACAATGGTGGAAAAAGACACAAAACTCTGCATGAACAGAGGAAAGAATCGATCTGCAAGCCATCCAATCCGTGAAGCAGAGGATAACTGAACATGTTTGTAGGCCAACAATCGAGTGAGGAAGAGGAGCACCGAACCCCCAAACAATGAATTCTGGATTCTTTTAACTCAATCCACATGAAGGTGAGTGAACATCCCTGATTGGGTTAGTGGACAAGCCAAAAGATGCATCGTGGAGAGAGTGTGAGCGTAGTAGTCTTTCTACCAACAAAACGCTACACCAACTAACAATGGAATAACTAAGGTGGTGGTGAGAAAAAGAGAGTGGTGACACATGGCTCTTCCCCCATGACTCAATGTTCAACATTTCCCTTCCTTATCCTTTGGAATCATGCCCCTTCTCAAATTAGTTGCAGTGAACATAGCTGGTTGGGTTATTTAATTAAAATGCGTGTTTACATGATGCCACAATTTAATATATGCCGTATGTCCCGATATACCATCAGTGACCATTCCAATCTGAAATATAACATAACTAAATCAATGGTGGGGCCTTTGCCCTTAGCTCCTCACCATGATTATTTACAACATATGTATTAATGCAAATTGGGTCAAAATCGGGGTGTTACACCTGACATTTCTCCGGTTTGGGGGAATTTTTATCCTAGATTTGTTATCATTTTTGACAATTAAATTACTCATTTAAACATATGTTTTATTATCTCTTTGTATATTTTATGTCACGCATATCATCATTTAGCCCAAGGTATGTATGAATTTAAGGTTTATATAAAATCCATTTATTATTATCATTTTATGATTTTATTAATTAAAATTGACATTAGTGAAGCACATTTGATATATTAATTGATTTGTATATTTTTTTGCAGGTTATATAATCTTTTTGGGATAAATTAACAACAAGTACGCATTCATCTTGCCATGCGCATAGCAAGTCCATCTCGTCATCCAGCTCGCTGCATGAAACTCGCTGGTAGTTTTCCAGGTGTTAAAACGTGTTACTGGAGACTTTAGTCCTGAAGCACACCAACAAAGAGACATTTTGTTCATCCTAGATATGTGCCTACCATATCCAACTCATGGTCCAACTTGTTGTTCAACTTTCCATCCAGATTGCTAACTAGATTGCACGCTGTTGAGAATTGATTTCAGGCATTAAAACATGAAACTGTTCTGCAAATGACCTATTGTCCATGCATCTAGATAATAAAGCTCACATTCTAGATAATCCACCATATTGAAGCCTCCTTTGTCGACACCTCACCAATAGACCACACATGGGGTTGATGTATTAACCTATGTTCTAGAAAACTGGCCCGTGTGTTGTCCTCTACTCGCCACCAATCCACCTGCTGCACTAAGGAAAGAGTTGTGCGCCACATCTAAGAACCAACCACGCTGAAGAAGGATCCTATGTGTGCAATGTGCAATCAAGATAACCAGACTCGTGCTAAACAAGGGAATATCCTATGCATTGGCTTGCAATCATTTAAACACCTTAATAGTTGACTAAATTTAGAGAGCAGTCGACCACTAAAGGGTCGACTTGCTCATCCCTGTAAACGTTGTATATAAACACATCTTTATGAAGAGTTCGGGAGTTGATCATTTTTATTTGTTAGACAGTTGTTTTTTGAGAAGAGTATTGTATTTATGTTCCATCATTTGAATAAAGATTTGTATGCTTTGTTGTTGAAGATTGTGTTTCACTAAAACTTAGCCAAGAACCACCCCTGATTGCTGAGAGGGCCCCTCATCAACCAGGGGTTTCTTTCCATTTTTCTTGTTTATTTCTTTTATATTTTCTATTGTAGTTAGTTTTTCTTCCAATTAGTTTTATCATTTCATTTGCTTCCTGTATTGCATTTTATTTCCAGAATTAAATAACTAGACTACGTGCATAGTTTGCTTTCAAATTTACCTTCAGTCATTTTATTTCCAGTTTATTTCCAAGGAAATAGAATAGATTGCTTTTATCAAGTTAAATAGATTCAGTTCTGTTTATTTCCTTTATGTTATAAGTTATCAGTTATGCAATTCAAATTTCAGTTTGTTTATTAACATGCAATGTTTTCTTTATGTTCATGAATTTGTTTAAGTTCATTTCACTGTTAAATTTTCTTAATAAGTAGGTTTACTTATTGTCTTTATGTGTTAGATTTACATCTGCATGAATTCAGCTGAATATTAGATCATTTAGGTTAATTTTTGTCATTTTAACTGTTCAGACTGTCATTCAACCACCCCTTTCAGACCTACAATTGAGTCTGTCATTCATCCCATAGTTTTGTTTTTAGTGTTTTTAATGTGCTTTGAGATTGTTTTTATTTTTGTTTCTTTAGTGTTTGTAGTATGCTTTGACTGTAATAGTTAAAGGATAGGTTTATTTTATATTAAAGATAATTTGAATTGTTTTAGGTTATTTATTAAGAGTTATCTTATTTCATTTTACCTTGAATATGTGTTAAGCTATTTTATGTTTTGTTTCTTGAATTGGTTTCCGATTCTTTTTACTGTTGTATTGTTTTGTGTTCATGCCTTTACACTAATTTATCCATTGCATGTAAAATTCAGTATTATGTGTGTTATCTTTAGCATGTTTTTAGGTTATTCCTTTTTCATTGTGTGATTATTGAAACAGACTTGTAGGATAGAATTCAAATATATTTTATTAAGTTTTCTATGTTTCTTCTTATTTAATTTCCTTTATTAAGTTTTCTACTTGCTTGTTAATTAGGTTTTCCTTGCATTTTAGTTTCCAATTTAAAGAATAGTTGTTAATAGTATCTTGTTCAGTTTTAAGTTATTTTCTTATAAAATAAATTGTCAATTACTTAGTTTAATATTTTGTTCT
Organism: Pseudotsuga menziesii; assembly: GCA_001517045.1. Classification (NCBI taxonomy): domain Eukaryota; kingdom Viridiplantae; phylum Streptophyta; class Pinopsida; order Pinales; family Pinaceae; genus Pseudotsuga; species Pseudotsuga menziesii. The sequence continues at coordinate 358,211 of LPNX010795144.1, read as the reverse complement.
AGCTTAATTACTTTAATAATTGAATTATTAGGAGTTTGACTCGGTTTTTCATTATGAAAGATCTTTAGATCTTTTGTTTGTTAAAATATTTCCACGACACCATAGAAACCCCTCTGCCTTCACATATATTTTGTGTCAAATCTAAGCCTACCAACCCTGGTTGATAATTAAATATTAGGTGAATTAATCTAGACGTTATAACACCCAACAACAAGTTGAAGGAGAATATGGTGACATCGCCAAAACTTGTATTTCTAGACTTGAAACAAGAATTCCATGTTCATGTCGACGCATCATCTGTTGCGCTTGGGATGGTATGACCTAGTTGGGTGAAGGAGGGAATAATCACCCATTTATTTTGCTAGCATAAAGTGATCATCTGTAGAGAAACATTACACCACAACGACGAGAGAAGGGCTAGTGATGGTGTGTGCACTGCAAAAATTTAGAAATTTTTTCTTGGGTGGACATTTCATGATGTAAACTAACCATTACACACTAAAATATTTGGTCAACAAGATAGTGTTGGGGGGAGGGAGATATGTCGATGGCTTCTCCTCTTTCAGGAATTGAATTTTGAGATAATTGTTAAACTGGGTAGGTTGAATTTAGGACCATACCATCTATCAAGCATTAAAAGTGGAGAATAATCTACTAGTCTAGAAGATAATCGACCTGATATGAAACTTTTTTCCATAATGATGTTTGATGATCAATATAAGGATATCATTGACTCTCTGAGAGCAAAGTTATGTGCCAACTGAATTTAACACTTTGCAAAAAAAACATTTAGTAGTGTGTGCCATAGATTTCTAGTTTATTACTAGGCATCTGTATAAAATGGGCCCTGATGAGATACTGTGATAATGTGTTTCAGAGCACAAGCACCCAATGATATTAAGTGAAGCACATGCTAGTGTCATAGGAGGTCACTATTTACGAAAATCGACGATGAAAAATATTTTGCAAGTAGGACTATGGTGTACCAACATGCATGTGGACACTTGAGATTATTGTCAAAGCTGTGATATCTATCAAAGAACTGGGAATCCATCTCGAATGGATGAAATTCCATTGGTACTGCATATTACACTCTAGGAATTCAATAAATGGGTTGTTGACTTTGTAGGACCTATCATTCCGATAGGAAATTTCATGACAGCACGCTATATTATCACTACAACTGATTACCTCACTAGATGGGAAGAATCAGTGCTAGTAAATAAATGTACTACTACAACAGCTGCAAAAGTATAATTTGAAAATATTGCTGCAAGGTTCATATGTTCAAAAATTATAATCAACAACCAAGGTACACATTTTGTAAATAAATTGATTGAAGAGATTACAAACAAATTATGAATATAGCATAGAAGAACAATTCCTTATCATCCTCAATCAAATGGAGTTGTTGAATTATTCAACAATATTCTGGAAAATGCATTGAAAAAGGTCTACAATGCTCGAAGAGATGACTAGGATTAGAAGGTCTCTGCACTTCTATGGGAATATTGCACAACATGTAAAATTTTTATAAGTTAGACCTCATTTAGGTTGGTATATGGACAAGAAGTTGCCATGCCTATGGAATATATTGTACCAAGTTTGAGAGTTGCCACGATCACAGAAATGACAAATCTTGATGTTGTAGAAGAAAGATTACTTCAACTAATATACTTAGAGGAAGAACGTTTTGTTGAAGGATTTAACCAAAATGTTGAGAAAAAAAGGAAACATGTATGGAATGATAGAAACATTCAGATCAATCATTTTGAAGTTGGTGGTCGAGTTCTTATGTATAACAGTAATTTTTTCAAGCATCCGATAATGTTGAAAAAAACTTGGTTAGGATGATATGTGGTCAAGGAAATTACTAACGAAGGAGAAGTGAAGGTATAAAATCTAGATGAAACAAAGGTCATAGGTCTCATAAATGGGATCTATCTAAAACCATACTTTGATAGCTACGACTTGGTCGCATGAAAAAAAGACAGGAAAATAGAGATAACCTAAAATTTATTCACGCAAACTATTAGTATACCGCAAAGAGAAGTAAAGTTATGTAGACTTGGCATCTATCCAAGATTATAATTCCACAGTGAAGACAATTGGTCTATCGTAGGATAGGAACCCTTTTGGGAAGGGAAATGTAAGTCATAAGGAGTGCGGCCATAAGTGTAAAGGAAGGGAAATGCAAGTCGGAAGAAGTGCGATGAGAAACTTGATATGGTAAAAACAAATCAGACAAAAAATGACAGGAAAGGTTAGGTTTCATTAATTTCCCGAAACTGAGAACATATAATGGTGTTATTTTTGGTTACGTATGGCTTTATGGACATAAATACCATTTAAAAGTGACTGATAATTGGAGGCATAACATAAAAGTTTTGATATTGAGTTGGAAGTATTGCCATGTGCTTGAAAGGACATATTCCTTTCTGACTAATTGTTTGTGCATGAGAAGAATGACTAGGGAAAATGTTGCATACTATCAGACTATGTAGCCAAGGCTCCTTTCATTCTATTTGCAAGAACGAACAACTAATGTGTCTACAACCCTAAGAGCTGAAGCAAGTTTTTTGTGGCATGGTCATTTCCATTTCCAGTACAAGCAATAGTCGAGTGGGAGCTCACATCACCCACCATATTCATGGAATATACGATTGGTTATATCCCACCATAGGAAGAGGCCCCACCAACCACTCAGCGGGAGGCACCAATTGCTGCACAGAACATTCCAGTAGTGAAGTCGAACCCTGTTAGGCCATCTAAAAAAGGCATACCAAGTCAATATGAATCCACATGGGGAAAGTGTACTAGTAATCAGAAGAGGAAGGGAAAACCAACAATGAACCCAATGCCAACCCCACCGAAATATCAAGATTCCTAAATATGAAAATTGATTCCCCCCTACATCCAACCCAAATTTGAGAAATTTATCATTTCTTGATCATTATAAAAATAAATATAGAGACATGGATTTCCAAAACTACATGGATATTGTATAGGAAATTCCCAAGGCCCCCAATAAATTTGTTGCAAAGGAATGGGACAGAGGATTGGACCATTCTAGCATACTAGCATTGTTATATATGCCACATTTTGGACACATCATCCCAATAAATAGTTTTGTTAAGTATTTATTGGTATTTTTCTCATGGTGGATACCTATGGATGGGAAAAATTATACCTGTAGATGTTGAACTTATTGAAAGTATCATAGGCCTACCATTCACAGGAATGGACCCAACACTAGTTCCCAAGAAGGATAAAGAAGCTACGACAACTACGCGGATGAAGGAAAAATATGATGTAGTAAGAGATAAAAGAGGATTTCAGATCGAATCCATTAATGATGATACCATATTCTTTGCCACAAAAGTGTTATCCTTGAATTTACTATGCAATATGCATCCAAAGAAATATATTGCAGAAGAAATTACACTCACTAAACTTTGTGCAGATGGAGTTCAGTTTGACCGGTATCATTTCTTGCCGAATGAGATACTATAGGATGCTATTGGCGTGCAGGAAAAGGGTAGGTCATTTCACCACTCATGGATGTTAATTTCAATTTAATTTATAACATGGTCTGACCCACCAAACTACAAAGGGGTAGATCTACCCGTGAACTGCAAAGGAGAGAGATACCAAAAACTTTGGTTTGATAAGAAAAACAAGACATGACAAACATATAGTAATATTGAATTCTTTATGCATGGTGAAGCCATAAGGAACCAAGGAAAATACATGTGGAGGAGAATAGATGACGAAACTGTTCAATGATTTCACCAAGTTGATTGATTTGATATTGGCATGCACCATGTCAGAATGCAGTTGTGTCAAGACCAACAACATCAAAGATTTCCTATGAAATTCATAATGATAGAGAAATATGTTGGATAAATTTTTGAGGACTGGCCATAGGAATGGCTTGTTCCGGTTCCAGAGGATAAACTGCGGCAAGAGGATGAACTATTACAAAAATAAAAATCAACATCAATAGAAGAAGGGAATGAAGAAGAAAATCCATTTGATTATTTGTACTGAACAGCGAGTCATTCCCACTCAACCTCCAAAAATATAGAAATAGAAAAGGAACACAAAGAACCTCATATGGAATAAGTAAATATTCAAAGAAAGAAGAAGAAGATGAAGGATTATAAAAAATAAAATACCATCAGAATGGAAACTGAATACATGCAAATGATGTCTAGGGAAATAGTTGAAGCTATATAGACAGGATTCAAAATTTCACAGGAGCGACAGGAAGAGATTTCAAGTACAATTACATATCTACTCAATTTTTTGTGTAAAGCGGTTGAATATGCTAAAATTGTTGTGGAATGTTCATCCCCAACCACTGAATCGAAGGACCAACCAGAGTCTTCAAAGATGGCACCAACCAAAAAAAAATTTGCAGTCCCTCCAATCAAACTGTAACTATCGGGAGGTGTTCTTGATCTAAGGATGCCATAGTTTAATGAGGTTTCCAGGGACATTGACCAAATAACCATAGATATCTAATTAATGGAGACAGATGAATTATACGCAATAGAGAGAATTGTAGTTGTTGAAATAAAAGAATGATAATGCGCCTTGGTTAAGAAAGCGAAGGCCACAAATAAAAACATCAAGAAGATGAAGCTAGTAGTACATGAAACTAAGCAAACGACAAAGACATGGGAATAAAACCATCAGAAATTCCACAAGGGAGTAACTCTAGCTTGTAAAAACTTTGCATAAGATGGAATAAAAGAATACATGACCCTAGACACCAAATTCTCTTGACTTGGAGGAATAACAGAAGGCCTTAAGAAAAGGGTCGCACAACTTGAAGAACCTGTGCAACCAAGAAAACCCCTAGAAGTGTTGGAGGACCAAAGTGAAGCAGCAAGTGAAGTTGTGAAGAAAATAGAAACATAAAGGATATGTGCTAATGCTATCAATCATGTCTCTCAAGATTGGGAAGCATTAATGGAGGATGCAGAATCAAATAAACTTTCCAAAGAATTGACAATAGTGGAAGGAAATATTGCTCAGATAAGGAATGAAATGAAGTAGTTACCCTTAGCGCAAAAAATGGATAAGGAAACATAGAGGAGGAATTTGTAACAGCAAGTAATAGTGTTGCACACACAACAATAGAACCAAGCAGAAAAGGAGGAAGACCTACAAGCTAAAGTAGAAAAGGTTATAGGAATCCTTCAGTTTGTACATCAGAAGGTGCACAAAGTGATGGAATTGATAGAGAAGGTAATGTTATAACACGTCATTTCTGACATTGTGGAGAAAATGAAGAAGGTATAAGAAGTGCAACTAGAAGCAAAATGGGTAACAAAAATCTTAAAATATTTTCACAATAAAGTGGGTATAAGCAGGGAAGTGGAGGAATGACTTTGAATGGCTGGAGATGAGCCACATGTGAGTGTTTGGGGCCTGTTGAGATTAAGGATAGGAAATCAGAATTCATTCAGAATTATTCCTAGGTATGGAGAATAACTAAGGAAGAAGATAACGTATTTGCAATAGAGGCAACACCAGAATAAGTATGAAGAGCAAGAGAAGAAGGACGAGTCGTGATAGAAGGTAGAGCCATGATAGAAGTTAGATCCGCAACAGAAGGAAGAGCCACCACAGAAGGAATATGCACAAGAGAAGGAAGGGATGTGACAAGGAGAGATGCGATGGAAGAACAATACCAAAAGTCATGCAAATAGCATAATGGTTGGAAAATGACAGTAAGAAAAAACAAATAGAACAAGACAAACCATAAATATCATGGGTATGAGTTCAGTTAGATCCTATCAAAAACACACATATGACCATATTGTTGTAATTCAGGACATTAGGGCCTATTATTATGTGTCACTAGAATAGGAAATGCAACTTGTTGGTTAAGTATAGGAAGTTGGCTGAGAAAGTGACAATTAACAAGTATGTAACAAGTCTATAACAAATATGTAAATGAATCTATAAAGAGAAGAACCCAAGTTGTATGTGGGTTAGAATTTTGGTAGAACCATGTTATCTCTTTCTTGTTAGCATATGTACTATTTTTGGAGATTGAACCCAATTGATAGAACAATTACACTCACAAAATTGCTAATCAAACATGCAAATTTACCAACAAAGGAGACTGCAATTGGAGCATAACACTAATCTAGATTGAATAAGTGTAGAATATCCAACCTTGTGAATTAATAGGCTACTGCAATATATAATTACATGAGAGATTCAAATGCATAAGGATGCCATTCGAAATAGTAAAAAAGTAGGCTTACTAAATCTACTCAAATACCCCATAGGTGCATAAAGCAGTTTCCAAATCGACTTAGAGGTTCACAAATTAGAAAAGTAAAGTAGGTAAGCTAATAAAGGATGGAAATACAACTCACACATGCTTTTATTAGTGGAAAAGGATGGAGGGTGATGAGGGCACAAAACAAGTCAACTACACCTAGTCTTACTTTCTCTTTTGCCATAAATCTCATTAAAGCAGGAAACTTAGCAGAAAAAGTAGATATGTGCTAGGGAGGATCTGGAATAAAGAAGACATGCTAAATATGGTTTCCAGGAGGTTTCCTAAGTGCTCCATGACTCATTTTTATCAAGTTTGACTTCTAGGACATGTGGAAGACAACTTGCATAGAGTGGAACATAGGAAACTAGGCAAATAAGACAAAAATGGATTAATTAGTGTCTAAGGTAGCTAACTATGGGTTGGTTATTATAACACCCCCCCTTAATCCTGACTTTATGAGTAAATATCAGAAAACTATAGGGCCTAGCAACAAGTCTTAGTCACCCTTTACATACTGCATGTCCATTTAAGTAAGGAAAGAGGCAAAAACCCAGTGGAAAAATCTTCCCTTAAACATGGACAGTGAAACAAAATTTAGAAATCTTGTCATCAATCATGCTTCATAGCATGATCAGAAATACCCAGTAGTTATTTGAGGTTGCTGAATTTCTTCTCAAAAAAAACTTTGGTGAAGATGTCTGCTACTTGTTTTGAAGATGCACAGAAGAGTAGGTGAATGGTGCCATCATGCACAAGCTGTCTGATGTAGTGCATATGGATCTCAATGTGTTTGGTTCTATGTATCTAAACTATATAATTACAGATTCGAATGGTGCTTTGATTATCACAATAGATAATAGTTGAAAACTCTGATTCGAAGCCACACTCACCATGTATCCCCTGCAACCATAAACATTGAGTTGTTGCATTTACAACTCCTCTATACTCTGCTTCTGTAGATGAGAGTGCTATGGCACTCTGTCTTTTACTTGACCAGCTGATTGGTCCTTCAGCAAGCATGAACACATATATTGATGTTGAATTTCAATCTGTTTTGTCACCTTCCCAGTCACTGTCAGCAAACCCAATCAAATCAAGATCAGATTTAGCTTTGTAGAAGATCCCATGAGTTCTTGTTCCCTGAACAAAGTTAAGGATCCTTTTGTCTGCTCTCCAATGGATATCATAAGGCTGATCCATGTATCTTGAGGCCATACTTACTACATAAGAAATATCAGGTCAAGTGTTTGTAAGGTAAAGCAAACACCCAATTAACTGCCTATACAGTGTATTATTACCATAGGAGAAGAACCTGGTTCTTCAAGCTTAACTCCTGAAAGGAAAGGAGTATTGCTTGGATTGCAATATTTCATATTGAAATTGTTCAGAAAATATAGAGCATACTTGGACTGATGTACTTTTATTCCATGTTGCGATTGAGCAATTTCAAGACCCAAGAATTGGCTCAACAACCCCAAATCAGTCATAGAAAATGCATGGTTCATTGCATCCTTCAAGAAGGCAATCTGTTTCTTTGAACTTCCTGTAATCAGAAGGTAATCCACATACAATACAATAATAATCAAAGAACCATGAATCAGCTTCAAATAAACATTAGGATCAGACTTGCATCGAACAAAACTCAATGACAGCAGAAAGCCATCAATCTTGGCATACCAAGCCCTGGGGGCTTGATTGAGCCCATACAATGATTTATTTAACCTACACACAAAATATGGATTAGACACAAACCCTTGAGGTTTATACATGTAAATCTATTCAGTAATATCTCAATTTAGGAAAGCATACTTGACATCCATGTGATGTACCTCCCACTGCTTCAACGCTGAAATGACTAAGGCTAGCCTTATGGAGTCCATCTTTTCCATTGGTGAAAAGGTTTCATTGTAATCAATACCATGTACCTATGAGTAGCCCTTATATTTCAAATTTTAACCATTAGCAGAAAACTTAGTTTTGAAAACCCACTTACATTGAACTAGCTTCCTCCTAGGGGAAAGATCAACCAGTTACCAAGTGTTGTTCTTCTGGAGTGAGATGAATTCTTCTTTCATGGCTGTTTTCCATATTGTATCATGTGCTGAATCTTCATATGTCTGTGGGTATGATTCAACCATCATATATCACTTCTCTGCAAACAAAGGGTCTTTCATACACAGGGCACTCTCAATCTAAGATCTAGTCCTCCTAGGATCACTAGGAGTTTTAGCTAGTTTCCCAGCTGCATGAATGGTATTTGCTGCCCATTTTGGTCTTGTAGGATTGTTAAGATCTGAAATTAAATAATCATTATCAGACATATCAGAATCATAAAAATCATTTGTCTCTTCACTTACATTCAATGGTTCTGGTGGTGAAGAAGACTCTCCAACTTCAATTGCTGCTAAAGTCTCTTCTTGGAAATTAACACTCCTTTCAATGAAGGATTTGTTTGTGCTCAAGTTGATCAGCTTGTACCCTTTTGAATATTTAGAATACCCAAAAAATAGGCACTCTTGTCTTTGGGGCTGCAAATCCTTTCTCTTTTTAGTTTGAATTCTAGCCCAAGCCTTTGAGCCAAAAATCTTGAAATGGGTCACATCTGGCTTGTGCCCACTCCAAGCTTCGAAATAAGTCATACCATAAAGATGTTTATGAGGCACCCTATTATGGATATAGGATGCATAGTTTATAGCCCCAGACCAAAACTTTGGTGGCAAATTCTTAGCCTCCATCATACAGGTTGCCATCTCCTTCAGTGATCTGTTCTTTCTCTCAGCAACACCATTTTGATGTGGTGTGTAAGGGATTGAATGTTGCATCTGAATACCTGCATATTTACAATATTGAATGAACTTAGACTTGACATACTCACAACCGTTATCATATCTGAGGATCTTGAGTCTCCTCCCAGACTGGTTTTCAACCAAAGCCTTAAAGACTTTGAAGAGGTCAAAAACTTCAGACTTATGATTTAGGAAGTAAACCCAACAATACCTTAAAAATTCATCTATGAAGGTCAATGCATATTTGTATTGGCTCGTTGAAGTATGAGGAAATAGACCAGAAACATCATTGTGGATCAAATCAAGAGGTGCAGAGGTTCTCTCATGACTAACTCTCTCAAATTTATGCTCTGGGTGTTTTCCTAGGATACAACCTTGATAGACTCCCTTGGAAAACTTAATCTTTGGTAATCCTATGACCATTTATTTTTCACTTATATCATAAAGATAATTATAGTTAAGATGGCCAAATATTTCATGCCAAATATTCCTTGCCTCATTAGCATGCATCAGAAGAGCAGAGGGGTTTGAGTAGGGTAGAAAATGTGAAAACATGTATACCTTCGAAGTGTGATCTGCAACTCATTTTGCAATGACTTTACCATTCGAGATATCTATGATCTCAACATCATCAGGGGAGAATATGTCCTTCTTTGGAGACCCTATGTGATTCATCTGATACATTGACAAGAGGTTAGAGGCAAGACCTAGAACATATAATACATTACTGAAATTTCCATGGTCAAGATCAATCCTTCCTTTCCCCAAACTATCAGTGAGAGAGTCATCCCCTAGCACTATTGGTCGACCTTTTGACATGTCAAGAGAGAATAATTCCTCCTTGGTCGAAACCATATGTCTTGAAGCTCCAGATTCTATAATGAAGCTAGGTGAGCTTGATGTGCCGGCAACCAAATCATGTACTCTCTCTCTATCCTTTGAATTTGATCCTCCTTCCCTCTTCTTTCAGCAATCAAGAAGGGAGATGTTATTCTTATACAGGAGTTAGGTCAACATGTCAATTTGCTTCCTCATGCAGGAGCTTTCAGGATGATAGCCCTTACTACAGTATGCACACTTGCTCATTTCTCCTTTGTTCTTATTCTTCAATAAGTTGTTCTTGGAGCCTTGGGGATCCTCTTGAGACTTGTTCTTGTCTCTCTTTTACTTAGGTGGCTTCTTAGATTTCTTCTTGCCTTTTGAATCCACCCTCAAATCTCCAGCAACCAAATCTTGGTCTTTGGAAGGTTTGATGGTGCCCATCATCACCAGTTTATATTTTTCTTGTGTGAGGGATTCCATGAACTCTACAAGCTTAGGCATCTTCCAGGCTCCATCTCTCAAAACCCCAAATTTTCCAAAAAAAATTAAATTTTTTAAATTGCATATAATTTCAATAAATGCAGTCACTAATTGTTTGATTAGTTATATTACTGAATTCATATCTGAATTATCTTTTGATTATGTCAAACTTTATAGAACAGTTTCTTTTCAGTTACTGACTTATTTTCTTCTTGCGACCATAAGGTGGGACTGTCATGAAAAACTAGGATTACTTAGCTTTTGAGCTAACGCAGAAGTTTTTCCTTCTCTTACAGATTCACAGGTAAGAGGTTCGGGTGCTGCTAAACAAAATTCTAAAGTATTCCAAATCAATTCATCGCACAAAGTTTAATTCAGTAGAATAATATACATGCTAGTCAATTTTCCCAAGCTTATAGAGGTAAAGCATTAAACTGTGTTTCTTTTTAAGATGTTATAGATAGAGAATTGAATTCAACTAGTAAAGACGATAGCTATTTTCCTTCATAAAGGCGGGACTTAATATTCCTACTGAGTACTAAACCATTTGATGTTTATACAAATTGCAAGTGTAAAAGGTGTTAAGTATTCTTTTACTAGCATGGTAAGTATGGAAGAAATAAAAATTCAAGGATTTAATTCAAAATGTTCATTATAACTGGTTCACGCCATGATTGAATTTGCTGCTGTGAGTATAAAAAGATAAGGGGTTTATGTATCAAACTTCCACCTTCATTACCTTTGAAATTATAAGGGTTTACTACTTTAATACAAGCTTTCTTTAAAGATTTACATCAGTGTTTAATGATCTTTATTTTTCTGCACATAAATTGCTTTGGAACTATATCTATTTCAAAGTCAATATATCATTAACAGTTAGATGTTTAAGCTTGTTGAATATTTTAAGACTTACTGTGCAGCCATTACAAACTTTATGAGTTTAATAACTATATCATCAAGTAATGAGGTTAACTTAGCAAAAAAAAGCTATTTATCATAAAATGATTCTATAACTCCTGAATGAGTTGTTACTTTACATTGTAAAAAGAAGTGAAGGAATTAGTACAAAGGTCAAGAATTAAACCATAACCAAGATCGATTTATAACTTAACTTAGTTTTTATAGTTTTATAATCTCTAAACTATTGTTTCCCTTGCTTTCATTTATGAACTAGAGTATTATATCTAGCATAAGTTTATAAAAGGGCCGTCCCATGATAAACTATTAATTTCCTTCACTTTATAATCAATCAACAAACATTATAATCCTCCCTATGTAAATATGCTAGTTCATACAAGGGATAAGGCTCCATGTTATAATACTTTCCAACTTCATTCTATGGTCTTCGTGGTTGAATTTATATCGCAGGTGGGTTGACAAAAGATGTGACTGACCTTATAAAACTTTCCAAGGTATGATTGGATTGAAAATCGTTGGAACTTGTTCATGGAACTATAGCGTTCCTACCCACTGCATGCCAATTATTGAAGTGTTAACGTGGAATCTTTCCAGCCAAGTATTTGCAATTTAAAAGGGTTTGAATCGAACCCTAGTTCACCATTCTCTCATTGCCTTCGGGCCTCCGGCCACTCTGCAAATTCTTCCCTATCCACTCCGTCGCTTGCTTTGTCTGCTAGTAGTATTTTTATGGTTACACTCCTCGTGAAATCGTCCATAGTAATGCAAGAAGTGCTGTAACCCAAAGGTTTATTTGCTTTGAGCATGGTTCAGTGGTTATTTCCTCAGGGTTTCACCATTTGCGTGCTCAGTCCTGAACCCTTGAACTGTAGAGAGTTCCTGCTTCTTTGGCTTAGCATAAGAGTTCTAGCCCTTCGAATCCAGGCTGCTAACATAAGGTTTCATCTCTTTGTTAAGTCTTGAGCAGAGTGTGAAGAGGCGACCGAGCCTAAAATAGCTGCTACCTTTGAAGTTATCGCTCTCCGCCGTGGTTCGTTGCTTCTATGGTGAATAACTTCCTCCTTTTCATAGTATATGAAGGTTGCACTTCTCCTTGTTGCTAGTCAGTATGCTGCTCAAGGCTGTTCGTATTCCAGTTTCAAAGAATGAGGTAAGAAGCTCTGCGTCCATTGTTTCAACACTGTTTGCTTTAAATGATTATTTTATTTTAATATGAGGTTTTAATAGTTTTAAACCACTTCATTTGTAGGGTCGACCTGTCCTCCAGCATGAATGATGCAATACCACGATGACTGGCTGTTACGGTAAGCCTGGTTTTACCATGGCATTTTTCCTCCTTGTTGGTCCCTTGGGGACAGTTGGGGTTTGGCCTTCATGGTTTGTAACCCTCATGATTTTCTTGGTTCAGTTAAATGAACCTGTTCGCTGTGGTTTAAGAGATTAAACCCTTGTTTTATTAAAAGGAAACTGCGGCTGAGGCCAAGACTTATGATTTGAGTTTTAAATTATACTGTGTAATATATATACATTGTACAAGCCATGAAGCCTTACTCAATAGAGTTGATTTACAACTGTGAGTAAAAATACTATATTATATTTTTCAGTTAAAGGTTTTGTTGTTTACGGTTCTGTGTATACGCAGATATAAATGATTAAGAGACGATAAGGCCTTGCTCTTTAAATTATGTTGAAGTTGTAAAGTGTATTCTGGAATGTACTCTTTCAGTTTTGTTAACCTTGATGTACGTTTTTAATGTAAAACAGGTTCGACCCTAAATCGAACAATATAATAAGTAAAATATTGTATCTATTGAAGAAATAACCTCGTTGTTTATAAATGCACTACTGTAAAATTGTTGGGTTAAATCTTAAGTTGTTAACTGTTTGTTTACTTTAATAAACCGAGCACACAGTTTCTCTAAACGCCACTTTCTTGTACGTTACTGCATAAGAGTTTTTATCCTGCATTATCGTTTTAATTTCCGAAGGCTAGGGTTTTTCCATATATAACTTTCATATTAGATTACTCTATTGTAATTGAATTTTTAAAGGTCATTAAGTAATTTCTATCCTTCAGAATAGAAAGTCTTTAGGTTTTTAAGAAGTTCTCCTGTCTATGTAAGTTAATCTATGAGCACAGAAAGTATAACTAGTTCAAGTTGGAAATTAATGTAATAAGAATATTACCTTAAGTTCAAAATAATAATATTCCTATAATGTATGTAAATAAAAAGACTATATTGTTATTAATATAATAAGGATGTTATCCTTCTTGAGAGTACCAAAGCTTCTATGATTAATATTCTTAGTTTATTTTATAAGTGCAGAGAAAGATAGCATTCTGTTGTCTATTTCTTGTACCATTTATGCTAAATACTTTATAAAGTTCTTTTAGTATTTAGTTCATTTTATTAGTTATGATATTTGCATATATATAAATAAATAGAAATCAAATAACACTATCTAGGATCTAATTCATTAACATGTATAATAACACTCATTTATATTTTATAACGATAAATTACCAGCTCTAGACATTGTTCGAGCTTAGTTTAAATAAGAAGAAAGAAAATAATGAAATGATTACATTACTAATTATACATAAAATCTAAACCAGCTTGGTTTGACAGTAGAATTTAATCAGTATTTAACTACTACTTTCAGTTTTTTTATTAGACATATAATAGTTAAATTATTTTAAAACTCGAAGAAGGAAGCTGTAAGGTTTAAACAGCAGGCATATCTAGTCTAACCCTACTCCAATGCGACTATTATATTCTTATGTTTGTTTTTAAAATAATAAAACTACTGAAAGTAAATACTGTACAAGGAAATAGTTTTATCTAAGAACGCATGCTACTGTTAGTAAAAATATCTCTTCTGATAATAGATAAAGAAACAATCTACTATTCTACACTCTCATCATACCATCTTTATTTATAGTTTTAGCCCTGTGCTGGAGTACGGTCTAGTCACTCTAGATGAGGAAAAACACAGGAGGGGTTTTGTTAGCCATCTAAGAATTCTATTACTACACAAACTAGAACTATTTCATTACTAAACCATCTAAATCTTTACATCATAAACTACAAACATAACATTCAACCATACACAGTTATTAAAAAAAAGATTGTTAGAGAACAAAACCTGTTTCTTAACTTGGACAACAACAGAAATGGGAGGTCGTTCCTCCCTACCAACTCCTAGAGAGCACTCAAATAGCAACTCCTCAGGAACCCCGAGCTTGCTCTGGTCTCCCTGGATGGAACTAGGTGCAGCAATAATCAAGTACCACTCTTCAGACTTAGTACCAATCCTGAACATATCAGTAAGTTCTCCCATCTTACAAGCTGTAACAGACCAAGTTACTGCATAATTCCTCTTAGAACACCTTCCTTACTATTTTCCCTTTCTCCCCAATGAATTTCCTGAATAGCATTCCTCCTGAATGATTCTTCTCTGGAAAATATCTAAGCAACCTTAGATCTATTCATTGGGTACTTTTAAAAGATTGCCTAGGTCTTTTTTGGGTTAGTTGTCATTTATTGAGCCACCTGCTCTGATCCCACTTTCTTGGGGGATCATGACCCCAAATATAGGGAAGTTTCCACCTGCAACCTAGGAAGTGTTTGAGGATGCTGCCACTTGTCTTTTTCCCTCCACCTAGTTCCTTCCACCAGTTTGACCAGTAACCTCTTATTAACAGCTCTCTCATGCTGTTATCTCCACTTTTTATTTATTAATAATAAAATATTCAGAATTACATTCCACTTCTTTTGACTCTGTTGAGTCATCAGTTCCTACTTAGTATTAAATTTAACATAAAGTCTTAGGAAATATAATTAAAACAATTAACATTATTTTACAAAATTGGGGTATGTGACACCATCTTTCAACTTGGTGGCATGGAAGGTCGAAACAAACACTGAATAGTCAGGGCCAAGCTTTGAGAGTATGGCCAAAACTAGTTTCTCTTCCTTCTTTTCAATTCCACAAATGTTTTAGCTACAAAACAAGGGTTTTAAATTTACAAAAGTAGAGTTGCAGGGATTCGAAGCTGCTGGGAATCAAAGAGATCAATTCATTCTTGATTTGATGTCCTCTCATCTCATCTATCTTACCAAAAATATCTACAAGATTCTCCCATACTTCATTAGGTGATGCCAATCCATCAAGATGGAAGAGGAGGTCTCTTGATATGCTCAGACACAAAAGACCATAAGCCTCATCCCTCCCGTTGTGCCATTTAATTTTATTTGTAGCTACATTGGGATCTACCTTAGTTGCCATAGTCTCCTTGTAGAGACCTTTCACTCTCAACAGTATCTCCATATTTTCTTTCCATTCAAATAAATTAAATGGAGTCAAGAATATCTTCTGAGATTGATCCATAGCTCAGAATGTGCCCTTCAACCAGTAGAATGTGCTCCCAGTCAAGATGTTGAACCTAAAATAGCAAAATGGAAGGATAGAAATATATCTACAAAGGATCTGATACCATGTGTAAATTGAACCCAAGTGATAGAACAATTACACTCACAAAATTGCTAATCAAACATGCAAATTTACCAACAAAGGAGACTGAAATTGTAACATAACACTAATCTGTATTGAATAAGTGTACAATATCCAACATTGTGAAGTAATAGTATGCTGCAATATATAATTACATGAGATATTTGAATGCATAAGGATTCCATTCGAAATAGTGAAAAAGTAGGCTTACTAAATATAGTCAAATCCCCCATAGGTGCATAAAGCAGTTTCCAAATCCACTTAGAGGCTCACGAATTTGCAAAGTCAATTAGGAAAGATAATAAGGGATGGAAAGAGAAATAATACATGGTTTTATTAGGATAAAAGGATGGAGGATGACGAGGTCAAAAAACAAGTCAACTACACCTAGTCTTACTTTCCCTTTCGCCATAAATCTCAATAAAGCAGGAAACTTAGCAGAAAAAGAAGATATGCAATAGGGAGGATCTGGAATAAAGTATAAATGCTAAATATGGTTTCAAGGAGGTTTCTCAAGCACTCCATCACTTAGTTTTAGAAATTTTGACTTCTAGGACATGTGGAAGACAACTTGCATAGAGTGGAATATAGGAAACTAGGCAAATAAGAAAAAAATGGATTAATTAATGTCTAAGGTAGCTAATTATGGGTTGATTATTCTAACACTATTATTTCTTTATTGTTGTTGATTTTTCTATTTTTTTTGTTTATCAAAGGTAGATGAATGTATGTTGAGTTAAAGAATATGTAGTTGAGTGCACATAAGTGTAGGAGAGTTTGACTCAATCCTTGCTATGTGCGAATCATTATTAGAGTTGAGTAGGAAGAGAGTAGAGGAAAATATCAGAGAGAATGAGAGAAATAAAGGGTCTATAGGTATACGAAGAAGATCTAGAGCAGTGTCTGTAGCTTATTTTGCAGATAAAAGTTGCATACATTTCTCATGCCATATGAAGAGAACCTTGTGGTTTTTTCCTGGATAGGTTTCCACGTTAATTGATGTGTATTTGTGTGAATGATTGAATGTGCTTGAGTTATCTGTATAAATTTTATAGTGAATTAATTCTTATTTTTTTCTTATGAATGAATAGATGTATATCAATCGTGTTTTTATTAGTTAAATACATTTATGTTACACTTGGGATTGTGTTAGAATCGTTACATAAGAATAATTTGAGTTAAAATATAACTAGTTATAGTAAGGACAAGTAATCCACCCTCAGGATTTGTTGAGCACCTTGGTATGTGACTGAGGTAATGTAAATCCCCCACCCAATTGTGGAGACCTGGTTCTTGTGAGACTGCATCTGTGTCGCAGGTGCTTTCGACTAGTATTTTCTCTGTTAGGACAATATATTAGGATTTTTTGTGCGGAGAATAAGGGACTTAAATTGGGTTGGGCCCCCAAGAGGAGGAATAATTACATAAATCCCAACGAAACTCTTAGTATCACTTGTAAAAAACATGGCGCATACCCCTACACCTGCACCATATTTCATTTGCTATCGTTGTTTTAATACTTTTGCATATGTTTAGTTATGTTTAAATCCATTCATCCTCACTCATATTGAATCACTCAAACAAAACGATTTATAACAAATAATTTTCAGGTAGTCTCATATACTTGAAGGTCACCATCTTTTTTAAGGAGGAGTTCTCACATACCTCTTCATAAACCGTAACGAAGACCATCAAGAATAGGTCATACTCAGGAAGCCTTGATATTAAAATAGTTTCTTGGAAATAACTTACTTGCATCACCTCTCATATCACCCACACCCCCCTACACTTCCACCATCTACACCACCCCCAATGCCACCCCTACCACCTCCTGCACCTCTCAACAAAGGTAACACAAAAAAGAAAATGGTGGGTTCATCACTTCTGTTTATGTCAAGTTTAAAATATCCTATATTTATCCAATATAATAAATGAACTCAATTTACACAATGTGTATTGGCCTACCATTCCCCCTTTTCTCCCCTTAGATATTCAAAAATATGAGGGAAAACAAGGTGATAATCCAACAAACCATGTGATGTGATTTCACCTCTTGTGGTAATCCAAAAGCATAGTATAGAAAACCATTCTCCTTCGACTATTTTAGAGAACCCTTACATATACAATGACAAAATGGTATGTCAATTTACCATCTAGTACTTAATCCTCTTTTAATTCCATAGCCACCGCCTTTCTGATGTATTTCCAATTACCCATTTGTGATGGTTTAGGTCTAGATATCCTAACAAACGTTTTTCAAAATACCTTTACACACATCACACATCACATCCACAAATGATGAAGACATGTGACACTATGCAAAATAGACATCCAACATGAATTATTGTTGGATCACTTCCTCAAATCACTCCTTCCAATAATCACCAAAGACCTGTAAACAAATATGCCCCAAACAAAAGCAATGATTATTCTCAATGTTTAACATTATATATATATATATATATATATATATATATATATATATTAGTTTGGGTATTTATATATGATCATTCCTAATGCCCGAAGGAAGAATTCTTTGAACCAATCTCCTTCTTGCACATCACACTTTGCCAACAACCTTATTGGATCTATTTCCCATGAGGGAAGAATTCCCCAACCACAAACCTCTACACCATACAACATGGAGAAACAATACCCACTATCTCCTCAATCATTAGGGGAACCTCAAATTATTTTTAATCTCCCATTTGGACCAATTATGTATGAACCATATAGCCTCACGTCCACCCATAATATTTAGGAACAACTTGGTCCATCATCTCCAGTAGTGATGCAAGATTCTGCATCCACATCTTATGGATCACCCAACCTGTATCTTCCTTCTCCCATATACAACTTATATTTTGTATTCTATGGTCCTCTTAGCTATAACACCATGACTCATGTTGGGGTTAATATAGTACAACCTTATCTGACACAACAAGATGATTAACTATTTAAGTAGTCGAATTTAGCTAATATTCCTTATTCATAGAGTCAAAGGAAGAAGAAAGGAAAGAATAAGAAGAACCAGAAACAATGAGAGAGAGAAAAACCCAGTCCCCAAAAAACCTAGGACATAGGAAATACAATTGATGGGATTAATAATTATCCCAATAAAGGTAATAATTCCAACCTAAGGACAAATTCTTGGTGTTCCATGTTTGAATAATATGGGAATTACAGACATCATTTCCCATTGATACCAGAGAGTCAACAATTGGTTGAGTCTAGGAATAAGACTACCACCAACCCTCCTCAACCAAAAAATGCACCACAATCCCAACAAGTTATGTTATAAATACCATTCATCAATCAAGGAGTGGTTTCTCATTAACATGAACCCTATCCATGAGGTGATGAAACCTTCAAAAACATCTACATGAATATGGTTGAAGTCGACTTTAAAACCTATATACAATGTTATTTTAAACCAAACCCTTCATAGAGGGAGGATATACCCTCTACCACTAGTGGGACTTTGTAAGAACCATGTTGAAGTAATAACTAGATTCCTCAAATATAAAAGACACCATTTTAATTAACTTCCAATAACCTCCATATGGAAGCTACTCACAATTACAACATTATGGATGATTTGTCCCATTTGTTGAATTCCATGTCAATTTTAGAAGTTATTCACCCTTTCCCTTCTTAAAATAAGGAATTAATATTATCCTTAAGTACAATAAATCCATCCAATTCACACTTAATAACCTTCAGCCTCAGCAATAGTGAACCATGGTTACCTTCATCAATCACTTTCCAAATACTAGGCACTATCAAAAGCATTATCATTCACCGATGCATTGTGAATGAAGAACTGTTTACTTGTGCAATTTTGACACATGTTTGGAAGAATCTTATATAACAAGAATTGGTCTCATCGTCTATATTCCTTTTATCTTATGATGATAGGACATCAAAACCACATGATACATACCAGAATACCCCCATTGAATTGGGAGGGAAAATGGTTCTCAAGGATATTGAAGTATTCAATGCACAACTCAATTACAACATCCTTTTCGGACATATCCACATTTAAGAAATGAAGTTAGTGTCCTCATAATTTTTATGCATTATGATTTTATCCCATAATGGAAAAATAGTCTCCCTTTACCAACTGAATTACTATGACCATTTTTCTAATTGAAACCATGATATTATTCTACCCACTATAGGATCAAAATCCATTCATCATACATAAACCAGTCTTGGAATTTACAATATTCTTCATTACTAGGGGCATACTATGGCCCTCCACAATTATCCTCGCCTCCACAAATGGGATCATTTGCATTATATTAATCTTTCAAGACAATATAATATCCACCCCTACATTGATATCGCAAACTAGAAGAGAATCACAATAATTAAGAAGTCACGATTCCTTCACCACCTTTAGTAACAATCATGGTTCAAATAAAAATCCCTTTATTGGACCCCCATTAGAGAGTGTAAGGAATCCCAGTTATGGATGCAATCACATTTACTAGGACTAATTTGGTTGTTTTAGTTTGGTATTTAACACCACCATACCCAAAACTAGTGGCAAATCCATATTCCCATTTGAATTTCACCTACAGGTGCACCATTGATACCAAATTTAAGAATGGTCACCCTAGTTACAATGCATTAGCAATTACACACAAACACAATGTTGGGTGGATCAAGAAACCAAAGTTGAAAGATCCAATTCTCCCAAGAAAATGTTGTTCCCCCAATGTCAACCAACCTTGTGATTTTTTTGGTAGATTAGGGAGCACAAAAAAAAATTCCCCACAATAAAGGATCTTAGGAATTTTCTTAAGTTTCCCTCCAATGCCATGTAGACAACCAATTTTTCAATAGGGGGAACATTATATACCCCTTTGGTGGCCACCTCTAAGCTAAAGAATGAATAATTATGCACTAACCACACATCCACAAAAATTTTCCCAATTTAGTCACTCTACACATCATTTTCATGAAATCCCTATATTTTTGGATTCAATGGAAACAATTCATCTCACATACCTCGATGTTAAGAAAAATCGACACGTCTATCAGGAGAATTCCTCTATCACCTGTATCACTACCTTAAATTTGAAAAAGGAGGAACATAAATGGTTCTCATCATGTAGGAAACACACTCACATGATATTAGGTAACATGTGTGTGGTTCCATCGAACTACACTTTCTAGACACTAAACGCATACCATACACTCATGCTATCATGGACTATTCGTCCATGTGGGTCAAGCAGTATGTTAACACATTACTAGTTTTAGTGGACCATTTTGCATGTTAAACAAGCTATCCACTAGGAAACAATGTGGTTATAGGACAACTATATTTCTCCATAAAAAAACCCATCATATGTTCCTTTAGAATAGATATTACCTCCTACACATGATACAACCCACCATGTTGTTATCCTTTATATATCATCATCATCAATACAACCTAGTAATGAGGATATTGTTATGTTTCCATTATAAGAAGATCTTGGTACAATGGCTACACATACTCCTATTTTGGTATATAACATGGAACCAACATGGGAAGACCAAATGTCATCCAAACATTAGAAATATTTCCTTTAACAAATAAACTCCAATCACTCTTGTACTAGAGCCCCTAAGAAATATCTTTGACCACCTCTTCTACTCATATGAGGAAACTTAGAAGCCATGAACATTCCTGAAGCATTGAAGAATGAACTCAACATTAGGTATTATTTTATACCTATAAACATGGGCACCAACATGAAAATTAATTAGTAATATACCATCAAATATAAGGAATTTATCCCACCCAAATACAAAGGCATGGGAATAAAACCATCAGAAATTCCACAAGGGAGTAGCTCTAGCTTGTAAAAAAATTGCATAAGATGGAATAACAGAATACATGATCCTAGATGTCAAATTCGCTCAACTTGGAGGAATAATAGAATCCCTTAAGAAAAGGGTCACACAACTTGAAGAACTTGTGCAAGCAAGAAAACCCATAGAAGTGTTGGAGGAGCAAAGTGAAGCAGCAAGTGAATTTGCAAAGAGAATAGAAGAAGCATAAAGGATACGCGATAATGCCTTCAACCAAGTTTATCAAGATTGGGAAGCATTAATGGAGGATGCAGAATCAAATATACTTTCCAAAGAATTAACAACAATGGAAGGAAATATTTCTCACATAAGGAATGAAATGAAGTAGTTACCCTTAGCGCAAAAAGTGGCTAAGGAAACATAGATGACTAAGTTGTAGCATCAAGTAATAGTATTGTGCACACAACAATAGAACTGAATAGAAAAAATAGAATACCTACAAGTTAAATCAGAAAACGTTATAGGAATCCTTCATTTTGTACATTAGAAGGTGCATAGAGTGATGAAATCGATAGAGAAGGTAATGCTAGAACACATTATTTCTGACCTTGTGGAGAAAATGAAGAAGGTATAAGAAGAAGTGATACTAGAAGTAGAATGGGTGATGAAAATCTTGGAATATTTTCACTGTAAAGTTGGCATAAGTAGGGAAGTGGAGGAATGAATTTGAGTGGCTCGAGACAAGCCACATGTGAGTGTTGGGGGCCTTTTGAGTCTAAGGATAGGAAATCATAATTCATTCATAATTATTCCTAAGAATGGATAAGAACTAAGGAATAAGATAAAGGATTTGCAATAGAGGAAATACCAGAAGAAGTATGAAGAGCAAGAGAAGAAGGAAGAGCTACGATAAGGCAGAGCCATGACAAAAGTTAGAGCTGCAATAGAAGGAAGAGCCACCACAGAAGGAATATGCATGAGAGAAGGAAGGGATGTTACAAGGAGAGATGTAATGGAAGAATAGTACCGAAAGGCATGAAAATAACATAATGGTTGGAAAATTCTAGTAAGATAAAATAGATAGAACGAGACAAATAATAAATATCATGGGTACGAGCTTGGTTATATCCTATGAAAACCAAACGTATGAACATATTTTTGTAATTCGGGACATTAGCACCTATTATTATGCAACACTAGAATAGGAAATCCAACCTGTTGGTTAATTATAGGAAGTCGGATAAGAAAGTGACAGTTAACAAGTATCTAACAAGTCTGTAACAAATCTATATATGCATCTATAAGGAGAAGAACCCAAGTTGTATGTGGGTTAGAATATTGGTATACCCATGTTAGATCTTTGTGGTTAGCATTTGGACTATTAGTTCCTGAATGTTGTAGATTTGTCTATGATTTTTGTCTATTAGAGGTAAATGAATGTATATTGTTGAGTTAAAGAATATGTAGCTGAGTGCACATAAGTGTAGGAGAGGTTGAATCAATCCATGCTATGGGCGGATCATTAGTAGAGTTGAGTAGGAAGAGAGCAGAGGAAAATATCAGAGAGAATGAGAGGAATAAAGGGTCAGTATGTAGAAGAAGAATATCTAGAGTAGAGTCTGTAGCTTACTTTGTAGACAAAAGGTGCATACATTTATCATGTCATATGAAGAGAACCTTGTGGTTTTTTCTTGGATGGGTTTGCACGTTAATTGATGTGTATTTGTGTGAATGAAATGTGTTTGAGTTATCTGTATAGATTTTATAGTGAATTAATTCTGATGACTTTCTCATGAATGAATAGATGTATATCAAAAGTGTTTTTATCAGTTAAATACATTTATATTACACTTGGGATTGTGTTAGAATAGGTGCATAAGAATAGTTTTAGTTAAAATATAACTAGTTATAGTAAGGCTAAGTAATACACCCTCAGTATTTGTTGATCACCTTGGTATGTGAATGAGGTACTGTAAATCCCCCACCCAACTGCGGAGACCTGGTTCTGGTGAGAATGCATCTATGTCATTGGTGCTTTCGACTGGGATTTGCTCTATCGAGAAAATATATTGGGATTTGTTGCACCAAGAAGAAGGGACTTAAATTGGGTCAGGCTCCGGAGAGGAAGGACAAATAGATAAAGGCCAACAAAAATCTTAGTATCACTTGCAAAAAACATGACGCATACCCTCACACCTGCACCATATTTCATTTCCTATCGTTGTTATCATATTTTTTCATATGTTTAGCTGTGTTTGAATCCATTCATCCTCACTCATATTGAATAAAGTAAACACAACCATTTATAACAATTAATTTTCATGTAGTCTCATATACTTCAAGGTCATCCTCTTGTTTAAGGAGGAGTTCCCACATACCTCTCCATAAACCATAACGAAGACCATCAAGAATAGGTCATACTCATAAAAACATGATAGAAACAAAGTTTCTTGGACATACCTTACTTCCATCACCTCCCATATCACCCACACTCCCCTCCACTTCCACCACCTACATCACTCCCAATGCTAACCCCACCACCTCCTGCACCACTCGACAAAGGTAACATACAAAATAAAATGGCGGGTTCATCAATTATATTTATGTCAATTTCAAAATATACTATATTTATATAATCTAATAAATGAACGAATTTTACAGAATGCATATTGGTCTACCATTCCCCCCTTTCTCCCCTTAGATATTCAAAAATATGAGGAAAAACAAGGTGATAATCCAACAAACCATGTCCTGTGATTTTACCTCTTGTGGTAATCCAAAAGAATAGTCTAGAAAACCATTCTCCTTTGGCTATTTTAGAGAACCCTTACATATACAATGACAAAATGGTATGTCAATTTACCATCTAGTACTTATTCCTCTTTTAATTCCATAACCACCGTCTTTCTGATGTATTTCCAATTACCCTTTCATCATTAGTTAGGTCTAGATATCCTGACAATTTTTTTTCAAAATACCTTTACACACATCACACATCACATCCAAAAATGATGCAGACACATGACACTATGCAAAATAGAGACCCAACATTTATTATTGTTGGATCACTTCCTCAAATCACTCCTTCCAATGATCACCAAAGACCTGTAAAGAAATATGCCCCAAACAAAAGAAAAAATTATTCTCAATGTTCAACAATTTGTTTATATATATATTGCTTTGGGTATTTATATATGATCATTCCTGATACCCAACGGCATCATTCTTTGAACCAATCTCCTTCATGCACATCACACTCTGCCGACAAGCTTATTGGATCTATTTCCCACCATGGAAAAATTCCCCAACCAAAAACCTCTGCACCATACAACATGGAGAAACAATGCGCACTACCACCTCAATCATTAGGGGAACCTCAAATAATTGATGATTCCTCCATTTGGACCAATTATGTATGGCCCATATAGCCTCATTTCCCCCAATAATAATTAGGAACAACTTATTCCACCATCTCCAGTAGTGTCGCAATATTCTGCATCCACATATTATGGATCACCCAACTTGTATCTTCCTTCTCCCATATACAACCTATATTTCACATTCTATGGTACTCTTAGATCTAACCCCATGACTCAGGTTGGGGTTAATATAGTACAACCTTCTCCAACACAAAAATCTGATTATCTATTTAAGTAGTTGAATTTAGCTAATATTTCTTATTCATAGATTCAAAGGAAGAAGAAAGGAAAGAATAAGAAGAACCAAAAAGAATGATAGAGAGAAAATCCCCTCCCCAAAAAACCTAGGACATAGGAAATCCAACTGATGGGATTAATAATGACCCCAATCAAGGTAATAATGACAACCTAAGGACAAAGTTTTGGTGTTCCATGTTTGTAGAGTATGGGAATTACACACATAATTTCCCATTGATACCAGAGTGTCAACAATTGGTTGAGTCTAGGAAGAAGGCTACCACCAACCCTCCTCAACAAAAAATTGCACCACAATCCAAACAAGTTGTGTTACAAATACCATTCACTAATCAAGGAGTGGTTTCTCATTAACATGAACCCTATCCCTGAGGTGATGAAAACTTCAAAAACATCTACATGAATATGGTTGAATTCAAATTTAAAACCCATACAGAATGTTATGTGAGACCAAACCCTTCATAGAGGGAGGATGTACCCCCTACCACTAGTGGGACTTTGTAAGAACCATGTTGAATTAATAACTAGATTCGTCATATCTGAAACACACCATTTTAATGAATTTTCCATAACCTCCATATGGAAGCTACTCACAATTACAACATTATGGATGATTTATCCCAATTGTTGACCTCCATGTGAATTTTAGAAGTTATTCAGTATTTCCCTTCTTAAA
This sequence comes from Pseudotsuga menziesii, assembly GCA_001517045.1. Classification (NCBI taxonomy): domain Eukaryota; kingdom Viridiplantae; phylum Streptophyta; class Pinopsida; order Pinales; family Pinaceae; genus Pseudotsuga; species Pseudotsuga menziesii. The sequence continues at coordinate 332,225 of LPNX010795144.1, read as the reverse complement.
ATAAGTCATTAATATTATCCTTAAGTATAATCAATTCATCCAATTCACACTTAATAACCTTCAACCTCGACAATAGTGAACCATGGTTACCTTCATCAATCGCCTTCCAAAACCTAGGCATTATCAAAACCATTATCATTCACCGATACATTGTCAATGAAGCACTGTTTACTTGTGTAATTTTCACACATGTTTGGAAGAATATTATATAACAAGAATTTGTCTCATCATCTATCTTCCTTTTCTCTTATGATGATAGGACATAAAAACCACACGATACATACCAGAATGTCCCCATTGAATTGGGAGGGAAAATGGTTCTCTAGGATATTGAAGTAGTCAATGCACAACTCGATTACAACATCCTTTTGGAACATATCTACATATAAGAAATGAAGTTAGTGTCCTCATCATTTTTATGCATTATAATTTTATCCCATAATGGAAAAATAGTCTCCCTTTACCAACTCAATTACTATGAGAATTTTTCTAATTGAAACCATGATATTATTCTACCCACTATAGGATCAAAAACTCATTCATCTTACATATATTGGTCTTGGAATTTACAATATTCTTCATTACTAGTGGCATAATATGGCCCTCTACAATTATCCCAGCCTCCATAAATGGTATCATGTGCATGATATTCATATTTGAAGACAATACAATATCCACCCCTACATTGATATCTCAAACATGAAGAGAATCACCATAATTAAGAAGTCATGATTCCTTCACCACCTTTAGTAACAATCATGGTTCAAATAAAAATCCCTTTCTTGCACCCCCCTTAGAGAGTGTAACGAATCCCAGTTATGGATGAAATCACATTTACTGGTATCACTTTGGTTTTATTAGTTTGGTATTTAACACCACCATACACAAAACTAGTGCCAAATCCAAATTCCCATTTGAATTTCATCTCAGTTTCACCTACAACTGCACCATTGATACCAATTTTAAGAATGGTCACACTAGTTACAATGCATTAGGAATTACACATAAACAAAATGTTGGGTGGATCAAGAAACCAAAGTTGAAAGATCCAATTGTCCCAAGAAAATATCGGCCCCCCAATGTCAACCAACTTTGTGATTTGTTTGGTAGATTATGGAGCACAAAAAAAAAATCCCCACAATAAAGGATCTTAGGAATTTGCTTAAGTTTCCCTCCAATGCCACCCACACAACCAATTTTTCAACAGGGGGAACATTAGATACCCCTTTGGTGGCCACCTCTAAGATAAAGAATAAAACATTATGCACTTACCACACATGCACAAAATTTTCCTAATTTGGTCACTATACACATCATTTTCATGAAATCCCTATATTTTTGGATTCAATGACAACAATTCATCTCACATACCTCGATGTTAAGAAAAATTGGCACGTCTATCAGGAGACTTCCTCTATCAACTATATCACTACCTTAAAGGTGAAAAAGGAGGAACATAAATGGTTCTCATCATGTAGGAAACAAACTCAAATGATATTAGGTAACATGTGTGTGGTTCCATTGAACTACACTTTCAAGACACTAAAGCAATCCCATACACTCATGCTATCATGGAATACTCGTTCATGTTGGTCAAGCAGTATGTTAACACATTCCTAGTTTTAGTGAACCATTTTGAATGTTGAACAAGCTATCCACTAGGAAAAAATGTGGTTATAGGACAACCCTTTTTCTCCCTTGAAAAACCCATCATATGCTCCTTTATAATAGATATTACCTCCTACACATGATACAACCCACCATGTCGTTATCCTTTATATATCATCATCATCAATACGACCTAGTAATTAGGATATTGTCCCCTTTCCATTATAATGAGCTCTTGGTACAATGGCTACACATACTCCTATTTTGGTATATAACATGGAACCAACATGGGAAGACCAAATGTCATCCACACATGGAAATATTTCCTCGAACAAACAAATTCCAATCACTCTTGTACTAGAACCCCCAAGAAATATATTTCACCACCTCTTCTACTTAGATGAGGAAAATTAGAAGCCATGAACATTCCTAAAGCATTGAATAATGAACTTGATATTAAGTATTCCTTTATACCTCTAAACATGGGCACCAACATGAGAATTAATTAGCAATATAGCATCAAATATAAGGAATATATCGTACCCAACCATACCAATGGGTTTAAAAATCCTATCCCAACCCCTAAGGATTTCGAAGAAGGGAATATGGCTAACATTTCAACCACTATCAAATTGTATATTTTCATCACCTTGATGTCATAGAAAACATGTCAATTCAATCCTCTTGTTCTCCAAAAAAAGTAATCACTTACAATGCATTGTTTTAAGAATTTCAAGATATTTTCACTTAGTCATACATAGAGTTTCCAAGTCTCGATACTTATATTGTTGAACATCACATCAACACATCGCCTAATTCAACTCTAGTAGAAGAAAAACAATGACCCATTCATCCCTTTAAATCAACTACCATTAAGGTAGAAATTGAAAATGTCCATTAAGTAGGATTTATTTATCTCATTTCTTACACTTCCTAGGTATCAAACACCATCCTTTTGAAAAAAAATAAAGGATCCATCCATGTATGCATATATTTTATAAACCTCAACAAATATTGTCCTAATCAAATACCCTATACCATTTGTCGATCATGTAGTCGATGCATGTGTTGGCCATTAAATCCTATTCTTCATGGATGAATTTTTTGGATACAATAAAATATTGATCCACTAATAGGATCAATACAAAATGACTTCCAAAACACCATGGGGAATATTCACCTACCCTGTCATTCCATTTGGATTGAAGAATGTTGAAGCCTCATTTTAGTGTGTATTTTCCTATGTAATAAATGATCTATCTCACATCATCTTGGCATACCTCGATGTCCTCACAACGAAATTGAAGGAACATGCAAAGAACCTTATTGATTTGCAGACCATACTCCTAAGATGTTGTAAATAAAATTTATAATTGAAACCCCTCAAGCATTTGTTCTATGCTACTATAGGATTATTGTTAGAGTTAATCATCTCACACACTTGTATGTATTAACACATAAAAGTGTTCTCCTAGCTCTACATGGTCTAAACCATATACATACATCATATTCCTACCATATTTCGCTTACTTTTGACCTTCACAATTGTATTTCCACAAAAATGGTCTAAAACACCATTATTCATTCCCATAAATGAAGGGATAGTGGAAATTTACAATGGTTTACCTTCACTTTTACCCCAAAAAGGGTCAAAAACCCTAAAAAGGAGAAAAGGTTAAAAAACCACAAGAAAATACCATGGGTCATAAAATATCATGGGTTACCACATTGGGTTAAAAAACCTAGATCATACTATAAATACATTGTGAAGGACTGACCCAAAACACTTTTTGGCCTTTTCACACACACACTTACTCATACCTTTTGTCACATACTCCGTCACCACCATTCCCTTTTCCATACCATTACAATGGTGTACATTGAGACATTCTTCGTACCCATATTGGATCCACTCCTTGTTTGAGACATGTTCATGGAGACCATTGGAGAACCAACCCATGGAGCTACAGAACCACTTTCGTTGACGGCTACAGTGGCCCATTCTATAGAAAATGAGGTATATTTTATGTATTTTCATTTGTTTAGTCTAGCCGATATATTCAGAAATGTTAAAAAATATTTTCTTTATTTTTTTTTATCATTAAGAAGGAACTCATTCTATTGTGTATAATACAAAAAAAATATTACAATCAAACCTGGTCGGCTGAAAGGTCCAAGCCAGACCAGGTTGTTTTCATCGGTGTTGAGTCTATATTCTCCCCATATTCCAAAACCCCAACCTTTCCCAGTACAAATGACCTAGTAGTCAAGCCCTATACCATCCAAAATCAGACCATAGACATTCCCTGGTCCCCTATCCCTAATCCCATTGCTTCCCTTGTTACACATAACATTCTCCTTACACATTGCCTTCCCATTATTGATTATTTCTGAAAAAAAGAAATTATATATAACCAAACCCAAATAACAGTAGAACCCAAATCATCCCAACGGCCTTCATACTGAATAACAACGTAAAAACATAGCTGAATAATATCAGAACACAAAACATCCCATTGAACTTCAAGTTGGACCCAAACAATAAGAACAACAAAAATACAAAAGCAACCATCAACCCTTACTGAAGAGGAGGGTGCATCGAGGCAACAGACTGTGCAATGTTAGCAGGTTCCCCAGGGAGATATAGAAAATCAGCTGCAATATGGTCCAGCAAACGAAATCCCATTGCACTCTCTTACTACCCTCTCCTGATAAGGGTTAGAGATTCCTTTATGCCATTAGCCATTTGGGACTTGGCCGGAATGTCTCGGGCCATCAATATCCTCAAATTCCAAAAGGGGTCAATCACCGTAGATTTCCCTTGGTGTGTCTCATATTCACAGAGAAATTCCAGTTCCTTAACTTCTATTTGAGCTTCGACAACTGCAGGGGTCTTTGAAATATATTACATTCCCCAATTGAAATAAAACAAAATTAGGACTTCTTCCATAGTATGGTGTTTAGGAGATGAACTAGGCATTGTCATGCTTATCCCCTCCATTCTGAATCTTCCCCCTTGGCATCTTTGCACTCTCCACTTCTTATCCATAATTGCACTGGGAAATTTCTTACAGAGGGGCGACCTCATTCTAACCATGAAATTCAATTCGAATTGGATGCTTCTATCTCCCTCCCATGGGTTTTTTATAGTCGATACTTGCCTAAGGATGAATAATCCCAATGTCAGCCATTCTAGTTGATAATTCATTTCCACTGTGGTGGATTTACAGTGCCACCATCCTTCGTCCTCTACTAGATCTTTCATCCTGTGTGAAATATCATCTTCTCCTTCTTCCATCAATGGCCCTCTAGTACAGAGATATATGTTATTCCCCATATTGGCCCAACCATTCAAAAAAATCATCCCAATGTACCCAGAGGGACAGACCCCACTCACCTTCCTGCATAGACCAACCCTCGCGATGAGCCTCCTTAGTAATGGATGGAGTCCTCGCATAATTCTTTCCATATTGGGAAATAAATACTTCTTCCATGACCAACTTCCTCATACCCTTTCCACCTGTCCTAGCTGAATGCTCATCATACCCAAGCGTTGATTAGTTCATCTCCTGGGTTTTCGTCCTTGTCATGAATAAATGAACAGAATTGTCCTCATTGAGTGGGACGAGATGCTTGGTTGATTTTTCATTGAGTGGGTTTGACAGATTTCCTCCATTGTCTTTTGGTTGTGCTGAATCTAACGACGATCATCTTCACTATTACCTCCCATATCCTCATTCACAAACTTTTTGCATAGTCCCCATATCGAGTTTTTCTAGTTGTCACAGAGCCTTTCTGCATGGAAGGACACAGAATTTTCCACCCCTTCATTGGCCAATGCTTCCACCAACTTGTTCCCCGCTCTTCTGACATGAGAGAATCAAATGGCATAAGGTCCTGTTAGCATTCTTCGGAGTTCTGCTAATCTACCTTCCAACCTCCAGTTTTTCGAGACCTGAGAAGTGGTTGATTTATTTTGAATCCTTCGAGCTATACTAATGATTGCCTGATAATATCCTTCCCCAATCAAAGGGGTCTTCTGCTATTGCAAGGTCCATTATAATCCATTGCTTAGGCACTCAAGATCTGCCAAATTATTTGTACTGGTGCCAATGGATCCCAAGAAGATGTTGAGGATGGTTCCATCGGAGTTCCTAATTGCTCCTTCAAAGCCTGTCGTGCCCAAATTCCCTTTGGAGGCTCCGTCAAATTTGAGTTTAAAAGAACCTGCAGGTGGTCTTTTCTAGAAATCCACACTGCTAATGTGGGTTTGCAATGATCTTGGTCAGGCGTTGTTAACAAGTAACTCGTAAATCCCTAGTTCATAAAGAATAAGTCTTTCATTTTCCTCAACTATGAAGTGTTCTTGGGACCATTGGTTTAAGGTTATTGGTTGCTTTAAATGAGCTTCTATTAAGGCCCATATTTCCTCTACCTGCCTTGATTTTGTTTCAAAAATACGTAAATTTCAAGCTTTCCAAATTTCCCAGATGGAGAAGCCCAAAAGGAGTTTCCATATCCTATTCACAATCTTGTTTTTGAAAATATTCTTGGGCCATTCTGCAGTAGTTTCATTTGGCTTGCCTTTGTGTCTATGGTTTTTTTTGAAAATTGTTGCTCCCCTTTTCCAAATGTCTTCCACCACTGAGCACTCATCCAGTAGCTAGTTGACCGATTCACCATTCATTTTGCACAGATAGCATCTTGTCAGGCCATTTATTCCTCTTGTCTCGATGTTATCCTATGTTAGTATGCACCTCTTAAGAAGAAGCCAGCAAAAAGCTACCACCAACTTCTTCCCCAAATTCCCCCCCCACTTAACCTCTTTTCCTAGTTTGAAGGATTCTGTCAGTAGTTCAATTTCTTCTTTTGAATTGAAATTACCATAGTTGGAGTACCCCCATATAAGTTTGTTAGGACCATCATTTTTGGGTATCTTGCTGGCACAGAGCTCCGAATAATACTCATCCACATTCCCCCCGGGAGCTTGAGCTTTCCACCATTCCTTCTCTTTCCAGGATCTAAAGCATTGGTCTAGGACATCAATATCCCAAAACTCTACCACCTTTTTCATTAGTTGGTTCTAAATATGGAAGATTAGGAGTGGCATCTCCTCCCTACTGGAAACTATTGGCTCTTGGTTCTAGGAATCACTAACAAATAGATTCGTCCTGCCATCCCTGACTTACCAGAAGCTATGCTTCTAAATCAGGATTAGTTTTCCTAATCCAACTTCCACATGCATGACCCTAGGACATTGTCTCCAAAATGGACCAAGGTTTGTTTAGGATAGAGAGGAGCATAATTCATGTGCCATAGTTTGGCCTAGGGTTCCTCTTCATGATTGATCCATTTCCACCAAATTGTAGCTCCCATTGCCCTGTTGTTTACCTAGTGGGTCATGAAGACCAAGCTCCCCTACTGCCTTAGGAGTGCATATGGTTCTCCAGTCCACCAGTGGCCATTTCCTATGCCCTTCCGATCCCCCCCAAAGGAAAATCCATTGAATATTTATAATTTGTTTCATCACCGTTTTTAGGGTGGCCAACATAAAGAAGAGATATATATGAATTGCTTGAAGAATGGATTTTACCGAAATGATTCGACTTGGAAAATTCATTAGAGGAAATTTCAACTAAAAATGGTCCTCCTAGGGAAAATTAATAAAATAATAGTTAAAATATGTTGGGGCACGTGCCTTAACGGTCACTAATTTTGGTAACTTCGTGGTTTTTTTGGAAGCTTATAAGTGGAGTTGCAACTCAAAGTAGTTTTAGGAGTGTCGGGGTTGAGTCAAAGCCCTCTTTTTTGTAATTGTCCATAAGTTTCGGGTGTAAGCCCATGATTTTGTAATAGTGCACTTGTATAAATAGGCACTCATGTAAAGATGTCAAGATCATCTAATGAAATGAGGATTGTATGATGCGAAGAAGTCAGATCTATTTTTGGGTTTTAAGGTCAAGTCCCAGCTGTGTGTGTGGATGACCTCTGCAGCTGTGTGCACAAAGAGTTTTTGTAAGGAAGGAACTGCAGCTGAGTGCATAGCTTAGAGATTGTAAGAAAGGAACTGTAGCTGAGTGCACAGTTAGACTTGAAGGACGGATCTGCTGTTGAGCGTGCAAATAAAAAATGTTGTTTTGTAAGAAGTGGAATAAAAGCACAGTTTTGTGGACATAGCCCCTACACTGGGGGTGAACCACGTTATATCTTGTGTTATGGTTCTTTTGTGCGGTTTATGTTATGTTTTGATGATTTTGATAAGTAGGTGAATGCTAAATTAAGAAAACTATTAAATATTAACTTCACTGTGAATTCCCAGTTAAGGGTTAAGCAAGAAAAGTCTTTTATCTAACCACAAAGCTAATTAAGTGAATATTGAAGCTCTATTTGGTATAAATATTTGTTGTTTAGGCTAAAGGTACAGTAATATCCCTCTTCTGCTTGCAAAAGCCTGATTCTGCGGCACCCCATAGCTGTTTTGGGTGAGACTGCAACCTATTCGCAGGTTGTTGCTGAAAGGGCCAACACTGTGGGTCTTTTTATTGGTGTGAAGTTAATGGTATAAAACCTGAGTCTGTCCTATAGCCCAACAAATTGGTTCTGTTGTCGGTTGAACTCAATATCTGCTTTAAGAGGGATCTACGTCGTACCTGAAGGGTTATGTTTTGGAGGACCTCAGTAAAAGAAATCGGTGATTGGGTTGAAGCTACCTATCAGAAATTTGCAGAACAAGAAAATAAGGATCCTCGTCGTAGCTCAGATGAATTCTTGCAAAGGTACGTTTTTGCTGATATTTACAAAATTTTCTTTGGTAGTATCCACATAGAATTGCACCAGTGATTATCCAGGTTGATAGAGAGAAAGACCAACTTCAAGGAAGATCAGTTTCCTGACTGGACCCCCGCAAGAATTAACATATTGAAAAGAGTGAACAACGCGATATCACGAGCTGTTGATTTCTGGACAATGCGAACCCTTGAAGCATTTGTGATGGAGTTTGCCATAGACACAAGTACTTCCTTCAGCGAAGCTGAATGACAGTTTTTCAAAGGACCAACGGGTAAGTACCTAAATTCATTTAGTCTACAAATTAAAATGCTCTTGGCTGAGAAGGGCATATTATAGAATCAGATTGCTAGATTTATTTTTACTAACCTATGTTTGGAAGTGAAAGTAACTTCGACAAGCAAAGTGGTTTGTTGCGAAGAGGTAAAAGATACAAGAGAAACCTAGAATCCTATACCTTAGGCCAGAATACCGAGTATATGCCAGAAGACCCTGAATCTGAAGAAACCCCTTCTAGAAACCCTCCTATAACTCCTCCAGGAAGATCTGTTACCCCTAAGAACCCGTCGCAGCCTGAAAGTCACCCTAGCCCGAGTATTCCTATTGCAGGTCAATCTACCCCAATAAGTTTTTCACCCCCTCGATCCACTATGGCCCATATGACTGATTATATCAAGCTCCTAGTCTTCAGAGGAACTCGATCAGAGGATCCAGTACAGTTTTGGTTATTATGTGAAGCTGTGTGGACTACAAAGAACATTATGGATCAAGATATAAGAAGAGCGCAGCTAGTTACTTCTTTTAGAGACCAAGCTTTGACCTGGTTTATGAAATTTTCTAGTACTCAGAACCATGTCTTGGCTGATATTAAAACAGCGATGATCAAAGAGTTCAAGAAGCCTAAATCAAAGTCATAGTGTATAACTGAATTGAAAGAGATTCAGTAGAGGTGAGGTGAATCAGTTTGGGACTTTGATTAGAGGTTCAAAGTTCTGCTAGATCAAGTTAGTTTCACTATTGGACCAGTGCAACATAAAGAATGGTTCATTGCAGCCTTATTAGCTCATATCAGAACGCCACTCATGCAACAGAAGGTTGCTAATCAACAAGAGGCTTTGGAGATTGCCATGAAACTAGAGACAGCTCCTGTCGAAGATAATTCTGGCATAGCCCAAATACAAGCGCAGTTAGTAGAAATGGTTTTGGAGCTACGTGACATGAAAAAAGGGAAATCTATTCACAAAGAGGTGTGGTGTACACGATGTAAAATAGAAGTTCATGACAAGGAACAATGTCCTGTGCTAAGAAATTACCTAAATACTGGTGTGCCAAACCCATTTAACCCTAATGTTCTATATTGTGAGATTTGTAGAACAACTGGCCAGCATCGACCTGAAGACTGCTATCTGCTACAAAGATATGTGCAAGTACTTAAGAATCCCTATTGCAAGTTATGTAAGTCAGTTGGACACAATGAAGAGGAATGTCGCAGCTTTGACGTTATGACAGAGCGAACATATGATGCTTATAGGGTACAAAACGATGCACAAGGCAATGATGGATATGGTTACCATGGTAATACATCAGGTTGAGGTACTTTTGGAGGTTGTGGTCATGGTGGTATGCCTGGAAGAGGTCGAGGCCAGATTGTGTGCTATAAATATAATCAGGCAGGACATCTAGCTAGAGACTGTCGAAACCCAACTATGACATGTCGTTATTGCAGAGCAGTAGATCATGTCATTGAGCAATGTCCATAGCTGATATCCAAGATACAAGAAATAAATAGCGCTCCTCCTCAGAATATTCAGATGATTACTGTAGAGCAAAGACCTGCCCCAACCATTAATGTTGTTACAAGGAGTGGAGCTACGACGCAAGTACAGAATAAGGAGAAATAGCCTGACGAGGCTTGGGTTCGTAAGACCCCAAAGAAAGTTCCAACCTTCGATGTGGGAAGAGAAAAAGAAACATTTATGGAATCCAAAAAAGACTTTGTTGATCCTAGCACAGTAGTAGCACCTGCGCAGCAGCATCAACAACAGTCACAATCTCAAGAAGCTTCGACAGATAAAGTAAGTACACTGTCGACATTTTTACAGAGTTGTATGAATCTCTTACAAAATCAGAATGCTTTAAATGAGTTACAGAAAGTTATTGCTTCTTCGGAACCTCAGCGAAGCTCTAGAAAAGAAAAAAATGTCAATAGATTTAGAAGAACTGGAAGAGAAATGAGATTGCATGCTCAGATAGGAGAGTATGACATGAACGATATCATTTTAGACTTGGGATCAGAAGTAAATGTATTAACTAAGCAGACATGGGAACAAATGGGAAAACCTACCCTTGAATGTTCCCCTATACAGTTGATATTAGCCAATCAGCAGACGATTGTGCCCCTAGGAAGATTCCCTAGTGTCCCAGTAGACATTGATGGAGTCAGTACCTTCATAGATTTTTAAGTCATTGAAATAATTGATGATAGCAACCCCTATCCAATGTTGCTAGGAATTGAATGGGCAATAGAGAATTCTGTAGTAATCAACCTTAAGAACAGGAAGATGACTTTTGAAGGAAAAGGCTTGAGAGTCATAGTACCACTGGACCCTTCTCAAGGAGAAAGGTACACAGAGCCAGTCAGAGATGAAGATCAGGATATTCTGGATCATATCTACAACATCAAAACTAAACAAGAAGACTATGTTAACCCTACTCCTGAAGGTATAATGGACTGGAAGTGTGATAGTTCTTGCATGACTGATTTAGATGAAGGTTTAGAGAATTAGCAAAATAGACTTTATGAACTACATGGACATCAATGTGTAAGAATTACCAAGTCTCTTAGACGGCTTGGCTCACAGACAAGATTCTTACCTATTTTTTATGGCTTGATAGACCCAGCAGATTTTATTGTACAATTTCCAGAGCAGGTACCGGATTCATAGAAAATGCAGACTCTAGATTCAGTAGTTAGAGCCATAGCTACTAGATGGTGGAATGTTCATAAAACGTATATTTAGAGTTGGGAATTTTGTCAAAAGTTCCTTCGCCTGAGATTCATGGATCAACCTCAGGAGGTGCGAAGCAGATTTAATGGTAAGACTAGCCCTCAGGAACATTTGGAGCAATGTTACGAAGCATGGAAGCATGTACCTTGTGAGGAATGGGTACATAGGTTTGTGCACACTCTGGAACTTGTAGCAAAGAACTGGTATGCGGAGGTGGAGCTTCGCCATGGTACTGTAAGTTGGGATAGTCTTGTTCATATTTTTGTGCTTACATTTTCTATTAATGAGGTTTGTCCTGCTTTAGACGCAGCCCTTAGGTTGATCCATACTAAGGTGTTTGATGATAAAGAAATAGGTGAGTACCAACCTGATTGGAAGGAACAAGAAGCTAATGCAGTAGAATGCTATAACCACGTAATTGACGAGGATGATGACCCGCGCAACATAAACATTCCTGAGTCAGAAGGACACATTGAAGTCCATGGACCAGCAGTCGACAGGACACTGGTGAGTCTTAGGGGCCTGTTGGGGCACGTGCCTTAACGGTCACTAATTTTGGTAACTCCACGGTTTTTTTGGAAGCTTGTAAGCGGAGTTGTGACTCAAAATAGTCTTAGGGGTGTTAGGGTTGAGTCGAAGCCCTCTTTTTTGTAATTGTCCATAATTTTTGGGTGTAAGCCCATGATTTTGTAATAGTGCACTTGTATAACTAGGCACTCATGTAAAGATGTCAAGATCATCTAATGAAATGAGGATCGTATGATGTGAAGAAGTTAGATCTATTTTTGGGTTTTAAGGTCAAGTCCCAGCTGCGTGTATGGATGACCTCTACAGCTGTGTGCGCAGAGGGTTTTTGTAAGGAAGGAACTGCAACTAAGTGCGTAGTTACACTTGAAGGACGGATCTGCTGCTGAGTGTGCAGATCAGAACTGTTGTTTTGTAAGAAGTGGAATAAAAGCGCAGTTTTTTGGACGTAGCCCCTACACTGGGGGTGAACCATGTTATATCTTGTGTTGTGGTTCTTTTGTGTGATTTCTGTTATATTTTGATGCTTTTGATAAGTAGGTGAATGCTAAAGTAAGATAACTGTTAGATATTAACTTCGCTATGAATTCCCAGTTAAGGGTTAAGCAAGAAAATTTGTTTATCTAACTATGAAGCTAATTAAGTGAATATCGAAGCTCTATTTGGTATAAATATTTGTTGTTAAGGCTAAAGGTATAGTAATACCCCTCTTCTGCTTACAGAAACCTGATTTTGTAGCACCGCATAGCTGTTTCGGGTGAGACTGCAACCTGTTCGCAGGTTGTTGCCGAAAGGGCCGACAACAATTTACTACCTTTGCCAACAAGATTTTCCCACCAGACAAGCAGCAGAGTGTCTTAGGACGGGACACTGGTGAGTCTTAGGGGCCTGTTGGGGTGCGCGCCTTAACGGTCACTAATTTTGGTAACTCTGCAATTTTTTTGGAAGCTTGTAAGCGGAGTTTCAACTCAAAATAGTCTTAGGGTTGTCGGGGTTGAGTCAAAGCCCTCTTTTTTGTAATTGTCCATAAGTTTCGGTTGTAAGCCCATGATTTTGTAATAGTGCACTTGTATAAATAGGCACTCATGTAAAGATGTCAAGATCATCTAATGAAATGAGGATCGTATGATGCGAAGAAGTTAGATCTATTTTGGGGTTTTAAGGTCAATTCCCAGCTGTGTGCGTGGACGACCTCTGCAGCTATGTGCACAGAGGTTTTTTGTAAGGAAGGAACTGCAGATGAGTGCGCAGTTAGACTTGAAGGAGGGATCTACTGCTGAGTGCGCAGATCAGAACTGTTGTTTTGTAAGAAGTGGAATAAAAGCGTAGTTTTGTGGACGTAGGCCCTACACTGGGGGTGAACCACGTTATATCTTGTGTTATGGTTCTTTTGTGTGGTTTCTGTTATGTTTTGATGCTCTTGATAAGTAGGTGAATGCTAAAGTAAGATAACTGCTAAATATTAACTTCGCTGTGAATTCCCAGTTAAGGGTTAAGCAAGAAAAGTCTTTTATCTAACCGAGAAGCTAATTAAGTGAATATTGAAGCTCTATTTGGTATAAATATTTGTTGTTAAGGCTAAATGTACAGTAATATCCCTCTTCTGCTTGCAGAAACCTGATTCTGCAGCACCCCATAGCTGTTTCGGGTGAGACTGCAACCTGTTCGCAGGTTGTTGCCGACAGGGCCAACACTGTGGGTCTTTTTTTTGGTGCGAATTTAATGGTATAAAACCCTGGTCTGCCCTATAGCCCAACAAAATAATAAAATAATATTTATTAATTTTGGAGGAAGAAAAGAAAAAAACTACTTTTTTTGTTCGTATTTTCGACATATCTCCATGTCATTTTACTCAAATTTTGATCACGAGCGCTTGTTGGATGTGGAATAAAATTTCGCATCCAACAAGTACCCACTTAGAATACTTTTGATGGGCCCCACTACCCAAAAAATAAAAAATACCAGAAAAATGCAATGATGACATCATCATCAGATTTTTTCAAGTATTTCCATTTTTTTGGGTAGTGGGGCCTGTAAAAAGTATGATAAGTGGGTACTCGTTGGATATGCAATTTATATCCACTTTCAACAAGCTCTCCCAATCGAAGTTTGAGTAAAAACAAAAAGAGATATGTCAAAAATTCGAACAAAAAAAGTAGTTTTTTTTATGATACCTATCCCCAAATTTATATTAAAAATTGTTTAAGAGGTGATCCCTTTTTTAATTTTTTAGCATTTTGATTGGCTAATATAGGATGACATGGAATTTTTATTATTTTTGGAAGGCCCATTTTAAATTGAAATTTCCTCTAATGGAGTGCTCTAAAAGTCCATTGGTTGAGATTCTATTTGATTTTATCTAACAAATATTTCCAAGAAATTTTTCTTATGGTAGGTTTAGCTAAAGGAGCCCCTAAATATTTAGAGGGAATTATTCCTTCAGAGAACTCCAAAATTATGAGGATATTCCTTTTACTAATTTTTTGAGTGTTAAAGAAATAGACCTGGGATTTGTCCTTATTAATTTCGAGGCTACTTGCCTCTAGATAGGTATTGAAACTCTCTTTAGTGCCATAAGCCTCCTGAAATGAGGATGGTCCCATTAGCACGGTATCATCCAAAAATTGTTTGTGGATTTAGGGATTCCATCCCCGCAATAAGGGATAATCCACGTATCTTATTATCATACCGTCTCCTTTTCAACAGTTGTCCTATCCCTTCTGCAGCAATGATGAACATGAAGGGAGATATGGGATCCCCTTGCGTAATTCCTCTAGAGGCATTGAAGGGAGCTGATGGAGATCCATTTACCAAGATTTATAAGGAAGGAGAGGACACTAGATTCATTACCCATTTCATCCACTGCTCTAAAAATCCAAAATATCTGCTTGCCAAGATATTCCAGTTAATCTTATCATAGGCTTTCGATAAGTCAAATTTTAAGAGCATGCCTCGTATTTTCTCGGTTTTTAGTGAATGCATAGTTTCATGGACCAGGATGATGCCATCCAAAATTTTCTTGCCTTCAATGAACACCGCCTGTTTAGGGGAGATGATTAGAGGAAGCAAAGAGCGAAGACAATTAGCAATGATCTTGGAGATTATTTTATAGATAACATTTCGTAGAGCGATCGGTCTGAGCTTCCCTAGATCCTCTGTGCCATTTTATTTTTGGATGAGCATAAGGAAAGTGGAATTGAGAGCTCTCAAAATTTTTCCAGTCTTTCTAGAGTCCTCCACTAAACCCCAAACTTCTTCCTTTACCCAGTCCCAGCATGCATGGAAAAAGTTTGAAGTGAACTCGTAAGGCCCAGGGAATTTGTCCTTTTCCATTTGCTTTACAATGGTCTCTACCTCCTCCATCACAATAGGTTTCCCTAGCATGAGGTTATGCTCTTCTAATATAACCTTTGGTATTTGCTGAAGCACCTCCATATGGGAGTCATCTCTGTCCCTTGGTGGTTCCTCCATAATATTTGCAAAAAAGGAGTTCAAAGTGTTTTCCAGATCCTCCTAGGACTCAACAGTGTCTCCTTCCTCCATTTTCAATCTCACCAGTCAGTTTCCTTGATGATGCTAAATGGCCTCTTTGTGGAAGAATCTCATATTTTGTTCTCCCTCTTGGAGCCACTTAACTCTAGGTTTTTGGTTCTAGTAGACTTCCTGCTGTTGTTCATGACAAATGAATTCCTAAATCAACCTCTTTTCTTGAATCCTCAATTCATCTGAAAATGTCGTCCTCATACCTTGTACCTAATTCTCTTGAATATGACTATCTAGTTCTTTTTTTGCTTGGAAAATATTTCCAAAGGAATTCTTGTTCCATTTCTTGATTTTATTTTTCAGAAGCTTGAGCTTCTATTGAAATTGAAACATCCCGATTCCTCTAATGGGAGTGTATTCCTCCCACCATTCACACACTTTCTCAGGAAGGTATGCCTGAAGCAGCCAGAACTTTACAAATCTAAAGGGTCTGTATGAGTTCACCCCCACATTTTCCCATTCCAAACTAATTGCCCAATGGTATGAGCCTTCAAACGGAAGGACTACAACTCTCACCACTCCCCAGGCCATCATGATGGGTTCAAATATTAAAAAGCGGTCAATCCAACATGCTATCCCTCTGTCTCCTTCTCATTTGTTATTTCACATATAGATATCATTAGTCGTTATTACATCTACCAACTCAAAGTTTTTGATTATATCATTGAAGGAAACACTTACAGGGTTTAAAAGACGTATCCCTCCTTTTTTCTCATCAAGATTCCTGATCAGGTTGAAGTCTCTGCCAAGGATCCACAACTTGTCAGTAAAATCTATATTGAGAGTCGTTAACGATTCAAGGAAGGATAGTTTTTGCTTTTCCCCAGGTGGACCGTAAAAATTGGTTAAGAACCTTCTGATATTGGTACCTAAAATGTGGAAAATGGCTAAAGGAGAATGTAACGTTGTTAAGAATCCTGAGGGAGCTACCTCATGAGGGGTCCATAAGATTCCTATCCCTTCTCCCACCCCATTAGCATCCACAGCCATCATTTCACAACCCCACCAAAATTTTCTAGCAATAATTCTAAGTTCAGCTTCCGAGCATTTGGTTTCTTGCAGAAATATAATTATGTTTTGTTTTATTTTTCAATCCTTCTTCTTAGAAGACGACCTTTCAGACCACTGTAGCAGCATCTAATATTCTAGGATGTAACCCGCATTGGAAACTTATTGGGTCGCATGAGAGAAGTATGCATCTATAGTTGGATACTTCCCTGATGCCACTGGTTTCTCCCCTACTGAGTTGATTCTTTGAACATTACTAGGTCTCCCCTGTTTATGTTTTTCCACTTCTTTTTTTCGTCGTGGTCTTCAAGGGATTCAGACATAATTCCTAGAAACATGATATTATTTTCCTTGATTATCACCTTTTCCAACATAGAAACTTGTTGGGGAGGGATCTGAGCAGGAATTTTATTAGAGCTGGAAGTTTCAAGCCCATCCAGATCAAGATCTCCTATCTCCATATCTTCGCTCTCTACTTCTGTTTCCATTGTAACATTCTTGATTATCTCCTGATGCTTTTCTTAGGTTGGGTCTTGTTTACTTAGATCTAAGCCCATCTCCTTTTGATATTTATTCTGGTCATTTTCCTTGGCATCTTTATTATTTTCCTTGTCATTTTGGAGGATCTCAAACCTATTTTGAGTTTGCACTCTTTTATTAATATCAGGTCCTGTTAGATTTTTAGATGGTTTTTTCTTGGTATGGATTTTGGTAAATCCTTCACCATATTGATTTTCTTGGTCTTTTATTTTGTGGGAAATCCTGAAATAAGTGGCCATTCTCATGTCATGTTCTACATCTTAACAGAATGTGTTCATAGTCTATAGCTTGGAACAAGTCCTCATCCTCTGCTCTATCTTATCTAGGATATCTTTAGAGATGTCAAGGTAAATACATATTCTGCATATGAAGTATATCGCCTCTACCTAGTTTTCTCTGATACTTTGACAAAGTTCCCCAAGGTGTTTCCAATATCCATCAATATTTCTTCCTTCCAGTACTCCATTGGAAGGGAATACATTTTGATCCATACTAGGACGATCATAAGGTTTTCTTTATCAGTGTTAAATTGTTCTTTCCATGGCCTTAAGAATAGGCCCACATAGTTATAAAAATAGGGACTATTAACCCCAAAGACATTCCTTTTACCCTCTCCATTAACCCTCGCACCTTTGTAAAGGCTCAAAAAACATAAAAAGGGCTTAAAAACCCCTAAAAAGATCCAAAATATCTCTCAAAGGGGCTAAAACCTCCAAAAGGAGTTTAAAATCCCTAAAAGAGCTAAAGAATGGCCGAAAGGGGATAAAATCCCAAAAAAGGGGCTAAACGCTTGACCAAGGCCTTAAAACCCTAAAAAACTCAGAAAAGGCTATAAATACAAGGGTGGGGTCACTTTCAAAACATACCTCATTTTTCCTATCATTACTCTGCCCATGTGAGTGCTTTGAGACCCACATCTCTCAAACCATTCACCCTTCTCCTCCATTTTCTCCATTGCTCCATTAGCCAAAACCCCATTCCATTGAGAGGTAGCATATTAACCTAGGGCATGGTGGCCCATATTCCAGCAAGAGCATATGTATAATGATGTCAATATTTTCTTATTGTTTAATCTAGTTGCTTATAGCTTGTTTTTTGCTAACATTTTCACTGCAGGGTTTTTGCTTGTTCATTTCATTAACAGTTTGTTATAGGGTTTTGTATTGTTCACTAACTCTTTCCTGTAGTCTTTTCATTCACCAATAAAACCCTACCCTACCATCCTATAGACAAAAGGTAGTCATTTCTACATGTAGCCAAGGCGTTTTCTCGGCTACAGATTGGCGACCATACCAGGACCGATCCCACAGCATCCCTGTTTTTTTTTTTTGTTTTATAGATATTTTTCTTAATTAGTTTGATAGATATTTGCTTATTTATGTTTATAGATAATTTTATTTCATTTTTGTTATTGTTTCGGCCACAGTACCAGTTACTGTTGGTCGTTCTTTGATTTGCGAATCATTTAACTATGCAAAAAGGGTCGAACCAAATTTATGAAAATTCACCTCTATTCGCTCTTGTTTTCTGCCCACAAAGTTGATCCATTTTTTAAAAGGCCTGAGGTTAGGGGTAAACGGGCCTGTTTCCGAAGTGGGATTTCAATTGTTTGAGGTAATTCCTCCGGTTTTATCACAATCTTCCCCACAAAAAAAGGTCCTCTACAGGTGTGTGACCCATTTTTTTTTACTTTGTATGAGCATTTTAACTTTTTGGGCTTGCCTGTTTGCTACTATTTGCATTGTCATTGAGGCCCATCCGCCACTGTCCAGTAGCCTATTTATTTTTGCAAACATTTTTTGTAAATTGGAGATTGAATTGGTTAGCTGTTAATGCATATGAACCTGTTTTAAAGACTTAGCTCCAATACTTTAACTTAATTTTCAGTTTTTTCCACTTAAATAATTGAAAATTAACCTCTTGCTGAAACCCTCCCTCCTCTACTAATTCATCACCCTCAGGGGTATTATGAGATAATTTGAAGGGTCAATATGGTATAGTAATAGACACTTATACTTGTTATTGCTTAAAACCACTAAAAATGAGTGATTTGGAAGGTAGATGGGGTGAATACCGTAGGGGGTCTCATGACGTTCGTGTCCTCCCTATTGACCGACCTTACACCCGAGGAGTGACTTGTGGGTCTATGTGTGGGATTATTCCCATTTTGATGAGAGCCCAACACTCCTTCTTGGTCAAATAGGAATACAGATGTAAGGTAGTCATCTAGTAGGTCTACAATAGTTCAGGTTCATTGCTTTCATGTTTAAAAATTTTCGGTTTAAAAAGTTCACTAGTTTCTTCATAACAGGTTTCCCATTTTGTAGTCTATGCAACCAACCAGAAACGTCTGCGAAGTAATCATAAACCATAATTGCATTCACCAAACTAATAACAGAAATTTAAATGAAAAAAATTCACACATTAAACCTGAAAACCACTTAAGCCAACCAAACTAAGTTCATGATGTTGAGAGAACCCTGTTATACCCAAATCTTGTCACCACCATGTGATAAGACCCTTAACCTCCATGTTTTCCCTTAATCCCAGCACTTAGAGTCGAAACCTACTCTGTTTGTCAATTCTACATGAAGAAACTCAGCACCACGCTTTCCTTGTGGCCCATGAGCGGTACCTTGCTCGCACCGCCTATATCCTATTTTCCATAAGAGATGCCACTGCCTATGGTCTTTGGTCCATAAGCATTTCTCATCTAAATCACTCTGTCATAAGAGAAGAAAAGCGGTACCCTAGGTAAAATGGGAAAAAGAGAAGTTTCTCGAGGCTTCTAGATCATGAGCCTCGTGTCCTCCCTTATCCCTCTTATTATGGGCCAGTTGAGCTTGAGATCCCCCATGGTAGGATCTTAGAGCCACCTCAACCACAATTATCTCAACTATTCCTATCCAATGAGCCTTATATATACAAGCTCAAGTCCATAGTTGAGGGGGAGAACTATAGAGGTATTGTTATGTTGTTGGATTGACCACTTAGTTGAAGCCATTGGAGAGCATAGAGAGAAAAGTTGGAGCTTATGGGGATGAAGTGTTTGTCTCATGGATATGCTTGTTGACACTAAGGAAATGGTTGTAAGCTTCTCCATACATCTTTAATGCAAAGCTGATTTTCGTACCACATTACTGTTGTTTTGATTTCACATGTACATGTTGTTAGATTCCTTAGTCACTAACATAAATAAGTAGATGATTTTATGGTAGCTTTGATGTGTTTGCATGTTTGGTATGTTTGTAGGTACACAGGTTCACTATCGAAGTAGCATTATAGGTGTATACGACATTCAGGGAAGGTCTTCATCCTTTGTCATTCACTCATTTGTTTTGGATATGAACCATTCAGACCAGAGGAATAGCTTCTGTTTGCAGAAGGTGAAATATTCCTGGTTACAAACCCATTAAAATCTATCAATTTACATTAATTCAAAATATTTGCAGTCTTTGAGGACATAAGTCCCTGAATTTCTTAACCATGGGAAGTACTTGGGCTCAGCCCTAAAACTCACTATGAGGAGTACCAAGAGAACCCCAAAGTAGCTAGCACATTGAGAGGAATTGTCGAGCGAAACGGAAAATGACCCCCACCGATTGACTAGCACTCCCTTGAGGAAAAATCCAAGCACTGTCTCCTGACAGTCTTTGTGGCTAAGTGACCACCTAAAATCCAATAGGAAGCCATCGAAACTGGGTTCCATATCATGATTACCATATTACACCATTTCATTTACCAACCATACACAATTGATCCCCCATGCTTGTGTTCATGGCTAAGAGGCGATCCACCAGAGTTTGAGTCCTTGAAACAACACCGTTGAGACCATTCTCAATGACCCTCTACACCATCAAAAGGACACATAGCCTCAGACTCAGACTCAGATTCATATCAATCTGAGCCCAACTTACATACTGCACCATCTAGCCCCATGGCTAGTGCAAACCCGTATCCATTTTCAGGAATGATGATTGGTAGTGGACCCCTATTCATACCTCAAGTCAACAAAAATACCCTTGCAAGTGGTCCTAGTACTACCATGCAGACTGTCCTAAATCAACTTCCTCCATCGGTACTTACCAATCAAAATGCCCCAATTTTCATACGTGGGGGAAGTGGCCCATCCGCTCACACTATCCCACCTATCATACTTGGAGGTAGTGGCCCTTCAAGTCACACTTTCCCACATGTCATACCTGGGGGTAGTGACCCTTCCGCTCACATTGTCCCGCTTTCCATACCTAGGGGAAGTGGCCCATCCACAACCATGCCACAAGTACCCCTAGTCATGTAGGGACATCATGTTCTCGTGAACCCAACTATCATTGCAAGTCCTTCCCATATCAAACTTGGGTCCAACCTACCTTTCATGGCACGACTCAACTTGCATGACTTGGATAGGTTAACCAATGACCCTATCTGTCATCAAACCTTTTGGCCTCCCATGCCAACCAAGCTGCCCTCAGACATCCCCAAGTTTGAAGGGAAAGAAGGGGAGTTCCCCTAAAAACATATAATGATGTTTCACCTATGGTGCTCATCAAACATCATCTTAGATGATTCAATCAGACTAAGGTATTTCCAACGCACCCTCACAGGTGTTGCAACCAAGTGGTACATCGAGCTACCATAAGCCAAGTACCTAGACTTTAACTCCTTGGACTTTATGTTCCTGTAGTATTTCCAGCTCCTTGTCAGATATGATGAAGGGGTGGAAATATTGCTATCTTGTCACCAAAACACTACGACCCACATAAGCGGCCACATCCATGAGTGGCGGTGACGTCACAACTTGTGCAAGATCAAGCTTGATGATAGGCTCTTCCTTGATTGGTTCTTAAAAACATTACTGCCACCCATAGCCAAGGACCTCGCCTACGACTATCCCCAAACAGTGGAAGAAGCCATCCTAAAATCCCAATAGTTTGACCTCATTTACGCACTATTGGGATACCTCTATACCATCATTCCATATGCTCCCTGTGCAAGAACCTCTTACCAGGATGCGTCGGGGGAATCTCATGCCACAAATGTCATCATAGGATTTGTTTCCCACCAAACACAACATCACGTGACACCACCCATGATGCCTCCACACCTGAGAAGCACCCCTAGTCTTGCCTACCTAAACCAAGCTCTTGATTATTGAAGAATGATATCTCAATCCAAATCTACAACCTCTTATACACAACCTGCGCCATAGTAGTAGGCCCATGAACCTTCCTATCCAACACAATAATATTCGAGACATATGACCGAATTTGTGGCACCTCCAATCCCCCAAGTTTACTATGCACCACCAGTGCAAGCTGATCAGGCCCCAGCCCTAGCCCCACTGACACCTCTGGGACAAGTGTTTTCTCAACAGAATCATCACAACCCACCTACCCCCAACAACCAAAAGGGACAAGGATGAAAAAACCAAGCTAGGAATCAGGGTAACAACCAACCCCATAGAGGCAACCAACATCCTAACCTCCCCTGCAATGCCTCCAACCCACCAGTGTAAAATCCCCAACAACCCAATATATCTCAATAGAATGCCCCATTATGGACCAAAAAACCATGCAAGTTGTGCAATGTCTATGGGCACTACACCCATGAATGTATGCTTATGGGATACACCAAAAAACTCCTCCATGACAAAGCCCAGCAAGATAACAATGTGGCTTTCCAAACACAACAGAACCCAGCACCACCGAGCCCTCCTCCCATGGTGCTCCAGAACCCATTACTAGACCAAGGATTGGTAGCAACTGTACCCTTTCCCCAAACCTCTCCCGCAGCCCACCCTACTCCACATGTCACAGAGACAGGAGTGCACCAACTTCCAGTAGTTACAGCGGAGGAGATCAAACTGCATACCAGGAAAAACCAATATAGATCCGCTACTGAAACCCCTGACATAGCAGTAACATTCACATCCAAAACTACCAATGTTCATCTTCACCTTCCACCTCGCAGGCCCACATCTCCCCTTCAGGTGCCTTGCCAACAGCACTACATCAAGCAAATAAATTAACTATAGTGTTGTTGATGACTTGGCCCAATCACCTACGACCATGTTGGCTCTTGAAGTACTCAAAATGTTCCTAACACAGCAGAAATCCTTGCTATCCACCCTTGGTGCCGTAGACCCCTCCAGATTAATCACATTTGATTTGGATCAAGGATAACCAAGAATTCCATCAACCATCACCTTCCATATCCCGGTGTCAATTCAGAATTTGGCTATGCATCGGTGCAACATTGATGAAGGGGCATCCACTTGCGTCATGTGAACCTTGGTTTGGCAGAAACTTGAGTCCCCCATCTTGCATCCATCCACCACCACATTGCATGCCTACGATGGCCATCCCACCAGAGCCTAAGGCATCCTCCTGCACGTCCCCACCTCTTTAGGCAGGAAGACCATCCTAAATCACATAGAATTCATTAATGCTTAGCTATACTACAACCTTCTTCTAGGATGTAGCTATATGTACATGATGCGAGCTATGGCACCTACTGTCTTCTCCCAAATCATGTTTCCTCATGATGAGAAAATTGTGACTATCGACCAATTGACTTACCATGATCCACAAGTGCCAAGAGCACCATCTAACATTATTCCCACTATCGACACCATATTCAATAGCAACACCACCCCCATCATGGTGAATGTACGCCCAAGGTTGTTCACCAACACCTCTATGATGGCTTCCTTCCCCTTAGTATCACTACCATCTCTGCCAAGTGATATTGCAGATTTGTTCATGCTGTCATCTAGCACTACTGCACCACAACCCCATCCGCAGCTGCAACCCCATCCATAGCCACAATACCATCATCAGTTGCAACCTCATCTGTAGCCGCAACATCATGCGTAGGCACAACCAACAACGCATCCCCAAACGTACTCACCAGGGCACTCCATGGGTTCCTCCCTAGTCCACACAATTCCCTTCCTATTTCCTCTGCCTAGCATCATGAGTAAACCAATAATGGCCACCTTAAACTTACCCAACTTCACATTGGGGATTCTTGTATGGTACCTCGACCCTCTTGCTCAACCTCCAATACCCCACATTGTGTTAAATCTTGTTAAACATATTGCAGTTGAATCACACCCGCCCTCCTGGCCGACAAAAACCACCTTTTGTGTCTATACCATCCCCGACTCATCCAAATAGGGATAGGGGAAAAATGACAAAGTGGTAGCCATTGAATCTCGATCGACTCCACCTTGCGCCATGTGCAACATACACGAGCATGCAACTCAAAACTTTCCTGAGATTCCCATGCTCTACAGACACTTAGATTTCATGGATTCAATAAAGAACATCCCTGTGGTTGTCCTCCCAAGTGGGCCAATAGCAAAAAACAAGTTTTTGAGGACAAACCATGCATGCACCCTTTGTGGATTCTATGGACATTATTCTCACCACTACCAAGACTTGGCCAAGTTTTGAGCTTCCCTAAGCAATATTTGGAAACATTCCCATGAATCTAAAATCACAATCATTGAGGAGATCCACCCTCCAGTTTTGTCCTCGACCACCACAACCATTTACATGATATCTAGCTCCAATAGTCTGTCTATCTCTTCACCCATGGAATATCCAGCTAATCTATCCCAGTGCCACTATCAGGATGACGAAGAGATTTGTAAAACCACCACCAGTTTTACCCCATTCCCTTTCAGGCATGGTGTGGAATCAGTTCTTCCCATCAAAGGCCATATTTTGTCACCATTCCTTGCCAATGAAAATTTTCTTGGAAAGGGGACACATCTCTTTGCTAACTCATATGGTCGACTCTTGAAGAACCCCCGCAATGGGATCCACCTCAAGAGATCCCATGCCTGATACCACCACCATTAGTCACTTATATCGTATTTTTTATTTTTTGTTTTACATCATTTTTACCATGATTCGATGACCCCCTCAAGTCATTGTTTCGCTTCTAGTTGCAGTGAGTCCATTATAGAACTCCATCGCATCATTTGCACGTGAGTAGGTATATATTGTCTATAATGTCCCTAACCCTCCAACCAACAAATATGATGATACCATGCCATTATCCATCCGGGAAACAATCCCCATGAACATACACACATAAAAAACTAAAATGCTTTGAAGTAAAACATGCATACATTGTTACCATACAGCGGAAGCAAAACCATACATTCAAGCATTTAGCATGTTCATCATTTTCATTAAACAACAAAATGCAATTTTCAGAGATGAGATAGTCAAGAATACTTATCTTAAGAAGAATTCGTCCCACAACCAGCTACATCGCTGTAATGTTCCACCCAACTACAGGCCAGTGTGCTCCTTAATCTCTCAACAACACTGCCACCCCCAAGCTGGGCATGATTCCCCAAGGAATAAGGAACTAAGCAGGCTCACACATAGCCAAAGATACACAAATCAGCCAATCCAACACAGTTGGGTTTATCAAGCCATCAAGGAGCTGGGAAAATCTGAATGCTAAGCTGGTAGGCTCACTGAAGAGCTAAGGACACCTACACCAGAACTAGCCTAATTTCTAGGACACCCACACACACCCAACACAAGGAATCAGTCCCTTCTCTGCTACATAGTCCCTCAGGTGTGACTTCCCTTCCAGTGTTATTCAGGGGTTGTGGAGAAGAAATCCAACCCTCTAGGTCTTCCTATGTCGCTCCGAAACACACCAGGTTTATCAAGCATACCAAGCCTTCATTCCCACTCCAACATAGTCCAAAGACCAACCACTGCATACACACAACAAAACAAGCAATTCACAGCTCTGACTGGGGAATTTGATTCTGGAGTCGTTCTTTCCCTATCGTGGCCAAAACGACCGAATAAGAACCCACAGCAACCCCAAAATGATAAATGAACCCACAACAAACCAAAATCATGGGGAAACCAATGAAAATTGATTTCTCAGCTACGTGAGGAAGGAAAACAACCCACATAGAGGTGAAATCAGAAAATCAGACCCACAATGAAGAGAAATATTGACAACAAAATTCCCCCAACCATGAAATTTACACACAAAGCAAAAATCATGCCTGTGAGGCTGCTCTCCCAGCTCTCTGCGTGAGTAAAAATGCCAAGCCTGTGTGTGAGAAGAAGAATGTCTGTCTCTATGTGAGGATGGGCTATAATGCAAGAATACCCATGTGAGGTTGAATGAGTCTACTAGTGGAGTGTGCGTTTGGGAAAGGACAAACATTCCTGCCACACACCACTTCCAAGTAATAACTTCCCAACTAACAATAGAGGTTTTAATGTGGTAGTTGACTGATTGAGACAAGGAAGGGTGAGTAAGTCAAAAGGGTGGGTGACAACTAAAAGGGTTTATCAATTGACACTTGGATTTTTCCCATTGGCCCAAAGTTTAATAATTCCCCCTCCTTATCCTTTGGAAAATCATGGCCTTTTCATCATGGTTGCATTGACATAGATGGTTGGGGTTAATTTTAATTAAAATGCATAATTACATGATGCCAAAATTAATATGTGTTGGATAGCACGATATACCATCGGCAACGATTTCAATCGCCAAAAACATAAAACAATGAAATCGATGGTGGGACTTTTTCCTTTAGCTCCACACCATGATTAAACTCAATATATACATCATATACATTTAATGAAAATGGTGTCAAAACCGGGGTGTTACATTATCCCTTCCCCTGTGCCACTTGGAGCCCACTGGACAGTGCAATCCCCCATCTGCACATGAACACATTATGTTGGGCATATGATCTAGCTACCACCATGCTAGAATATCACCAAGTCCCCATATCTTCCCTGAAGGTCAAGGCCTCTTCATATCTCCTTAGTTACACAATGCTCCTGGCTCAAGAAACAAACTTTAGACTGCCTCCCTCCCTGCTGATTCCTTGGGACATTTCCCAGAGTCACGTCAGTTTATGTGTGACCACACCAATCACGTGTGTACATTGAGCTAGATCTATACAAGTAGGCCTCCATATGGTCTAGTTTTTCCCTGTGCACCATTGCACCAGGGGTAGCATAACTAGCTGCTAATCAAAGTCATTTGAAGTCCCCTTAAGATGTCATTCACACCACTAGTTTCAGCTTTTCATCCTCTGTCTTATGATGAGACCATTGTCTCATAGTCAGTAATCAATTTTCTATCCCACTTCCTGAGAGTTGCCTTGGTTTATGTGCCACTTTATTTTTTACAACTTTCTCTAGACCTGTACTTGCCTCATATGCTAGTCTCCGAACTTATACTTGCATCATATTTGTGCACTGCAACTTACACGGGTTTCCAGACCATTTCCTAGAATATACATTACTTTGTCTGCATTTGGCACATAACTGTCTGCAAAATTCTACCTATTAAATTTCTTATTCATCATAAGACAGTTTAATCTATCCATCCCAAGTCGGTACGGGTTATTCACATAGTGATCAATGGACCCTTGTCTGAGAGTCACCTCATTCTGTGTGCCTTTGCAACATCAATTCGTGTGCCACCACCATGAACCATCCACATGCATGTATTGGAATGTTCAAGAGCCACCTGCTCCATCCATACTGCACAGATGACTTATGGACCACTGTCCATTGTCCTGAAGGGGGGGCGACCCTTTAGTGCCCCATCGATCGGTTGACCATACTGGAGTTTATGTTAATCTCTTTCCCGACTCCTAAAAGAATGAAAAGATTGACGAGTGCATTTGCTTCCTCTCCCACTCGTTAAAGTATCGGAAAGCGCATCTACATAGCTTTGTTTATCTCCTTTTGCGAACTATGAAGACTGCTATCACTCAGAATTTACCCAAGTTGCAAAAGTTAAATCCCAAAGGAAACAACAAAAACCACTTCAAAAAGAAACTCGCTTTTCTTTCTAGATAGGGATCTCTCAAATATAAATTTAGCAAGGCCAGATATAGGAATCAATATTTTAACATTATGCAGATGGTTGAAATAGTACACATAACCATTGGGCAATGGAGTCAAATAGATAAATATAACACAAAGCTCTCATACATAGGATTTCAACAAAGGCAAGATAACCATCTAGTTACAGTCATTCATTGATTTCAGGTGGATAAGGAAGAAACATGAACAATCCATCAATATAGAGCATCATAAGATGAATTCCATATTAAGTTTAGCAGAAACATTTATGAAATATCTCAAGCAATAGTCAGAGCACAACAAGCATGAATTCTGAACTATTCAACACTAAGCTTCAGATATGAAGAAAACAAAATGAAATGTAAGCACTGGGAAAACAATCACATATAAAAGAAAGACATATATTGTAACGTAAATGACACAGGATTCTCTGATAATCAACCCACATTCAGCTTTGTTATTTCAAAAATTTATATGTCCTCAAAAAACATCAATCCAACATACAGGTTCCAACCCCTAAAACATCAAGTAAACGCAAATATATACATAGATAATTTATTCCCAAGAAGATTAATAACTCAATAATCTGTTAATCAAAGTCTTTGTAACCATATCCCTAAAAACTAGGAATAAACTACATGCTTCGATTCTGAAAACATATCATTTAATTAAAATCAACTTGGTGACAACAAGGCCTGAATAAATAGCTCCATAGCGCGCAACACCTGTTTTTAAAGGATGAAGAATATACTTTGTCTTCCCGAATCTTTCCACTGTCCTCCATTGTTCTACACTTGGCGTGTCGTACTCTGTCATTTCTCTAATAGATACCTCGAGATCCACATAGGCCTCATAAGATACAATGGGCAATCCTCCTCTAACAATCAGAAATTTTTGCAATATTTCGAAGTCTTCTATTAATTTGTCCACGATAATTTTCCCAGTCAGTCCTTTTACCAAGTCATCAAACCTGGCATGATCCATACAGTTTTGTACTAACAGACTATGATAATGTTCCTGAGAAAAATTCTTCCTTCTTCATCCCAAAAAGAAGGAAGGCCACCTTCAAACAATTCTCTAAAGGCACGCCTGAAATCATTTACCCATGAAGACATTTCATTCACCTTATCTTGTACCACTTTCATAAGCTGATGTTTGTTGACAAATTTTTTCGACCATAATACAATAGCCACTTGGTCTTTAATCCCTATATCCTGCAATTTTTGATATGTTCAGAAATTCAAGAAATTCAGTGCATTTTGAGCTGTATTTAAGGGCTTCTTCTCCATGGTCTCATTTGCCACTTTTAATCTCTGATTGGCTTAATTAACCAATGCACTCTAGTCATCAATGAAATTTAGATAGTGTCTAAACTTAGTAACCTCTACAGCTAATGTATCCCATATTATATGCTTAGCTCCTTATAGAGGGGCCTTTCCTGTATTCCTTTCTTTCAATTCATTAAACCTTTTCTGCAACTGACTCTTGTCATGCAATATTTTATTCTTACTTTCAACCATTTTATCCAGTTCGGATTTGATTTTCTCATTTTCTTCTTTCAATTCCTTGCTTTCTACATCTTTCAAGCTCACCTATGACATTGGAACTAACAAATCATCAGCGGAAAAATCACTTAAAGGCTTTTCAATAATTACAACAGACAAATCTGTATCAGTAGGAGTCTAGCTCATTAACTCTTCCATAATTTTTTTCTCATCATTTTGGTCTTTCTTCAACTACGAAATTAGTGTCATCAATTCAATTCTCTCTATTTCTCATTTATTCTTTTCCTCTTGTAGTTTCACTGTTTTTCCTTTATACTCCATCATTTCTTGATAAACTTTGTCTTTCTCTTCTTGCAATGCCAACAACTATGAGGACTGAGCGTGTTCAGAATTCAGAATTTTCAACTTCTTTTTTAATACCTGAATGGTATTATCTTTTTCCTCTAAAATTTTTTTGGTGGCCTGTGTGTCTCCTGGTTCACCTCCCGAGCTTATAACATCTTCCTGCAGCTTCTTTATTTGTATTGAATTTTCTTTATTCTCTACTTTTTCATGTTTCAACTAGACCTCCAACTTATCCACTAGAACTTGCAATTTGTTAATTTTTATCATGGCATGTAACAAATATGAATAAATAATATCTCCTGTCTATTTGTGGAGCTTTATCTTGTCATGTACACTGATTTTATCTATCCTTACCTCCATTTCAGATACTTTTTTCTCACTTACCATATATAATTTTAAGGTGTTCCTCTCTACATCCCGAGTAGAAATCAGTGATGCCTTTTGGTTTCCCAGACTTCTTACTCGAGCAAGTAGATTTTTAGTCTCTTCCAAGGACTACATCTGCTTTTCAACATAACTTGTTATGAACTCTGCTTTGGATTTAAAAAATGAACTGGACTCTGAATAAATTGGTTCATTTGCACTAACTTCTTAGGGATCAAAACTATTTTCTTCAATTCCTCTGAAACTATTTCACTTGAAACTTGATCATTGTGAGAAAATGTTTTAGTCTTTTTACATGAACTATTTTCATCTATCTCCATATTTTAAATCTCAGAAAGACTTATTTTAATCAAAACACTAGGATTTTCTGGCCCTTGAACTGCTGTAATCAATCCACAGCTCTTACCTTCATTACTTCCTGGACTTCCTACAAAACAGGACAAATTGGTTATTTCCTCCAATCCTTCATCAACTTTATGATCGAATGGTTTGTTCTTATTTTCTTGTTTCCTTTGAGAAATTTTATGATATGGATCATAATTGACCTTTTGTTCTTTCTAGAAATCCATATTCTCCAATAGTTTTTCCACAATCAGCAAGGCACTTTTGTTTTGAAAGATAAATGGACCAACTTTAAGGGGAAATTTGATATTAGAGGACTTCTTGAATGCTATGAAATGCTCCTCCTCTACATATATTCTTTGTCTCATGAATTCAAGTGCAAAGATTCTAGGGGTAAGAAAAAGAGTGAGCCTGTATGGCTCTCCGGTGAAACCATACACTCTTAAAACAATAAAGTCTTTATATAAAAACCAATCCCCAATCCTGCCTTTCAGGGACGATTGCATCATAACCTTCATTTCTTCAAGTACTCTGGGCAATACCTCAACAAACAGCAGCTTGTACATCTCTAACATAATGGAATTCACGAACTCGAACATATTGATATGCTTCGAAATATCCGAAGAGAAAATAGTACACAAGAATTGTAATTCCATGACATTTGAACATAACAACATGTTCAACAAGTATGATTGGTATTTCAAAAATCTAACTTTTGGGAACTCAACTAACTGGATATGAATGAATTCTACTAAATACTCATCCAAACTGAAGTAATGAACTGAATGGGACTCAGACTTAGGACTGACTGAACTCATTTTTAATAAAAAATCCAAGACGACTTCGTTGACATGAATGTCATCATCTAGACCTAAAATTTGGCAGACCAAAGACACAACTAATTGCACTTCTTCTTTGAAAATGTGAATACTATATGGCAGGAAAAGATGCTCTATTGAATGACCTTCATTAAGAATACTGGATAGAAACTCACATCTAATCTCAGTTTTACAACCTTTGTATACTTCGAATACTACAGATTCATTCAGAGATTCACCACTGTTAGGGAAACTATCAGGAAAATTAAGAATTCCATGAATGGTCTTTGCATCAATCTTACATAATATCTTGGGTGTGGAATGACTCATGATGACTCTCTTAGAAGGTGAGTAACTGCTTGCACACCATTCAACAAATTCAGGGAACGGTAAAGTCTGCTCAATGGCGAAGTAATACAGAAAGGATTTGCAGACATTCAAAATGTCATTTCCCTGTAAACAATACTGCCACAACCTATCTTTAGAAAATGATACATTTTCGACTGAAAGAACCGGGTTATACACATTTCTGTCTCTATCAACCATGAATTCCTCTCTTTCGTCCAAAACTCGGTTAAGAACTTCTAACCCCTGCTCTTTCTCCATAATAGATAATGGCAATAATTCTCTAAATAGAGGTTAAGTATTCGAAGCTTACCTATGACCTTAACTGTATATACGTAAGGTTGATTGTGAAAGGATGGCGGGATGTCTCCTTCACTCATCCACCGCATGCAAAATAAAAATGATTTTTAAAAACAAGTCAACCTCACCTTTATACAATAGTCTATTCCAGAGGCTCCACTAAGCGGTTTTTCTTTAACCACTTTCCTCCACGGAATGCATTCTGAATCGCCACGTGTATCATGGTTTTTATTCCACTACTGCCTTTCCATTTCAATCATCATGAAACTTCATCCTCTGGAGCCACTAACAACCGTTGATGAATCTTCACTTTTTGTTTAAGCCGTTGGATTAAAACTGCATGTACACATTCCGCTAGGTCTTTTTATATTTAAAAACATGCATCTTTATAAAGCGGAGTCTTTACCAACCGTAGATTTCATCCACTTGGTTCCAAAACCATCGATCTTCCTGTTTCGTTAACCACATCTGCTTCTCCTTATCTCCCTCACATCTTCATAAAGCGGATCTGTACCAAACCATAGATTTTCACCTCTTTTATTCTACATCATCAGATTATGAGCCAATTGAGCCTTTATGCACCATTTTATGATAGATTCACATTATTAATATTAGCCAAATTTCATGTAACCTTTTATTTTTTCTCCACCATGTTTCTTTCACAACTGTTCAAAATAGAGGTGCTAACAATTGGCTCCATCTGGGGATGATATCCTCCTTGCGAGGTATCAAAGAACTTGTAGAATAGGTGCCTGTCTTTAATCTTCATATGAAAAATTCCAATCTTTTTACTTTTTTGCTGATATGTTTTACTAAGGAAAAATAGTTTACCTTCTAAATCTTAGGGCCTTCACTCCGGGATTCCAAAATATTCAGCTCACCAGCTATATTACTTTCAAAAATAAATATTTACAAAATATGATACAAAGTTTACCTTCTTTCTTAGGATAAGTAGTGCTTCAAAAACCTTCCATTGATAGGATTACTATCTAAAGAATCCCCATTCGGATATTCCATAAGAAATTCATTTTGCCCTCTGTGTCTAGCAATAACATAA
Organism: Pseudotsuga menziesii; assembly: GCA_001517045.1. Lineage (NCBI taxonomy): Eukaryota > Viridiplantae > Streptophyta > Pinopsida > Pinales > Pinaceae > Pseudotsuga > Pseudotsuga menziesii. The sequence goes on along the minus strand of LPNX010795144.1, from coordinate 299,234 downwards.
GGACCTACCCACATGTGATCAAATTTTCCATGTTTATCTTCTTTAGGAGCATCCCACTTTAAGACCAAGTCATCAATATGGAAATACTCTTCCCTTACTCTTCTGTCGAAAGTATTTTTCATCTTTTCCTGATGTGTTTGCACTTTTTCATAGGCCTTATTCCTTTTCTCTTATAGCTCAATGATCTGATTTATCCTACTTGGCATGTGGTCTGGTTCTTTTTGCTGCTTTTGAAAATACCTCATAACTGGAACACCCAATGATGTTGGAAAGACAACTTCAATTCCATATACTAACTGGAAAGGAGACATTCCAATCACTCTCTTTGTACTAATCCTATCAGCCCATAAATCATATTTGAGTTTGGTATGCCAAGATCTTTTATTATCTTCTAACAGCTTCTTGATGATCCTTATCAAGATTTTATTTGAAGATTCAACCAACCCATTTCCTTGTGGATAGTAAGCAGTTGAGTGATTTAGGCTGATATGATATTTATGACAAAATCTAATCATTTTTTTGGATTTAAAGGTTGTTGCATTATCTGTTACTATTATTTTGGGACATCCAAATCTAGCCAGTATGTTCTCCTCAAGAAAATCCATGATCACGGTCTCATTTTCTCTCCTTGTAGGAATTGCTTCGATCCATTTTGTAAAGTAATCTGTAGCTGTTAAAATCCATTTATGCTGTCCTAAATAATTGGGATTTATTTCTCCAATGAAATCTAAACCCCACTGCGAAAAAGGAGCTTCTATTGTAATTGGATTTTAAGGAAGAGGAATCACCGTTCTTTACCATCAAAAATCTGACACTGATGACATATTCTTATTTCTTTATACACATCTGAAAATAGTGTTGGCCAATAGTAACCTGCTCTCATAATTTTATTTGCCATCACCTTCCAAGAATGATGTCCTCCACATTCTCCTTTATGGAACTCTTTGATTGTATGTTGAGCTTCATTTTCCAAAAGACAATTGAGTAATACACCTCCAGGATCCTTCCAATAAAGATATTTATTTATAATATAGAACTTGGCAACTTTCAATTTTACGAATCTTGCTCTTGATTTACTCAATCCTGCTGGTGATTGTAAATTTAGAAGGACATGAACAATGTCAAAGTACCACAGAGATGCAACAAAGTCAATAATTACTTCCACCTTTGTATCTAATTGATTAGACTGACTGGATAAAAAATTGAGCTGTAAAGACTCACAATTTGAATCTATCATCATTTTCGCTAATCCTTGTCCCTTAAATAGCTCGGTAGGCTTTATCTCTATGCCATACTCTATTAATGTCTCTATCCATTTCACCCTTCTGCCTTCTGGATCGGGTTGTGTCAAAATCCCTTTTACTGCAGCTGTTGGAACATGAGCAATTACATGTGAGTGGAGAATAGAGACTCTGAAATATTTCAAAACTTTGACCAAAGCATATGCTTGTTTCTCTATGATATCATATTTCAATTCTCCATCCCTCAACATCTTCCTGAAGAATGCTATGGGTTTCTCCATGTTTTCATCATTCCTCTACAACAAAACTGTTGCAATAGTATGTTCTGAAGCATAAGAAAATACTACGAAATCTTTGGTGAAATATGGACTTACCAACACTAGAGCTTCTGAAATTGCTTGTTTTATTTCCCTGAATGACCTCCTAGCATCCGCAGTCCATTTTATCTCATGACCTTTTCTCAACATATTCGTAATATTCATTAAGATTTCAACAAAACTAGGCACAAAGCTTCTTAAAAAATTCACCTATCCCAAAAATGATTGTATTTCCTTTTTACTTCTGGGTTCTCCTACCTTTAAAATTGCGCTAACTCTATTAGGATAAATTTTTATTCCATCTTTAGATATTATATGACCCAAAAATTTTCCTTCTTCCAGCACAAAATTTGATTTCTTTGGGTTCAATGATATACCGAACTTCCTGCACTTCATGAAATTTTTTTCTAAATGATGAATATGTTCTCTGTCAGATATTGAATAAAGTGTGATATCGTCCATATAAATTACCACAAACTTTCCAATTTCTCCTGCAAAAGCGATGTCCATGGCCTGCTGGAAACTAGCCCCTGCATTCATTAAACCAAAAGGCATCTTTGTGTACACAAAGGTTCCCCGAGGTGTAGTAAAGGCAGTTTTCTCTTGATCTTCAAGTAGTACTTTAATCTGATTGTAACCAGAAAAACCGTCCATCATCGAAATTATTTCTGCTCCAACTACCTTCTGCAATATATGATCCATCTTCGGCAAGGAATAATTGTCCTTCATAGAAACCTTGTTCAAATTTTGGAAATCTATACACAACCTTATTTCAACAGTATCAACAGCATATATATATGATGAATTTCAGGTCTATCTTGACTGCTCACGACATAAGGAGTTCTTTTCTCACTATACAGTCTTTTACTTCCATCTTGAACAGGAATAGTAGCATATGACATATCCATTTGGAAACTAACTTTCAACTTTGAAGTCCAAGATCTTGATAACAACACTCCAAACTTTGGTGGAATGTCTACCACTACTACATCCATTACTATTATTTTAGATAGCAATTTATTTAAAGTTACTACCATATCCTTAATTAAACCAAGACATTTCACCCTCCTGGAATCAAATGAATACAAATCTTTATAGGGTCTTGTCACTTCCAGTACCAAACTTTCAACTAATCCCTTTGGAATTAAATTATGTGATGCACTTGAATCTAACATAGCATTATGAACCACCATATCATGCACATTCAAACTCAAATAAAAAGGAGGAACTTCTTCATTATCTATACTTTAAACTTTAGACCCAAATGAAATAGTAGGATTGTCATCTGTTAATTCCAAAATGTCAAACTAGAATTCTCCTTGACCTCTGACCATCTTTGTTATGGTTTCTCTATACTCATTGTTTCTCAGCAACTCATTAAAAGGAACAGAGATTTTCATCTTGGAAATTTCATTATGAAAATTGAAATTAGAATTAACCTTTTCTACCTCTATTGGTACTACTTGTTTCATTCCTTTGGTTTTCTGTATTTCATTCTTAGCTTCTTTATTTACAACAGACTCTTTTTGTATTCATTTTCCCTTTTCTATATTTAATGAACTAGTGGAAGGATGATTTGGATTTAGCCTCCCTTTATTTATAACAACTTCTGTATTTCCCAATCTAATTTTCCTCTGTACATCATCCATGGCATGCAAATAACCCTTCTGATACTATTCTGACTCCCTTTCAAATTCTTCATTTCCATCCTCCTATGAAAACATGCTATGTTCTTCTTCAGTAAGATATATCTGTGAATCTAATTCCCCAAAAAGATGAATTTCATTTTCGGCAGGATCTTCTTCATCAGCAACATAATTCTCAGGTAATGGTGGTCGAATTTGCTGCTCTTCTTGATTCCTTCGGTTTCTCATGTCTCTCTGCCTATTTTTTGGAGGCATAGGAGGATTTGGTCTTCTAAAATTCAAATTCCTGATTTGAGGATCAGTTTGTTCCCTGTTGAATGAGCTATTGTCCATAGTCAATCTATCCATCAAATAATCCATTGTCTTCAACATCATTTCAAATTTAACATCAGTGGCAGAAGAAGAGGTAGAAGGCACATTTTCTTCTTTTTTCCTCCTATCAATGTCTCTATGTTTCATTTTTCCACTCACCATCATATTCGCCTCCACTTCTAAAGCAGCTGTAAACATGGCAGCAAGAGTTGCTAATTTTCTTTTTCTTAATGAAAATGCAAAGTCATTATCATAAGCTCCAGTATAATGAAGTTTAGCAACAGCAGTAGAAGGTTTTATAACTTTTGGAATAGAATTATAAAACCTCATAAACCTACTTGAAATTTCATGAACAGATTCAAAACCCCCCTTCTTGAGACTATTATACTGGGACAAAAGCTGCAAAGGACTCTGTTTTTCATACCATCCTTCTAAAAATGCATTCTCAAAAGCTTGGAAAGTCAATATAGATCCAGCTGGCAAATATTTAAGCCATTTCTTTTCTTCACCTGATAAACTTTGAGCAAACAACCGCATTTTAACATCTACATAATCGACTTCCTCCAAGTCAACAAAATATTCAAATTTAGCCACATATTGTTTTGCAGTTATGTCTCCTTCTCCATCAAACAAGGAAATTATTTGGGAGTAATTTTGGGGAAGGTCATGCAATACAGTGGGCAAACACAAAGGAGAAAATCTATCTGCCATTGGTCTAGGTAGACTTAGAGGTACTGAGGAATCTTGAGTGTTTTGAACGGAAAGTGTTTCTTCAACTTTTGCATACTGTTGCAAATCTCTCCAAAGGGAATGAAGTAAATAAGACTCTAATCTACGGGGATTAAATTCAGTGTTTTTAAGATCAGATTCAGACTTAGACTTCAACAAACCTTTCCAATATTAACTTCCCATTCTTGATCAAAGATACTATGAGAATCCAGAGAAGAGGATGCACCAAACAGAGAAATATCTATTTTTTCTTTATCTTTTTTCTTAAACAACTTTTCTGGATCTTCCAAACTCTTTAAAATATCAGTATTAGAATTACCTCGTGTATGTCTTTTCGAAGCCAGAATGACTTCTGGAATTTTGAAAAACTTTTAAAATGGAATCGCCAGGGAAAATATACAACCTTCATTTCTGACAAAAATTCTTGATTGCCCACAGAAATATTTCCCTGATCTTTAAACTTTGTCGTTCTTCCCAGGGCATATTTGCACTCTCGTTCCCCAGCAATGGCGCCAATTTGTTATCACTCAGAATGTACCCAGGTTGCAAAAGGTAAATCCCAAAGGTAACAACAAAAACCACTTCAGAAAGAAACTAGATTTTCTTTCTAGAGAGGGATCTCTCAAATATAAATTTAGCAAGGCTAGATATAGGAATCAATATTTTAACATTATGCAGATGGTTGAAACAATACACATAACCATTGGGAAATGGATTCAAATGGATAAATATAACAAAAACCTCTCATACATAGGATTTCAACAAAGGCAAGATAACCATCTAGTTACAGTCATTCATTGATTTCAGGTGGATAAGGAAGAAACATGAACAATCCATCAATATAGAGCATCATAAGATGAATTTCATCTTAACTTTAGCAGAAACATTTATGAAATATCTGAAACAATAGTTAGAGCACAACAAGCATGAATTCTGAACTATTCAATACTAAGCTTCAGATATGAAGAAAACAAAATGAAATGTAAGCACTGGGAAAACAATCACATAGAAAATAAAGGCACAGATTGTAACGTAAATGACACATGAATCTCTAATAATCAACCCGCATTCAGCTTTGTTATTTCAAAAAATTATATGTCCTCAAAAAACATCGATCCAACATACGGTTTCCAACCCCCAAAACATCAAGTAAATGCAAATATATACATAGATAATTTCTTCCCAAGAAGATTAATAACTGAATAATCTGTTAATCAATGTCTTTGTAACCATATCCCTAACAACTAGGAATAAATTACATGCTTCGATTTTGATAACAGGTCTTTTAATTAAAATCAACTTGGTGACAGCAAGGCCTAAATAAACAGCTCCATAGCGCGCAACACCTGTTTTTTAAGGATGAAGAATATACTTTGTCTTCCTAAATCTTTCCACTATCCTCCATTGTTCTGCACCTGGAATGTCATACTCTGTCATTTCTGTAATAGATATCTCGAGATCAACATAGGCCTCCTAAGATACAATGGGCAATCCTTCTCTAACGATCAGAAATTTTTAGAATATTTCGAAGTCTTCTGTTAATTTGTCCACGATGATTTTCCCAGTCAATCCTTTTACCAAGTCATCAAACCTGGCATGATCCATACGGTTTTGTACTAATATACTATGATAATGTTCCTGAGAAAAAATTCTTCCTTCTTCATCCCAGAAAGAAGGAAGGACATCTTCAAACAATTCTCTAAAGGCACGCCTGAAATCATTTACCCCTGAAGACATTTCATTCGCCTTATCTTGTACCACTTTCATAAGATGATGTTTGTTAATGAATTTTTTGACCATAATACAATAGCCACTTGGTCTTTAATCCCTATATCCTGCAATTTTTGATATGTTAAGGAATTCAATAAATTCAGTGCATTCTGAGCTGTATTTAAGGGCTTCTTCTCCATGGTCTCATTTTCCAGTTTTAATCTCTGATTGGATAAATTAACCAATGCACTCTAGTCATCAATGAAATTTAGATAGTGTTTGAACTTAGTAACCTCTACAGATAATGTATCCTATATTATATGCTTAGCTCCTTGTAGAGGGGCCTTTCCAGTATTCCTTTCTTTCAATTCATTAAACTTTTTCTGCAACTGACTTTTGTCATGCAATATTTTATTATTACTTTCAACCATTTTAGCTTGTTCAGATTTGATTTTCTCATTTTCTTCTTTCAATTCCTTTATTTCTACATCTTTCAAGCTCACCTGTGACATTGGCACTAACAAATCATCAGTGAAAAAATCACTTAAAGGATTTTCAATATTTACAAGAGACAAATTTGTAACAATAGGAGTCTGGCTCATCAATTCTCATCATTCTGGTCTTTCTTCAACTGTGAAATTTCTGTCATCAATTCAGTTCTCTCTGTTTCCCATTTATTCTTTCCCTCTTGCAGTTTCACTATTTTGCCTTTATACTCCATCATTTCTTGATAAACTTTGTGTTTCTCTTGTTGCAATGCCAACAACTCCAAGGACTGAGCGTGTTCAGAATTTGGAATTTTCAACTTCATTTTTAATACCTGAATGGTATTATCTTTTTACTCTAAATGTTTTCTGGTGGCATGTGTGTCTCCTGGTTCACCTCCTGAGCTTATAACATCTTCCTGCAGCTTCTTTATTTGGATTGAATTTGCTTTATTCTCTACCTTTTCGTGTTTCAACTCGACCTCCAACTTATCCACTAGAACTTGCAATTTGTTAATTTTCATCATGGCATGTAACAAATCTGAATAAATAATATCTCCTGTCTATTTATGGAGCCATATCTTGTTAGGAATAGTGATTTTATCTAGCCTGACCTCCATTTTAGATAATTTTTTCTCACTTACCATAGCTAATTTTAAGGTGTTCCTCTCTACATCCTGAGTAGAAATCAGTGACGCCTTTTGGTTTCCCAGACTTCTTACTCGAGGAAGTAGATTTTTAGTCTCTTCCAAGGACTGCATCTACTTTTCAACATAACTTGTTATGAACTCTGCTTTGGATTTAAAAACTGAACTGGACTCTATACTATTTTCACCTCCAAAATAAAATTGGTTCATTTGCACTGACTTCTTAGAGATCAAAATTATTTTCTTCAATTCCTCTAAAACTATTTCACTTGAAACTTGATCATCCTGAGAAAATGTTTTTGTCTTTTTACATGAACTATTTTCATCTATCTTCATATTTTCAGTCTCAAAAATACTTCTTTTAATCAAAACACCAGGATGTTCTGGCACTTGAACTATTGTAATCAATCCACTGCTCTTACCTTCATTACTTCCTAGACTTCCTACAAAACAAGACAAATTGGCTATTTCCTCCAATCCTTCAACAACTTGATGATCAAAGGGTTTGTTCTTATTTTCTTGTTTCCTTTGAGCAATTATATGATATGGATCATAATTGACCTTCTGTTCTTTCTGGAAATCCATATTCTCCAATAATTTTTCCACAATCATCAAGGCACTTATGCGTTTAAAGATAAATGGACCAACTTTAATGGGAAATTTGATATTAGAGGACTTCTTGAATGCTCCAAAATGCTCCTCCTCTGCACATTGTCTTTGTCTCATGAATTCAAGTACAAATATTCTAGGGGTTAGAAAAACAGGGAGCTTGTATGGCTCTCTGGTGAAACCATACACTCTTAAAATAGTAAAGTCTTTATATAAAAACCAATCCCCAATCCTGCCTTCTGGGGATGATTGCATCATAACCTTCATTTCTTCAAGTACTCTAGGAAATACCTTGTCAAACAGCAGCTTGTACATCTCTAACATAATGGAATTCATGAACTCGAGCATATTGATTTTCTTCGGAAGATACGAAGAGAAAATAGTAGACAAGAATTGTAATTCCATTACATTTGAACATACAACATGTTCAACAAGTATGATTGGTATTTGAAAAATATGACTTTCAGGAACTCCAGCAACTGGATATGAATAAATTCTGCTAAATACTCATTTAAACTGAAGTAATGGACTGAATGGGACTTGGACTTAGGACTGACTGAACTCATTTTCAATAAAAAAACCCAAGATGACTTCGTTGACATGAATATCATCATCTAGACCTAAAATTTGGTAGACCAAAGACACAACCAATTGTACATATTCTTTGAAAATGTGAATACTATAGAGCAGGAAAAGACCATCTAACGACTGACCTTCATTAAGAATACTGGACAGAAACTCACATCTAATCTCAGTTTTACAATCATCGTGCAACTTCATCCTGCAGAGCCACTAACAACCATTGATGAATCTTTGCTTTTTGTTTAAGCTGTTGGATTAAAACTACATGTACACATTCCGCTAAGCCACTTTATTTTTAAAAAAGTGCATCCTTATAAAGTGGAGTCTTTACCAACCGTAGATTTCATCCGCTTGGTTCCACAACCATCAATATTCGTGTTTCGTTAACCACATATGCTTCTCCTTATCTCCCTCGCATCTTCATAGAGCGGATCTGTACCAAACCATAGATTTTCACCTCTTTTATTTTACATAATCAGATTATGAGCCAATTTAACCTTTATGCGCCATTTTATGATAGATTCACATTATTAATCTTAGCCAAATTTCATGTAACCTTTTATTTTTTCTCCACCATGTTTCTTTCACAACTGTTCAAAATAGATGTGCTAACAAAGAATACCATATGAAAAGGACCACCTTCACACATTCAAGACAAGACCATTCCCCTCTACATCCTTTTATGCTTTCTCAGGAAGCAGGGTGACACTTTATGAAAAAGCTCATCATGGATTGTCTTTAAACTCTTTTCCAGCCTTTGCATAAAGAAAAGATGGCCGAGCAAACTTGGTTTCATTCATGCTCTTAAAATTATCTGAATGATCATCTAGTCAGTACAGGTTTAACCTTTTTTGGCCTTATTGGACTACCAATGGTGAAGAATTCTCCCATCCCCTAAAGGATGGGAGAGCTCTCCTATGTACACTTCTATCCTTTTTCGGGCACATGAGACTATCAATGAAAAAGAGACCCCACAAGAGTCTTCTTCATGCTTTCAGACTCTCTAAAATTGAAAGCACCATCGAGAATTTAATTTCTTGGGCTCACTAAAAATCCACAGGATCGTACCATAACAGTTCCTTTAGACACCACGCCACATGTAACAATTCAGAAGCATTCCCACTTTGGGTCACCTTTGTTCATAGTATTCTACGATGAGTCTTCTTGAGATCCCATGAATACAAAAAATGTCTACCTCCCCTAAGTATTTCCCATACACAGTTACATTCCCAATATTACA